>CAXKVX010000210.1:0-122239 GCA_964058865.1 Eleocharis quinqueflora | reverse complement strand
TGCCAAAAAAGAATACCCAATTAGAATGGGCGGTTGTTGGAGTTTTGCCCGTTTGATGGTTAGAGGTGCCGGTTTGCCTACGTATAAACCGTTCCATTATAGAAAAATGACCAAAGAATTGAAAAGGCAATTCATTGAGTTTAAGAATGAATTGCAAGCTATATTTGCAACCGCACCATTCAAGGTTGCAATCACCTCCGATATTTGGACCGCCGGTAAGCATGGTCTTGCTTATTCTTGTATTACCGCACATTTTATTGATGACTTTTGGAGACTCCAAAAAAGAGTCATAAGTTTTCGTACAATAGAGTCTCCACACACCGCGGAAATAATTTATAACTCGATTATGAGTGTTCTTAGGGAGTACAATTTGAAGACCGACACGGAAGGTAAAGTTTCTTCTATTTCTTTTGATAATGCTAGCAATAATAATAAAGCGGTAGAGTATTTAGTCCGTGCTCTAAACCCGATCATGAATGGAGCATTATTTCACCAAAAAATGTGCTTGTCATATTCTCAACCTCACGGTAAAGGCCGGACTTAAAACCGAGGGGGTAGAAAATTTGGTGAAGAAATTTAAAAATAGCCTCACCTTTATTTATTCTAATGGTGTTAGGAAACAAAATTGGCATGCTTTGTGTCAAAGGTTGGGATTGAGTAAGTTGAGCGTGCCTTGGGATGTAGATACCCGTTGGAATTCAACCTATAGGATGTTAGAACGGTGTCTTAAATACCGAGATGCCATTGATGAGTTTTTGGGTTCCTCGCCCGAAGGATTGACTATGATGCTATCCTCGGATGAGTGGACCCAATTAGGTGGACTAATGAGTTTTCTTCGAGTTTTTTTCATAGCGACCGTGAAGTTGTCTTGCTCGTACACACCAACCGCCCACGAGTTGCTTCACCACCTCTTCTACATCTCCAAGGTGTATGACGAAATGAAAGGTACATATTTATTTCAGTTTTTTCAATTTGAATTATATTTAATTTTACTTACTAGTTACTAATACTTACATTTACTTATATATATATATGTATATATATTTACTTTCAGTTAATAATACTTATAATTTCACATATAATATATATTTATTTCATTTTAGTTATTCATACTTATATATATATTTAATTTCTATTACTAATACTTATATATATATTTTTTAATGTAGTTTTGGAGCTCACCGATCCGCACATCGCTCCAATTATAGCCGCTATGAGGGAAAAGTTCCTAAAATATTGGGAACAAGTTCCAAAAGTTACAATTATTGCAAATGTCCTTCATCCGAGCTACAAGTTGTATTATGCGGTAAAAATGTTATTTAAATTCAAGACACATTTAGATTTGCCGAGGGGAACCGAGGAGCCCGAGGTACGAGCTTTGATTGAGGACATGTTTTCTCACTACAACAATCGAAGGAATACCGCACAATCTATAGCCTCTTCATCTACGTACACTAGGTATATTTTTTAATTGCAAATTTTAATTACTTGTATTTAAACTACAACTTAAACTAATCTTTTACTAAATATATCTATTGTACTTACTAAATATATTTTTTTAATTTCTCAATAGGAGTAATAGCCGAAGTGCATTACTACTCGAATTAGATGACAATGACAACAATGCTCCCCCAATTAACACAAACGAATTACAAAGCTATTTAGCATTACCATTGATGCCGGACGAAACCGATGTTCTAGATTATTGGAGGAAGAATGCAAATCTTTTTCCGACTCTATCTTTGATGGCACGTGACATTTTCGCCATTCCTATGTCAACCGTGCCATCGGAAGCTTGTTTTAGTTCGGCAAATCGGATTCTCACGGATAAAAGGTATAATTTCTTTACTTCTTATTTATTTTCATAATTATTCATTTTTCACTTATTTCTTTTTCTTTTGAATAAAAGGAGCCGGTTGGGGGCAAAAGTTTTTGAGCGACTCGTATGTCTAAAGGATTGGATTGATGCGGATGATCATCTACAAGGCTTTGGCCTTCTATATCAAGAAGAGAATATGGACGGTGTTGATAATCAAGAGAGTACCGATACCACGGAAAATAATACGGACGATGAATTTGACCCCCATGGAGATGACGAGCTTTGGTATATGAGACGATTCAACGATCTACAAATATAAATTTGGTTTGAATATTTCATTATTCAATTTTTTCCTAATCATTAAATATTTTTTACTTCATCTAAATCTTTACTAACAAAAAAAAAAGTTAGAACTCCGCCTATGTTATTTTTTTAACATGAAAAAATAATAACATAGCCGGTCTCAAGCCCGGAATAAAGGAGGAGAGTAACTTTTTTTTTGAAGTAATTTGCTTAAGAAGTTACATTATTGAAAAAATAGTTCATATTTTTTTTTCCGATTTTGCATCCTTTTTCATACAAAGTGTGCTAATAAAAAATATGTTTCTAATTAAAAAAATTCACATTTTTAAACTCATAATTTTTAAAAGAAATATACTCTTCACTTCTTCATTCACAAATCACAATTCACATCTTTTATTAGTTTACATGCTTTCAAATAGTTTCATATTTTATTCCTATTTTTATGCCTTTTTAAAATTTTATGATATCTTTAAATTTTCTTCATATTAAAAATTAAATTATTTTTTTCCAGATTTAATATTTATTTTTTCGAATTTTAATCTAATTTTTAATTCCTTTCTTGTGATTTTTTATGTTTCTCAAGAGTTTTTAATTAATTAATCCGATTTTCAAGTTTTTAAACCATTTTTTATATCTTTAAATTTTTTTCTTAATAAAATTAATATATATATATATTTTTTTCCATATTTAATACTTAATTTTCCCGATTTTCAATTAAATTTTTAACTCATTTTGGCATTTTTTTAATTTTTAAATGTTTTTTACCTCATTTTCTCAATTTCCCAGATTTAAAAAAAATTCTGTTTTTTTAAATAATTTTTTTATTTTTTAAACAAAAATTGGTTCAAAAACCCGCGTCCGAGGGTCCCGTCCGCCGACCCGTGGGACCCGTCCCGACCCGTCCCGGGTCAAGGGCGGGCTTTCGGAAATTTTTCCGAACGCGCCCGTCGGAACCCGCCCGTCGGAACCCGCCCGTGAAAACCCGTTGACCCCCGCCGTCCGTGAGTTGACCGGACCCGTGGGACCCGTAACTGTTCATCCCGGGTCCCGGCCCGGCCCGTCTAGCACAACACTAATGTGATCTCTTTTGGATTCGTAGGGCCCTCAAATATTGACCTATGCCAAACCTCAATCCCTAAAAAGATCCTCCTACATCAAATCTGATCCGTCCATTTGAAATCTAACGATCTAAACGGATCTGAGGGTCTAATGATCCTTTATGGATCTTAGCGGATAAACATGGTACTAATTTCTCTCGTTAGAGAATATAATAAAATTCAACCAATAACAGTACACAAAATGGTTCACTTAGAAAGTAAACCATGTATAAACAGTACAATAATTAACACTCAAATTGTTAAGATGCCTAGTGGGGTTAAGAAAATATACAGTAGAATTGTTTTTTTAATTCATTTATCTTAGATTTATAACACTCACAAACTCAAATCAGAAATTAGATCTGAAAATAATTTCTAGTGGAACTTGAATCTCAAACTCTCTCGTGAAATTTTGTCTCATCACTACATTAGACATGATTTGACATACAGTAAAATTGTTAGCATGCCTCTATGTTATTTTATAATAATCTACATTTGATGACTCACAAATTGATTAGTTATATATTTTCTTAACCCCATCAAGGAGTTCTAATTTAAAATGTAAACTTGTTTTATTCAAATCTGTCTGGGAAGATACTTGTGAAACATCTTCTCCATAACGTTACATTATTGTTATTTATTAAATTTTTAATGCAATAATGTGCCTTGTTGTCTTCAATTTATTGGTGTTGTCAGAAAACTTCTAAGCACTTTAATTATTGATGTGTTCTACGCATGAGTATTTTTATTACATAAGTACGTAATTACTATTTCATTATTCATTTACTAATATTGTTAAGCTGTAACCTATTATTTTAATAGCAACAACTAATGATGCTCTGCATGATCTTTTGATTGGTCACATGCTATCTATGTTGCACGGGTGTGTGGGCGGTCGCGAGTATTCGATACGGTGCGGATGCAGCGATACGTCATTTTTAAAAATATTAGAATACTACAAAGTATATATAAAATAATAAAAAATCATATTATGTATTAAAATATGAGCAAGACTAAAATAATATGTATATGACACCGCCTCCATCCTATGCATATATATAGCTCAATAAATTGAGATTTAAGTTGCTCAATAAATTCTTCATATAAAAATATTACAAAAAATCAAATTTCGTGATTTTTATTGCTTTCTTGCTATTTTTAAAAAAATTTGGGCTGTTTTAAAAATGTCATTTTCTGAGCTGCGACATGAAAAAATATTTAAAACATAACAAGTAAGCTCTAAAAATAACGAAATTTGATTTCCTACAATACTTTGATATGAATAATCTTTTGAGCAACTTAAATCTCAATTTATGAGCTAATTATATATGCATAGGACGAAAGAAGATGTCTTATACATATTATTTTAGTCTTGCTCATAAAATCAGTTTGTACTTTTGATAAACAACATTATATATGTAGAGTTAGATTGTGTTAACCAGACTGAGTTTTGTAAGGTTTTTTAGAAATAATTAAGGTTAAATTAAGTGTGTTTTGTTTGCTTTGTAAGAGTTCAAGGTACTGTTCCACTTTAGTACATTTTATTGAAGGAATCAAGAGCTAGAATGTCCTAGATGATAATTCATGATTGTAAAGCTATTTCTTATCTTTAATGCACTTTGAATCATCTTAATCGGAGTTCAGATGAATGACTTATTGCCAAAATACTGAACGTTGTGCACTACAAAATATCTCAGCCGTATCCTGTGTCGTATCTCAGTTGTATCATGCAGTATCCAACCAATCAACAATATTAAAATAATACGATACACCACATGGAGTGTTGAATGTGTATCACATGCATATCACACGTGTATATATAGTGATACTTATTCGATATACAGTACGATGGAATTTTGAAGTATCTGTGCAACCTAGCATGCTATCAATGGACTTGTTGTTATATATGAACCCATGAAGAATTAATTAACAATTTAAAACAAATCGAAAAGAGAAAAGAACTCGACACTTATGCAAAGATCAACACTTGTCCATAATTGGTGAATGTTGCCAATAAAATTAGCAAAATGCATGTAGATTAGTAAACACAAAGTAACTCATGATTACAATTTGAATCAACAAGTCAACGTGGATAACTCATCCAATATTAAATTGTTAAATGCTTCGGATGGAAATGAAATTTGGATTTGACTAGTATTCCAGTGCTATAAGAAAAATCAAAACAAGATTAAGAATTCAATTGCATAAGCTGATTCTACAGAAAACTTGACTGGTTAGTTTTCATACTTAATGATAGACTGTCAAAGTTTAAAATAATTTCCTTTTGTTTTGGAATCCGTTATAATGACTGAAAACCCGTTATAACGGTTAGAAGACCAAAAACTAGCAGTTAGAAGAGTTTAAATGCTTGAAGCATTACAACAGAAGAGAGAGAGGCGTTATAACGGTTGGGAACCCGTTATAACGCGTTTGTAACTCGTTATAATGAGTTGATGTAACGGTTGGCTATAAACTGCCTATTTATAGTGAAATCGGTTCGGAAGGAAAATTTGGTTTCGGGAGACTCGTGGACGTAAGTCTAAATTGATTGATAGGCCGAACCAAGTTACATAACGTGCTCTCTTGTTCTCGATTGCTCTCTCTTTACTTTTTCTCTCTTTATTACTTTGCTCTTTGTTGATTTGTGATTTGTTTTATTACTTCTAGAAATTACTTGCTCTAAATCTTAGCTAGGTGATTAAGGTCTAAAAGTTTTTAATTTGAAATTGTTGATTGAAAACGCTTCCACCTAATAATTTGACCTTAGTTTTGTGCTTTAAACCTCAACTCTAATTCTAACAAGATGTTGTCGCAATTTTATCCAATTGGCTCTTATTATATGGCTAACATTTTCATCAACATCGCCATCACTCTGTAGCATCGGTCTTAAATATCGAAAAGTGTTTCTTCTAGACACTAATTATCCATCTAAACTGACATCTTCATCTTCTGATCGAACGTCACGAAATTCCCACTTCATATACTCGATCTTAGTTCTACTAAATCTAAAATCTTTCGATTCTAATGTATTACTCCACAACTCTAATTTTCTATCAACCCCTGTCTTACTTCTTTAATGTCTTACAAAATCAAAATCCAAAGGACAAGATGAAATCCATCAGATTCCAAGGCAACAACTTCCAATGCCAGAAGCTTCCTACAATTCAACATCCCAAGGACGGAGATTTCATAATCTGCACTCACTGCGCAAGAAGTACTGTAACCAAGTTACCAGAAAAGCCACTACAGCAGTGAAAACAAAGATACAACCACAAACCTGATACCATCAAGATGGTAGCTCTAACCATAAAGAGGATGTTGACACACAGGCCTAGAGCTCATTAAGCGTCGTTACCACAATAAATAAATGGCTTCTTTCTATGATACCTCCTGCCTAATGAAATATGTTAACCAAGCATATTGTACTTTATTTGATAAGCTAAAAAAAAAGTTTCGCGTCGATACTTTCAGAGATACAGTACAGGATCTAAGAAATTTAGCTGAAATTTAATGAAATAGTATCATAAAAAAAGTTACTTCCTTTTGTTTGCTTGTGTTAAAAAAGGTGCAGGCCACAGTGGATCAGTGTGCTTGGCATGGAGATTTCTCCAAAATATCCAATAAAAAGGCATTTGCCATGTGGTTTTTTTCTGACATGTCAGGTAGATACTTCACCGTTTGACTGACGTCACCGAATGGGCAGTACCCTTTAAAAAAAAAGTTCTGTCTTGCATCGATACGAATGGAGGTATATGATTAAAAAGGAGGTATGTGATTTTGTATATGTTTATAACTGATAGTTCCTAAACTAGCCATAAAAGCAACAAATTTGACATGTAGCGCTCAAAGAAAATTAGGTATCATTCACTGATTTCATATCTGCTTTTATTTCAATAGAATAACAGTATCCTGTTATTTCACATCTGACTGTTCATTTTCGATCTCGCAAATAACTTATATAATACAGCGAGTTTCGTACAATCTATCTGTGTCATCCGTATAAATCGGACGATCAGCAACGGAATAACGAAGCCTGATTATTCCCTTGGAATAACAGCAGATAAGGACTTATCATTCACTGGTTCCCAACAAATTATACTGATTTTAGTTTTCATGAAGCACTTGATTTGTTTTATAATAACAAACAATTTCAGAATATTAACAATTATATCTAAACAGGAGCTCAGAAATGGTAATTTTCTGGCAACAGGTCGGCTTGATGGTTAGATCTTTATTTCTCCAAGGAAAATGACAAAATTGTGGAGATCTCTTAGGTCTCTTTCGAAGGCTTTCCACTCGCCACTGTGCCAGTGGAAAAAAAAAAAAAATCTGTGAGACTTGAGATGTACAGGAAATTTGGATTGCCTCAAACAAGGAATAATAAAAGCATGTAAGATTCTAATCGCGATGTTAAAAGCAAAAGATGCACATCTTATCATTTTAGAATATATTCCAACCCCCCCCCCCCCCCCCAACTCCTTATAAAATCAGCTGTACCAAGAAAGAACCACAGAGCCTAGGGAACCCAAAAAATCACCAATTCCACCCTCTTTCGGCAACTCCTACCAATTAACAATGTCTTACAGAACTCGTAGGACTCGAGTAAGGTTTGAAGATAACATTAAATTTGTGCCAGCAACTTCCCTCAATTCAAACTACCAGGGGCCTAGATTCCCTAATCTACAATCCATGTTCAATCAGAATAGTGCCCGACAGTATGATACAGCCGGAGAGATCACACAGACCGTTGCACCGGTGCACACAGAAAATAAGATTGCCAAATCCATGTTCAAGCAAAACAATGCCCAACACTATGAAACAGCCGGAGAGGTCACACGGACCATTGCACCTGTGCACACAGAAAAAAAGATTACACACATTAATCCCATGGAGACCGCAAGTAAAAACAAAGAGAAGACTGCAAACACTAATCCCACAGAGACTGCTAGTAAAAACAAAGAGGATGTCAACACAGAGGCATCAGACTTCATCAAGCGCCGCTACCACAGTTTGGAGCTCCAAAAGCTTCTATCCATGAAAGCTGCTACCTAAAGAAAGAAACTATCAGCCTAGCATGTTCTGTGTCTTTCTGATAGATCAAAATTACCATTAGATAGACACTGTTAGAACAGCTATATAGTGAGGGTGATTCTCAGTGAACTTTTGGTCTATAACATATGTTTCAGAACAAGCCAGACCAATAATTTCTTATGAAAATGCTACTAGAAGAAGTAAACCAATGCATTTATAATGTTTTATATATATATATATATATAAAGAGCTGTGCTTGTGAGTTGTGAGAATAATAGCTGTAAAATTTTAACAAATGATGCTCCATGTCTCATAGATAGCAAAGGGAGTTTCTTTCTACTGGTAGGTGCATGTTATGTCTGATATGTGTATACTTTGAAACAAATTCCACTTGATATTAAATAAGTATGCAATGCACAAGAGAAAGAGAACAGTAAATAGAAATAAAGAGAACACGAGCAAACAAAAGAATAAGAATTGTACAGTAGAAGTTCACCAATACAACAAATTTATTTGGATTTGAAGAATTTAAAATAACCAAACTGGTTTAGGTGATTAATACAAGGTAAAAGTAGCAGCAATAAAACTTGAAGCTAAAGAGGTATGTACAACAAAGCCTATGTTAAAATACAAAATGGCATGTTTACTTGAATACCCGAATATATGATTCTACAGATTAGCAACACAGAATTATGAACTGCAAAAAATAAGAGAAAAAACATGTCATGACAAGAAAAAGGAAAAAAACTCCATTATGTATGTAAACCTATTCAACTTGTGCTGATGGTGTATACTGTAAGAGACTAAGAGTGACTCGAAGTATCCGTATGATCGATAAGATAGGGGCTGAGCCAGAATATACAATAAAATGGGGCAAAATTTTAGGGTAGTGCATAATTTCATGGTTATTTCGAATATGAAGTATATTATTGTAACTTTTACTGAAAATGCATGGTTTTGAATTTTTTGTGTGTGGTTCTGCCCCTACTTGTATACATTATGTGCACATTTGGACAGAAAATCTGAGCATCAGCATACCTTCCTTCCTCAAAGAAAGACTTGAACAACTTCAGGTACACACACGAAGTGGCATTTTGATTCCTTGAAAAAGCCTCTAGAAACTCCTCCGCATCCATGTCCCTAATTTTGCCACATGCAAACCCAAGGGCCCACAAAGGAACTTATTGCTTTCTTCATCAATTTGAACAGCTTGAGTGGCTCTTCTATTATTCTAGCCCTCAGCAATTCTTCAATTAAAACCTTCACGCTAGCCTTCCGTAGCTGAACCCTCTATTTTTCTTTCTAATTTAAAAAAAAAAAAAATATATATATATATATAAGGGACTCCACCTGGCCTATTTACCTGGCACAGAACTTTCACCGATATATCCAACAAATCTTGCTTGTCATTTTTCTCGGCCACGTCAGGTAAAACCTCCACAGCTTTATCAACCTCGCCACGATACCACATGCACAGTGCCCTTGGATCAAACTCGAACCCTTTTCATATCATCTCTCCAATCATTTCCCAGAACTTATTTATCCATTAGATCCTCGCCAGCATCCATCCTCTGGTAGCTATCATATCAGGTCCTGATTCAAGCCCACATCTTAATCAGTGATTCAGTGGCCCAGTGAAAGAAAAAAAGTTTTGGGACCTGTTCAGCAGAAACTTTTTGGGTTTTGGGAATTCTAGGGAATGGGTTTGGGTACCCTTTAATCAATTTAGAAGATTCAAAAGGATAATTACGCATGGGAATATCTGGAAAAGAGATGTTCCGAGGCACTGGAAGCAATTGTGGGATTGGACTGTCAATGAGAAATTATGTTGATTAAACTCTCAATTAAATTGACAAGCCATATATAAATCTTTCTGCATTAAAAGCTCTTACATATTTCATCTTTTGAGCAATTGTCAAATAGATCACGAATATCTGGTACTGGAATTTCACTTATCAGTATCTAACCTTTCATCCAAACAAACATTAATAAATACCTAAATGAATGGAAAAAATGCAAGTCAAGCACAAATTAGCCATAAATTTCGCAGTTCTCCTTGAAGCCTTCATCGACTGTCAAAGGTTCTTCCTTATTTTACCTCTTAAATTTTGCACTATTTTAAATCCATGAATGATATAATGGATCAAAGAATTGATTTTGAAAAAGGAGGTGAATTTGTGTAGGTTGGGGCATCTCCAGAGATCATTGATCAACTCTCCACTGTTTCTATGAAGCTCAAGTTGCACCAAAAAACTGATAGCAGAAGTTACTCTGGTCCGGAGCTTGATCAGTTCATATACTGTTTCGTGTGCCTACACATTCAATTATTCATATGAACTTATGGAGAAAATCAAAGGATGAATAAAATGGAGAGATGTATAAACTAAGCCTATACAGAAACAGAAAGTAATTGTTAACAATTTTATCCTAAAAATATTAGTTTCTCAAAAGTATTTTAAAAAAGAACACATTCCGTACCAACATCTCCTAATAACCTAAACAAATTCATATATATTTCTCACAGAAGAACTATTAACACATGCTAGTAAAATACAAAGACCTTTACCAGTATGGAAGACCTGTACCAGATTGGTAGATCATTTGTCCCAACAAACAACTTAGAAGAGGCATGCTACTAGTGATTCTATTGAGAAAATGTAACATCAAGCAGATCAAGTGGGATCCATCTATATTGCACCACCTCACGTTTGCCATGTCGATGTCATCCTAATCGGAAGCGCTGGCAAGGGAGTATGAAGAGATCCAGGTGCGTCTATCCGAAAGAACATCTGTTGAATGGGAAAAAAGAAAACCCTTCCCAAAATGGCCCGATCCGATCGAATCCAATCCGGCCAGTAACTTGAACCTCGCTAACCAATTTTCAACAGGCCTGGAAACAAACATTAAAACTAATAAACGGGCCCAAGTAAGTACCATCCGAATCCGACTGTGATGCGAGCCGAGCCTGTGAGGAAGAAGAGCTCCGGAACAAATTCAATACAGCAAAGAATAGACGCGTCTTCTTAGTCCCACTACACTTCGGATTGCGGTGCTGCCTTAGCTATAGGTTATAAATTAGCTGGAACTGGGGAACTAGAGATCATGGAGCTGCGTGGTGAGCACAGAGCGAACTATTCTTTCGCCTTTTACTAAAGAATACCGTGTGCTCGCCACTTTTAAGCAGCATACTTCAATTTTTAGAGGGTGCCTCTCTTCTTGAGCTGGCCCCAACAGTTCTTAATTAAAAAATTTATTTTATTTAAAATTGAAACCATCGTTGGCAAAACATCTCAAATACGTTATTTACCCATCAAAATATACAAATTGGATATTTACTCATCAAAATATTTAGAGCATGGCTAGCATAGTACACTCCATTTCGTACTATGCGATCATTCATATTTAATTTGGTCATTAAATTGATATTTAAGTTGCTCAATAAATTCTTCATGTCAAAATCTTGTAGGAAATAAAATTTTGTAATTTTTAGAGCTTTCTTGCTATTTTTAAATATTTTTTAAAAACAGCTCAAAAATGACACTTTTGTAGTATTAAATCTGGACTGTTTTTAAAAAATAGCAAGAAAGCTCTAAAAATCACGAAATTTGATTTCCTACAATATTTTCATATGAAGAATTTATTGAGAAACTTAAATCTCAATTTATTGACTTATATCTATATGCATAGTACAAAATGGGGTGTACTATGCATATTATTTTAGCCATGCTCAAATATTTATCCAATTAAGTAGTGAATAAATAAGCATTAAGAATTAATTGAAAATGACAAATTTGTCCCTCCAACCATTACTCTCTCATTCAACCTTTTTGTTCACATTCTTACCGATTATTCACCTTCCAGTGTAGACATTTCCCTCCAATTTTTTATCGCTCTTCTCTCTAGATAAGTAAACACATCAATAGGTGTTCTCCCTTCTCCACTCTCCTCTCTTGAGCCGAATTTGTGCCAAGAGAAATAAGCGTTCTCTCCCCTCTCCTCTCTTCTTCAACTTACTAATGGAGGAAGATGAACCAACAATGAATTTTTTTTCCTCGTTTATTATTGATCAATTTGATTTTCTAACTGAAAAAGACTTGAATGAAGAAATCTTACCACCAAATAAGAAGTTAAAGGTGAGGAGAAAAACTAAGAAGATGATATCAGACGGTTCAAATAAAGACGACAGTTTTAGATGGTTCAAGTTCAAGGTAAATTCATATGTATTAAAAAATATTATGTGTGCTTCATTGCTATAGAAATCCAACTGGTTTGTGTTATTTGTAATCTATTTTGACAATGCATCAAAGATTCATATGAATCCTTTTCAGATTCTCTGAGTATATAAATACACCAAGTATTGAAGCTGTACCAGTTGGGTGTTGAAAATTCTAGTTGTTGAATACAAAACTAAAGAATTTACGCACTCAGAAACACCAGTTGATAATATTAGTTAGGACAGTCAGAAGCTATTATGTATGGTTAACATCACCATGACACCATCTATCACTCTTTCTTTATGTTAGTAGTACTGAGAAAAACCTTTAATGTATATGTTAACAGACAAATTATCAAGTAAATAAAACATATGGTTTTATTCAAGTTGAAGGTGAAATACTTGAAAGGAGGTTGCAATTTCTCATATATTTGTAATTACTATTCTATTTTTCAGAACAATTGTAGAACGTTTCGAGTTGAAGGTGAAATATGACGGGTGTTTCAAATTGATCAATAATGGAGTAAAAAAAATATTGCTTTGGGAGGCAAAAGACCATTTATGTAGACCACCTAGTCTATGGTTATATCGAGTTGTTAGATGATGTCAGCAGTTTGTATCCTTGGGATGAAAATCTCAATCTTTCACTATTTTTCCTTGACAAGAATGCTAGTTTTCAATTTTGTATTGAAGTTGAGGATAACAATACTTATAAACAAATGATTGCAATGTATGAGGAGGAGAAATAAGTAATGATTTATGTAACCAAGGAGCATATCATCGAGAATGACGATTTCAGGAAGTATGATGAAAGATAGAGGATGCTGAAATTGTGAATTATGAAGAAGGCTTATATTATTGTCATAGTGAGGACAGTTATCGAAGTGATTTTGAGGACGAAGATGATTTTGGCTATGAAGGTGACTTTTATTCATATGACAAAGATAATACAAAGATAGAGATAGGTGCCACTGTTCCACATGTTGTAGCTTTTAGAAGAGCACTTAATCACTATGCTGTTATTAATGATTTTGAGTATAACTTGGCAAAGAGCGAACCTACACGTGTAACAGCAACATGTGCAAATTTAGAGTGTAGTTGGGGAATACATGCAGCATGTTGTGACTTTTAGAGTGAGAACCATGCAACCAAAGCATAATTGTTGTGGAGTTAATAGATGTGGCAATAAACATGCGACACAAGGATGGATAGCTGACCGAATCATTAATGATTTGAGGAATGAAGGAGACATATCAATAGCACTGCTAAAGAGAAAACTTGAAGCAAAATATGGTCTTTTGTTGCCTTATGACAAAGTTCGATATGGAAAAGAAGTAGCCTTCCAGGAAATTCATGGAAAATGGGCTGATTCTTTCACCCAAATAGGAGCTATGAAGGAAGAGATATTGAAAAGAAATCCAAATAGTGTTGTTGATTTTGGCATAGAAACTTTAGATGGAAACCAACATTTTCAGCGATTTTTTATTGCCCTTGGGGTATGCACATCTGGATTTCTCAAAGGTTGTAGACCTTACATTGATCTTGATGCGTGTCACATGAAAGGCAAGTGGAAGGGAGTAGTTGTCGCTGCCACAGCCATTGATGGTAATAATTGGATGTTTCCAATTGCTTTTGCAGTTATGGAAGGTGAAAATGAGAATTCATTGGAATGGTTCTTGAAGTTATTGCACAAAGCAATAGAAATGCCAGAAGGTCTTGTTATATCATCTGACATGCAAAAGGGTTTACAAAATGGACTCTCAAAAGTATACCCGATGGCTGAGCATAGGGAATGCATGAGGCACCTATTTAGCAACTTCAAAAAGCATTTTCATGGAGATTTGTTCAAGTTTGGGCTTTGGGGTGCTGCACGAACATACTCTCCTAATCGACATGCTACTTTCATTAATGAGATGAAGACTCATTGCCCGGAAGGAATAGAGTATCTTAATAGAGTGCATACAAATATATGGAGTAGGAGCCAATTTGAAATAGCAGCAAAATGTGATTACCTTACCAATAATATTGCTGAAACATTTAACTCTTGAATATCTGAAGAGAGGCACAAGGCAGTGATAAATCTACTTGATTCGATAAGGCAGAAAATAATGATGATGTTTAATAGAAGGAAAAGGATTGCGAGGACTTGGAAAGGTGTGCTGGTTCCGAAAGTTGATGATTACATAAAACATATTTCTCGGGTAATGTCTCTTACTGAATATTTAAAAATTTGCATAGCTAAAATTTTTCACCATAAAAGTGTTCACTTCATGTAGACATATGCATGTTGTCATGGGCAAGAAAATTTATTTGTTATGTCGTAGGGGTACACTGTGCATATGAAGCAAGGGTAGTTTGAATATGAAGCAAGAAATTTTATTTGTTATGCTGGCATGAGCATTATTAGTCTATTATTTTTCTTATTTTTCAGAGCTTGAATGGGTACACTGTGCATAGGGGTATGGATTTTTGTGCCGAGATACAAAAGGATAATTTGAGATGGACAGTCAATTTGGAAGAACACATATGTAACTGCAGGGCATGGCAGGTAAAAGGTGTCCCGTGCATTCATGTCGCATCATTAAGGAACGTTAAATGGGAAAACTACGTCAATTCATACTGCACTGTGGAGCGGTTTAAGGTAGCATATGATATAGGCATAGCTCCAATGCCAACTAGAAATGAATGGACAGAGGTTGATTTGGGTTACAAAATACTTCCACCGACTTTGAAACACCCTGTAGGGAGACTTAGAAAAAATCGGATAAGGCCATCTGATGAGCAAAACAAGAGATCTCATAAATGCACACGTTGTGGTTTTTTCGGTCATCATAGAAGCACATGCAAAAATACTGTGTTCGAACAAACTCATGATGGTTCTACTTCTGTTTCAGTGACAGAAGGGTCTAGAGCAAAAAGGTTAGTCATCCTATTGAACTTTTTAATGTAATTATTATTTAATTAAATAATGGTTTTAATGTTGAAAATTTTCTTATAGGAATGAAAATAAAGACAATACTAGGTCAAGGAAAAAAGCATACCCCTCAAACATCTTCCGTCTTCTCCAAGAAGAAAAAATTTAGTTGTTCTTTTTTACTCTATTATGAAATATTTGTTGTAGAAGACTACTGGATTCTATTGATGATTTTGATGTTTTCAATGAAAATTATGCTTCTCTCGTCAGATTCATTTTGGTGATTCTCTTGATTCATTTTGTTGTCTTGATTCATTTTGGTGATTCTCTTGTCAGATTAGTGTTAAACATTCTGCTTCATATGACTGATAATTAACCACCAATTTGGTACAACCAGCGAGTATATGAAGCTACAAGCACTCAGTTATGATGATATTACAGTATTAAGCTTTTATTCATACATGATCGCTCATGGAGAGAAATGACACTCATAGAACATCTGGTAAGAATGTGAACAGAAAGGTTGAATGAGAGAGAAATGGTTGGAGGGGCAAATTTGTCATTTTCAATTTTTAATTAATTCTTAATGCTTATTTATTCAAAGATTGTACTGAATAAATATTTTGATTCTTAATGATTTGATGGGTAAATATTCCATTTGTATGTTTTGATGGGTAAATAACCCATTTGTATGTTTTGATGGGTAAATAACCCATTTGAGATGTTTTGATGGGTATATAACCCATTTTGCCATCGTTTTATTATGGTATTTTCTTAATATTTATATTAATTTTGCCCCCTCTGAAATGAATACGTATCCGGTGGTTAAGTCTCACAGAATGGATAGTCACAGCACAGTTCCATCAGTACAGTGTCGGAGATCAGTTGGCTTGGCCATCCATTTGTCCGTGTGAAATACTGAAATTGCTGCCATTATCTGAAATAGCATTTTCAGTTTATCATTTCAAATAAAATACGACCAGAGCAATTGGGGATAATATATATGCAATTCATATATGGGAGTAAAAATGAAAACATAAACAAACAATCGGCAACAGAATCAACACAACCATCTCACTTGCTAAAACTCATTGCAACTTCTGCTCAAAGATAGTACAAAAGAACAGAAAAAAAAGTATTTGAATTTGCTTCAATACAATGGTGCAAAGAACATTGCTTGTTGGTTTGTCCACAATAAGTAAAGCTCAAAAGAATACAAACGGGAGCTATACTTAAAAGCCAATTAACATAGAAAGGAAAAAAATCCTAAGCAACACTCTCAACCTTTGCTGGTACCGAAAAGTTTCACTATGTCTCCATGCTTGCGGATATGACGGGGGCACTTGTATAGCAAATCGCTAGCTTCGGCAGACCTGCCTTCCTCGAAAAATCCCTTGAACAATTCCAGGTACAAATTTGTAGGTGGGTTTCGATGCTTCGAGAGCTCCTTTAAAAACTGTTTTGCATCCTCCACCGTTCCGAATTTTGCTATGTTCGTACCAAATGGCTCCCAGTAAGGAGGAAAATTGTGTTTCTTCATTGATTTGACTAGCCTGTGTGCCTCTTCTATCAGTTTAGCCCTCAACAATTCCTTAATAAAATACTTGTAACTTGCTTGCCAGGGCTTAACTCCTGTTTTGTCAACCATCTCAACAAATAAAGCATGGGCTCCTTCGTGCTTGTTTTCCTGGCACATAGCTTTAACTACTATATCCAATAAATCACCATCTGGCAGGAGATTCTTCTCTGCCATGTCAGCTAAACACTCAATGGCTCTATCAACCTCACCACACGTGCATTGCCCCTGGACAAACACGGTCCAGGTCTTCAGATCAGGCACGCAACCACTTTCAACCATTTCATCAAGCACCTTGTGTGCCTCGTCCAGTCTCTTAGCCTTGCACAGGCCATATACCAGCTGGCTGTAGGTTATGTTATCAGGTTGGTATCCTTCATTTTTCATCTTTTTCACTACCTCTTCAGCCTCTTTGAACTGGCCATTACTGGTCAAAGATCTATGGATACCATCATATATGGGCTTGGTGAGAGGATGCCCGTTAGACTCATACTTTCTAACAACCCGATTAACCAAATCTAAATCTGGCAGCGGACCCATAGAAATTTGTCTCAGTAAAACCGCACAATCTTGTACTGCTGGTTTATAAGGTCCATCCATCATGAGTTCATATAATTCTACCGCATCTTTCATTAACCCCCTTTTCTGGAACTGGCGTGAAACTTTGACATAGGTGTCAATATCAACATCAAAACATTGTACTTTCATCTCACTCACAAGGTCCCAGAATTTCTCAAGCGAATCATCCCGACCCAAAACCCGTGCCATAGCATTATAACCAAGGGATCCATGTTTGTACCCAGATCCCCCATCCTTGACCCAACTGAAAAAGGCAAGAGCTTTTAATGGGTTTTTGCGTAGTTCTCTGAGAACCAATACAACAGTGTCTTCTGAAAACTCAAATTGAGTATTCTCTAATTCCTTACCGAAATTTTCGGAAGACAGAACTGCATCGACAACCAATTTTACTGAATCATCTGTTGTAGCATCCTTTTTCAACTTGCTGTAGTAGGAGTTCAGAACCGAGCACTCTTCAGTTAACTTCTCTTTTTTTAAAGTTGCAAGGAGGGTTTGGTACGTGCCATGATCCATTGAGTGGCTGGTGGATTCCATGAACTTGAGGAGGTCCCAGAAATGGGGGAGAGATTCTTTGCGACACAAGATGCGAAGCATGAGGTTGTATGCGGAGGAACATGGCGAGAAATCTGAGTGTTGGGTTTTAAGAGAATCGAAGAAAGAGAGAGCCTCTGATGGCGATTTGTCGAGCTTTTTGAGCGTGTAAAGGACAGATTCTTGGGTAAGTGGAGATTGGGAAGCAAGGGATGAAGAGGACAAGCGAGAGAGGAAAGAGCGGAGCGGAGTGGAGGAGCGAGAGAGAAACATGGTTCTGATTTCTGAAATATTTTTTTCTCTAGGGTTTAGGGTTGAAAGAGAGAAAAGTTGTACTGAGGTTAGGGTTTAGGGTTTTGAATGAGAGAAAAGTTTGTACTGAGGTTAGGGTTTAGAGAACGAGCAGGACTGCAAGAGAGGTATCCGAATCCGCTGTAGCGTAGTATCGCGCTACATCAAATGGACGGTCTGTATTGACCGTCAACTTCGCGATTGACCGGTAACGATGAAAATCAGAAGGGTATTTATACATTTGCACGAATCTTAACGTAATCAGTGAAAATTGAACGATTCAGATGATGAGCTACACCATCCCGCGCAGCACCAGAACCGGTTCCGCAAGGAGAGAGGGGTTTGATGGAATGGTTCGGGCTTCGGAATCGGAGTAGCGCGTGCTTCACCGATTCACTTGAACCGGCTGGGATTTGAGGCGGTTCACGGTTGGGTTCGATTTGAACCTCGCGGTTTTTTGGAACGAGCCGACAAAGGATTGAATTTGATGTTCTAGCCCAAATTAAAAAAAAAATAAGATGTTAGTTCAGAAGTTATTGTTTGGATGGTAATGACAGATATTTTTTTCTAACCTGCAATGTTTTTTTTTTCAAAACTATTCGACATTTTATTAAAGAGATTGAATTTGTTAACTCTTGAATACACATTATTTAAAAAAAAAATTACGAAAAAAAATTAATTGAGTCTAATTTAATTTTCATTATATTAGAGAACTTGAGAATGAGTCAAATGGAGAGGGACTTCACTCAAATCAACTCATTTTCATTTTCAGATAAAAGTGGTTGTTGAACATGACCTGAATATTTACATTAATTATCTTATACTTATATTTTTGTCTTAATTATGAATTCAAAATATTATATATTAAATTAATAGTTTATGCAAAAATATCTTTTAAGGTACATCTATGTGGCTATGTGGGCCTATAATGGGCTGTAATGTAGTTGTATTAAGCCCAAATTAAAACAAAGAATAAGTCTATATATGATGTTGGTAATGGATTTTCCAGAGCAATTTTTGTGTATCTGAGTTTCAAATAAGATGTATATGATTTAGTAATTTAGCGATAGTTAATTAAAATAATTTTTATGAGATTATGTTCAATTTTTGCTTTGTAAGAGTTTTTTCAAGAGATATTTAATAAATGCTGGAATTTTGGGAACTCTTTAAATATAAAAAAAATTCCAAATAAGATGCAAACATTTTATTTCAATGTGTTAAGTTAGTGCTGCTGGCGAAAACAATTATTATAAACAAGAGAAATTGTTTATTAAACTTTGTTCAATTGAATCTTTAGAAGAATTTTGGATTTATTTAAATTTTAAACTTCATAATCACTGGATTTGACTCAACTGAACTCATGCACCTTTTTCATTCAATTAAATTCCTAAATTTGTTATTTATTTATTTATTTATTTATTTATTTATTTATTTATTTATCTCATCTACTAGAACTAGAAGCACACTCATGACTCATTTTTCTATTAATTTTTTTTGGCATTCTTACATGATGTTGGTTTTCTTACTATAATTTTCTTGTACGTAAAATTTTCTTACTATAATGTACTTAGACCGTCAACGCATTGCATTTTTAACGTTTTGTGTTTCGTTTGCGAACGACGAAACATTAAATACAAGAAATTTTGGTTGCCTTCAATAGGCGAAACATTTAACGCAAATTCTCGAATTTTCGTCCAATTAAACACAACGAAAACACAATAGACTCGTTACGTTTCGTTTTAGCTGTTTCTTACGTCATGCTTATATAAAATTATATAAAATCATTTAAAATCATGCCTATATAAAATTATACAAAATCATGATATATAGAAATGTAAAATCATATAAAATCGTACTTATATAAAAAATAATACTAATTAAATGACGTCTCATCGTATTCTTTAAGTGTTTTGGAAAGTTCCAAAAAAATAATAATTAAATAGATTGATCTTATCGAAGTTAATAATTAAATATATATTGATATATATGTAATTTTAATGTTATGTACTTAAGTTTTGTTTTGATTTGCTGACGATGAGACTTTAATGTTAATGTGGATTTACATGTTTTTTTTTCTATTTTTTAGGGTTTTTCATAATTTTTTTGCTATGTTGTGCACCGTTAATAATCGTAAACGTTAAAAAAATTGCACGTTTTTAACGTTTTGACCGTTAAACTAAACGCAAGAAAAATCTTACGTTTATTAAGCACAACGTAAGAGAATTTTGTTATGCTTTAAAATGCAACGGTTAATACAAGTTAATATTTGTGTCACCGTTTCGTGAGCTTGACACCTCTAAAAATATTACACATAAAATATTGTAGCATTAACTAGACTAGACATGATTATTAATTAATGGAACTAGAGTGGGCTCTAAAATAAACTTAACCAAACCAAACAAGTATACTCCTGTAAAAATTGATCCGGATCTATTGTTTGTGGTTTAGTATATTGTAGTTGGGGAAGTGGATTCTCTGCCGCGCAGTAGTAACAGACGTTTAAGATTTTTTGCGTTGTAGGTTACGGACGGCACAGATTTGATTTAGGTGGTCTGATATTATAAAGTTGAACTTGCACGAATCTTGATGCAAATGAAAGGTTGAAATTTACCGCACAGCACGCACAGTGTTTGTACCGCACGGTAGAAGATCTGATTTGTGCAGTTGGACCCACAATACCTAATCGCCAAAAGCTACTTTTGTCTAAAAGCACTTTAAGAGTACTATTATTGTTTAAATATTCAAACTTTAACCAGTTGAAGCCAATTTTTTAATTAGCTCATAAATTTTAATTAATACAGTCATTCCCTAGATGCCACGTCCCTAGCTAGCCACTAAAGTAGTAATTTATTTATTTATTTATTTATTTATTTATTTATTTATTTATTTATTTATTTTCTAGTTTATTGATTTACTTTTGAAAAGTTGGTAAAGGAAATCTGTTGAATGGATTGGAAATATCACAATTGTGACTCAGCTCCTTGTCAACTCCAAAGTTCATGACAAATTACATTTGTATCTGTCTTCTATGACACTTTCTGTATGGCAATATGAATAATCATTTATTTTTAAATTTATGTTGATATTAATTTTAATTTTGAAATTATACTTTCGGCTATAAACTTCGTAAATAATAAAAAAAACATAATATGGATTTGAAGTTTTAGGGAATTTAATGAGATAACAACGAGTAAAGCTATGGTACTTCTAAGAGCACCAAAGCCTTCGTGCTCTTAACTCAAAAACAAGCTTACCAAACTTTAAATTTTGATATATCATGTTCAATAAATTCTTTATATCAAAATCTAGTAAGAAATAAATTTTTCCGATTTTTAGAGTTTAAAGTACTTGTTTTAGATTTTTTTAAATGGCTTCAAAGTAATAATAAAATAATCAATGTTTTTATATAAAACTAGGTGACTTCAAAAATGAAAAATACGTACTTAAAACGCTCTAAAAATTTGTCTGCTAAATTTTAAAATAAAAAATTATTGAGCATGATAAATCAAAATTTATAAGTATTTAAATTTATTTTTTAGTTAAGAGCACGAGAGACTTTGATGTCATCATAGATTTACTCGAAACAACACCTATATGAAATGTTACAAGTAAAAAATATAACATATTCATTTCTAAAGATTTTTTTATCAAAATATGAAGCGTTTTACACAACATCTAATGATCCAGGTAAGAAAATTTGTTTTAATATAGTTCCGTATGTCTATTACCAGACATTTTAATTGTGGTGAAATATCATAAAGTTAGTGTGAATTGCAAGTCTTTAACAATATAAACATATAAATACTATAATATGAGTTTAGAAAATTATTTTAAATAAATCAGAGAGTAAAAATTCGTCACATACTATAATAGAAAGTTTTTAATCTATTTTTTTATTCATTGTTCGTAGACTTACAATACACACTCTCACAAAAAATAAGAAAATAAACTTAAAACACCTCTCTAAAATAGCTCCCGCTGAACTTCAACCCCACAACCTCTCCATGAAAATTTTGTGTCTTATCACTACATTAGATATGACTTAGAAACACTTATTTGAAGTGAACTTCATGTTAAATCTACAAAATTAACATGTCTACAAAAGAAAAGAAAAAATAGTAAAAAAGGAATGAAAAAAGAAAGAAGCAAATGAGGTATTGTTATAATTTGATTATAAGTTAGTTTTAGGTTCCCTATATATAGTTTCATGTGCCACAAAATAACTATAAAATAGTTGATTTCATGAATCCAGTCTGCTAGATTCTGTTTCTGTTTAAGCGTACAAAAACCAACAAAATTTTGGTGATATTGCAAGTGTCTGTCATGACGTGTCTCATTGGCATTGGAGCTGGTTGAAATAAAGTCAAAGTGGGAATTAAAGGAGTTATTATCACCTTTAATTGCAATTGAAACAGAAATAGTGGAATAGGGACTAAAATTTCATGAGCATTTTTAGCAATTTTATAGCGGTGATTGTTTTAGCAACTAAAATTCTATGAGCATTTATACTGGAATAGAGAATACTTTGTTAATCATGATAGGCTCAATTAATAGTGAATGAAATAGTTATATTTATTTTCTCAGTTTATGATGGTGTGTTGTAAAATGTAAATCATCAAAGTTAGTTTTCAACACCAGAAGAAATTAGTCTCAAGATCAAAGACGTTAATCTCAACATCAACAGTGTTAGTCTTAATGCATGACGCTACGCTAGTTACAACATCAAATGTATTAATCTTATCACCTGACACTAACTACAGGAATTAATGGACAATTTCAATCAATACAAGAATTAAGAACACAACTAGAACGGCAAATTCAAAACCGTTATAACAGAATGAACTAAAATAATTTGTTATAAGAGTTTATTACATAACATTTATTGTAATTAGTTAGTTAGTTAGTTAATTAGATTGCTTAGCTGTCACACATATGACATCATATTTTTATATAATTCTCTCGATTGTAATTATAAAAAAATGAGCGAAATAAAAAATCAAACCATCTTCATTATTCTATTTCTCTATTTCCTATATGTGCACATATTATTTTTCATGCGATACATGATACTATATACAATACATCATTTTATTTACATATGCAAAGCAATGACACTGTTATGATACATAGAGATGTGGAATACAGTGATAAGCTAACAATATATGTAATCTATGTAAGAGTGAACACGACGCATGTACAACATGTTTCAACGCATTTATGATTTTAGGTAAACTAACTAGTCAATCTATACTAATTATTATTAAATATATATATATATATATATATATATATAGAGAGAGAGAGAGAGAGAGAGAGAGAGCATGGCTAAAATAATATGCATAGTACACCCCATTTCGTACTATGCGTTCATTTATATTTAATTTGATCATTAAATTGATATTTAAGTTGCTCAATAAATTCTTCATATCAAAATCTTGTAGGATATAAAATTTTGTATTTTTTAGAGCTTTCTTGTTATTTTTTAAATATTTTTAAAAACAGCCCAGAAATGACACTTTTGTAGTATTAAATCTGGACTGTTTTTAAAAAATAGCAAGAAAGCTCTAAAAATCACGAAATTTGATTTCCTACAATATTTTCATATGAAAAATTTATTGAGCAACTTAAATCTCAATTTATTGACTTATATATATATGCATAGTACGAAATGGGGTGTACTATGCATATTATTTTAGCCATGCTCATATATATATATATATATATATATATATATATACTCTTTGTAATTGCAACAATTCAGTAGCAATTAGAGAACCACAATTATATATATATACTCTTTGTAATTGCAACAATTCAGTAGCAATTAGAGAACCACAATTTATGGAATCCAAACAAGTGTTTTTGTACCACACTTAACACTTGTCTTTTAAATATTAGATTTTAGTTGTCAAGTCGTATCTAGTATAGTGGTAAGTCACAAGATTTTTATGAAGATGTTTGAATCCCAAATTCTGATAGGATTATTTTTAGGAAGGATTTTTTTCAAGTATATATTTTTATTTGTTTGTGAGTTTTTGTGTTGTAAGTCTACGAGCAATGAATCAAAGAAAATATTAGATTTATGTTTCCTCAAAAACTGTCTAGCTAATATTCACTCAATTTTATTAACTATATATCGCACACATAAATATTTTGTTTGTTATTTAAAAAAAAAATCATTTTATTAACTATATATAGCACTATCATTTTTTTGTGCAAAAATTTATGGTTAAATGGTTGATAAATTATTAAATCGAACTATTCAAATGTTCAAATATGATCGGCCCCAAATCTCTCAATCTCAAATATTGTGCCTCCCAAAATGGTCTCAAAAGTAAATCGAGTGTTTTAAAAAACAGAATGCGATCGATAGATGGAAAGATCGTCAAGTGACTAATTATTGTACGGTTAGTTAATCAGATTTTTGCTGATGATATAATGTTCATATTCAAATATATAAAAAATAATAATTGAATAAAAACGACATTAATAGCATATTTAATAATATAATATTAACTAATTTAATTTAAGTAATAACAATCAAAACTTTAAAAGTATGAATTCATAATAATTTAGTAATTGGAAATATAATATTCACATATTTATTATTTTTTTATCAATTTGAAATTTTAATTGGCTAAAGAATCTAATTTGGCAGTCGATTAACTGATTTGTCAGTCGATTAATCATGTTTTGTGGCCGGCTAATTTTTTTATATGCAAAATACTATTATATACTATACGTAACAGTTTACCCACCGCGATTAATCGATTTTTAAAACACCGGATAAATCTTCTCAATCGATATTTTTTCTAATCGTAGCTTTAATTAGCAGTAGGAATGAATAAGAAACAAGGGTATTTTTTTGCGAATATTGAGATTCTAATTTTTGCTAATATTCACTCCAAAAAAAAGTATACACTTTTTTTTAGGTTGCTTGAATTTATTATTATTTTAATTAATTTAATAAAAGTATGCAAGGATTTTTATATGTCGGCAGATGCTCTAATTCAATATTTATTATTCCTGATATATAGAAAACATCACGAAAAAGTATAGATATATTTAATAAGAAACAATTGTAAATTCTAAATTAAATTGGTTGTTCTTGTCAATTATATAAGGCAAAATCTTAAGTGCACCATTCTAGATGCTTCTTAGATACTTCAATCAATTCGTACTATTTAAATGCATCAAAATTTGCATCATACATTTCAATCAAATGATACGAATTAATTAAAGTATCTAAAAAGCATCTAGAATGATATACCTAAATTTTTGTCATTATATAAACAAAAGAGAAACCTTGCTATCGAAGCTACACGTATACTAGATTTAATATTCACAAGAGAAATTTATTTTGCATTTGTCGTCTATAAACTATAAAGGGCCCACCACAGTACAAAATAAAAATTGCAAGTTTATTTGCCTGGACATGGTTTAATGCATTTGTACAGTACGAAAGTTGACTTTTGAAATTCTGAATCAGCTTCTGTTCGTACATTCAATATAAATGATTTAGTAGTTCATGATAATTAACACAGAAGACTAAAATAATATGCATAGTATATAATCTTTTGTATTATGCATATATACATAGCTCAATTAATAAAAATTTAAGTAGCTCAATAAATTCTTCATATCAAAATATTGTAGGAAATCAAATTTAGTGATTTTTAGAGCTGTTTTGCTATTTTTTAAATATTTTTTAAGAATAATCCAGATTTAATACTACAAAATTGTAATTTCTGAGATGTTTTTAAAAATATTTAAAAATAGCAAGAAAACTCTAAAATTTGCAAAATTTAATTTTCTAAAATATTTTGATATGAAGAATTTATTGAGGAACTTAAATCTCAATTTATTGGACAAATTAAACATGCATAACCGCATAGTACGAAAGATGGTGTACTATGCATATTATTTTAGCCTTGCTCTAATTAACTAGGAAGATTCAATAAAATCATGAGTTTGAAATATTCCAAAAAATAATAAATGTTAAAATAATAACGTGATTTCTTATATAAAAAAGAAAATTCCAATTTAACAAATAATTGCCAATTTATCAAAATTAATAATAGTAGTACAGGCCAAACTTAAATGTATGAAAATGAAATGGATGGCGACATTTCTCTGACAAGGACTCCTAGAATCTTGAATTCTTTTGTTTCTTAAGACTTCAAAAAAAATTATATTTATGATTCTGATTTTAAAAATTTGACAGATATGATTTTATTATTCTGAGTTCACGTTAAGATTAAACACATGTGTTCTCGATGCAAAATCAAACTACAAAAATAGTTAAGTATGGTGCAGAATTTCGATTCCACATTCGCGTTTGAACGTTGTGAACTTGACGCCTGGATGTCCGTTCAGCCACTGCGTTCAGACGTGAACATATTTCACATTATCTAATATATATTTTTTTGTTTTATCAACTCGAGTGACATCAATTTCTAAACGCACACTTAGATAACACATATGAACTTAGATGGATAACAATAAAATCGTGGTTGTCAAATTTAAATTATGGGTGAAGTTCTTATTTTTTAGAGTCAGAAAAAATAATTCAAGAATCTCTTGATATTTAATGCGGAATACAGAATAAGATCCACTGTGTACGCTCTTGATTGTTTAATTATGGTGCTTCCTATAACAAGTCAAGGATTTCTTTGTGAGACCCGCCACACTGCGTACTCGTAAAGGTAGAGTCTGAATGGATCCTGCTATTCAAAACTGATCCCTGACAGGGAAATGTTGCATCATGAATTTGGTCCACTTTTTAAATGTATGGACATTTAAAACTGTAGATTAGGCTACTCATGCTTATATTTAGAAAAAAAGAAGTTTATAGCTTTTCTTCAGATACTCCAAGAAATTTATACTGTATAATTGAAATTTGAGAAATTATTTCGATATATGTAGTTTCATATTTTTTATTTGTATTTCTCGTAAAACAAAATTCTTTTTATTTTTGAATTTCAGATCTGACATTCCGTCTCTCACTCTCTTCCTCTTTTGTCTTATTCTTATTTCGTCATATTCTTTTTTTTCAACTTATTTATTTCTCTCTCAACTGCATATTTCTTTTTTTTTCTTTCTTTGTTTATCCATGAAAACATTAAAAAAATATCGCTGAATTAATTCTTTGCATCGATGAGTTGATGAAAAACATCGATGAAATGTTGTTTCGTTCACATTGATGAATCGATGAATGTCAAGTTTGCATCGGTGAATCGATGAAACATTGAAAAATAGTGATGATCAATGAAACATTGAAAAACATTGATGAATTGATGAAAACAACAATGAGTGGTTGAAAAACATAGATGAATCGATGCAAACATTGAAAAACATCGATAGTATTACCACATGAGAGGTTAGTATGACCACCAGAGGAGTTAGTATGACCATCTGAGATGTTAGTATGACCATCAGAGGAATTAGTATGACTATATGAGATGTTAGTATCACCATTAGGGTTAATATGACCATCAGAGGAGTTAGTATAACCACTTGAGATGTTAGTATGATTATCAGAGGAGTTAGTATGACCATATCCTTAGTTAGTATTAGCATATTCTTATATAGTGCATAGACTTGAAACAGTGAAAAAACAGACATGAAACAATTAGTTCGAACACCTGCTTTATTTAATCTTAACATCTTTTTTATTTAGTATGCACACCTATTTTATTCAGTATGCACATCATTTTTGTACAAAACAGACTTGAAACAGCTAGTATGACCATCAGATGAGTTAGTATAACCACCTGAGATGTTAGTATGACCATCAAAATAGTTAGTATGACAATATCCTTAGTTAGTATTAGCACATTCTTATATAGTGCATATTAAGCTTGAAAAACTGAAACAAAACATACTTGAAACAACTAGTCTGAACACATCCTTTATTTAGTCTTAACACTTTTTTTATTTAGTATGCACACCTATTTTATTTAGTATGCACGTCATTTCTGTACAAAACAGACTTGAAACAACTAGTATGATCATCAAAGAAGTTAGTATAACCACCTGAGATGTTAGTATGACCATCAGAGTAGTTAGTATGACCACATTCTTAGTTAGTATACACATCATTTCTGTACAAAACAGACTTGAAACAGTGCAAAAAAAAAAGCAGATTTGAAACAGTTAGTCTGAACACCTATTTTATTTAGTCTAAACATCTTTCTTATTTAGGCTGAACACATTTTTTCATTTAGTATGTGCCTCATTTTTTGCAGAATTGACTTGAAGCAGTGCAAAAACAAATATGAAATAACTAGTATAAATATATGTTTTATTTAGTCTAAACACATATTTATTTAGTCTGAACTAGTATGATCATATCATTAGTTAGTATGAGCACAAAATAACGTTTGATCTTCGAACAGATGTAACTTTTGACTCGTAACTTCAGTTCACGCATAAGAGCACTTTTCGGAAATGGCATTTTTTTTGCTCAATTTCTCAAAAAAAAAAAATATGGTTGAAACAGTGCAAAAACATATTTGAAATAGATAGTATGAAAACATGTTATACTTAGTCTGAACACATGTTTTATTTAGTCTGCACGTCTTGTATTATGTGCAAAACCTGTGTTGCACTAGTGTAGATACGGATATCGTATCCGATACGATGCGGGTGCGAGGATACGAAAATTTTAAAAAATTATGGATACGGATGCGAATATATATATAATAAAAAATAATATTATATATTTAAATGCTTCAATTTTATTTAGTGTTACTATTATAATGTTAAAAATAACGTTATATATAATGTTATTAAATAATATGTTACTAAATTTGTTATCATATTCAACAAATTTGGAATTTAATGCTTCAAACAATGTGACACAGTATCTCATTTATTTAAATACACCGTACAAAGAAAGAGAAAGTAAGGTAATCTATTAAAAGAGTTTATGGGATTCAAGTGCAATAACAGACAAAAAAGAAATGAATTTGTTGACTTAAAAATGGTAGAGCAATTTTGAGAGCAATGATTTCTCTGACATGTATTATTCACTCTTAAAATAACTGGGCTCGGTCGAGATACGCACCGAAACGAATCTGACACGAATTTCGTATCTGCACGTGTCGGATACGGATTCGTCTGGAGATCTAGCGTATCAGAGTAACACAGTGCAAAACATACATGAAACAGTATTTTTTGTTTGTGAAAAATTTAGTATGAATGCCTATTTGAATTAATTTGAACACTTGTTTTATTTAGTCTGAATATTTGTTTCATTTAATATAAACACCTATGTATTATATGGAAAATATTTCTATTAGTGTGTAGGACGAAACGTTGAGTATAATGCGCAGTCCAACTTTTTTATTGATTGTTTGATTTTCAATTTTTAAAAAATATTTGACTATTTAACTTTCTCTTTTTAGAAAATTAGTTAAGATACTCCTACGAGATACAAGAGTTGGAATACAGTTAGTCAATTCCTTAAAATTTATGATGCAAATTGCAATCAAATGATATAAATTAAATGATATATCTAATTTTTTTTCTTATATTTAATAATTCTCTAAATGTTGTACGGAAATGTCCTATTTAACCGGTTATGATGATTTTATTTTGAAGTTTTTTAATGTATTTCGGTTTATAAAAAGGTTTCAACAATATTTTCGTATTAACATGTTTATTTAATTTAATAACATCATATCTACAAATGCACATGTTCGATAGCTTTGATTGAACAAATGAGTTGAGACAGCTAAAAAAAAATACTTTTTAAGATATATATCAAACAAACTGTCTGAATTCATTCGTTCAAAATAAATTGTTGACACATGAATTTATATAAAAAATCAAATGCTAATATTATTTAGTTTATTCATGCAATTGATCGTAATTAACATTATCAATTCATCTACTAATAAATAACTAAAGCAACTAATATGTTATATGTGCACTTTCATTTCTTCTAGAAACTTTCTTATTTTATACAAGATATAAAATGGATTGAAAATTAAAAATTAGCTTATGCTAAAAACATACAACTATTAATTCATCCCACAAAAGCTCCAAATCCCGTAAGTAACCGATGTACATGCTTATGTGCATAATTATTGATGTGCATTTATAATCTTAAAAAATGAATTTATTTTATCAGGAAAAAAACGAATATAGTAATGCCAGGATGCACCTGAAATTTCATATAATATAAGTATGTGATAATCACGATCAAATTAATTTCAGTTAAATTATGTAGTTATGCAAATTTAATACCATCCTATGCTACATAGTTTAATAATTAGTTAAACGTACCCGTGCACAATAATATAACGAAACATAATATTTACTAAGAAAAAAAGAGAAAAATGAAGAAAATCTAATTCATTTGATAAACGCTACTTCAAAGTTATGGATTAATTGTGAAGAATGGTGACTGAAGGAGTCAACAAAGATCTCTTCTCTTCCTATCTTTATTAAAAATAGATTGAAAGAAATCATAATTTTATTAGATCAATCATGTCATGCACCAATAGAGAGATAAGGTGCAGAATTGAAAGGTGAGAGGTGGGCACATGTGTGGAGAGAGAGAGAGATAACCCTCAATTGAAAGGTAACATGCTATCAAATAAAAAAAGTAAAGAAAAAATGCATATTAGTCTAGAGAGAAGAATGATATTCTGTGGCATATTAATATGCACAATTTTGATGTTGAGGATTCAAATTTCAGCGCGTCGATTCTAGCCGTTTATGAATAAGGACATGCGAATCTACAATTGTTATTCAATTCAAAAATTGATAATTAAATCTTGACCGTTGTAAAATCAGGACAACATAGATACATAGATACTTAATATATAACATAGATTTGATATAACCATTTAATTTAGATTAGATATAATGATCTTTACATCAATAGTTCTCACGACATTAGAAGGCGACGTTGGAGAGTCATTTGATTTTAATTGAATTATTTAAAGAATATGTATAAATTAACATGTCTATTTCTATTCAATTTTGATTGAACAATTCATACTGAACAATAATTAAAATTTGGAATTATTATCAGAATAATGACACAAGAAACAAACTACTTAGGGTGTGTTTGGATGAGTTCAAAATAGTGCAAACCATGGATAGTGCACTATTTTTATACAGTAAATTTTTCAAACATTGAATAGATTTTTTGCACTTACCATGAGTAGCTCACTATTTTCACTAATAAGCTAACTCAACCATTCGATTGAGTTAGCGTGAATAGCTCCCGTTAAACTTTATTATTATTATTATTATTATTACTATAATTATTATTGTTATTATTGTTATTATTATTATTATTATTATTATTGTAGTTGTTATTATTATTTTATTGTTGTTGTTATTATTATTATTGTAATTGTTATTATTTTATTTTTTATTATTATTATTATTACTGTCATTATTATTATTATCAGCTAATTTAACTATTTTATCATTATTAATATTATTATCATTATTTTATTATTATTACTATTATTATTGTTGTTATTTTTATACAGTAAATTATTCAAACATTGAATAGATTTTTTGCAGTAACCATGAGTAGCTCACTATTTTCACTAATCAGCTAACTCAACCATTCATAGATTTTTTTATTATTATTATAACTATCATTGTTATTGTTATTATCAGCTAATTCAACTATTTTATTATTATTAATATTATTACTGTAATAATAATTACTGTCATTATTATCAGCTAATTCAACTATTTTATTATTACTGTCATTATTATTATTACTATTATTATTATCGTAATTGACATTATTTTATTATTATTATTGTAATTGTCATTATTTTATTTTTAATATTACTATTTTATTATATTATTTACTTTACTATTTTTGTATTATTATCATTTGTGTTATTATTATTATATTATTATAATTTTATTATTATTATATTATAAAATGATATCAATATTTTATTATTTTATTATTATTATCCATTAAAAAGTAAAATAATTCATTATTTTACTAATTTCTACCATCACTACTACAAATGTGCAATCCAAATAACATTTTCACTAACCTAGATGGCACAAAATTAGCACTATTTATGCGCTAACCTATATAGCAAAAAGTTATCACTATTTCAATCACTAATCTAGATAGCACTATTTTTGCACTAACTATGGCATAATCCAAACGCAATTAAGTTGAATGCAATTTGGAAAAGTAGATGTAAGTAATCAATACTCGGTCCTTTGTGGTCAATCCGTCAATGATTATCTTGTGTGGCCGCTCTGTGGAGTGCAATTCATATCTTTTTTATTCCTCATAATAAATATATTTCTATTAAATTTTCTTTTGTTTTGTTGGCACTTTTAAAAATTCACATCTTTTAATTATGTATGGTATATAAAGTATTTTTACTAATAATATTTATCATAGTATGAGATGTAAACTAAAGAATATGTTAATTACATATAATTTTCAAAATGAATGCAATTAGATTCGTACAGTTTGCATCGATGAAGGTACTGAACTTCGTTTTCAGTCGCGCGTCCGGTCAATTATATACATAATATAAAAAATAAAATGCATAATAACAAAAATAATATTCTAATTGGGATCGATGGTATCGATTACGATGCATATATATCAACTTTCTTAAAAATAGAATAAAACAAAGTGAAATAAGACAAAAAAGAGAAAAGATAAAGAATACGGAGGACGGTCATGGGAATCAAAGATTTTCTATTTTCCTTCATTCCGAGTTTCCAAGGCATGATTGGCGTTTAACAGCAGCGAATACCACCACATTTAGACCCATCTGATCCGCCACACTAAATCTGGTTCATAAGGAAACCAATAAATAATTAAATACCTTGCAGAGCACGGATTCGCAAAAGGAAAGAAAGACCAGGTCCACGCAGAATTTTTTCTCATAAAGACCCCAGCATTTTTCTCTCTTTCTTCCTACAAGAAAGGCTATATTTACACACTGAAAAAACACTCGGACTCAGTACAGAAGTCTCCTCTCTCTCTCTCTATATTCTCTGTTTCTTTCTCTATCAAACTTTGTTTTTTCTTAGCACGGAGGGGAATCAATGGAAGTTGACGCTTGGAGTAATCGACCTCATCTAGGGGTGCATCAGTCTTATCAAAATCATATGCAATCAGGTTATATTCTTCATAAATACTAATAATCCATGTTAAAATTGAGGTTCTATTGAGTTGTTTAGGATTTAATGAATATTTCATGGTTTCTTCTTTACTGTACTAGTATCAATTTCGTCCATAACTAACGAAATCAAGCTTCGTTAATTGCTATCGCTATTTAATGAATCTGTCTCCATTGTATTTTGTCGTTTATGATTTACTATCTTCTTAAATTGTTCCCTTCTGTTAGTTTAAGAATTCTATCATCGCTAAGATTTAGCATAATATCTTGTTCTACCACCAATTTTCTTTTCAGTTTGGAAAGGAAATGTTTCTTTCCAGCACATTTTTTTATTGCACAATTAATATCAAAGGGAAATGCCTTCCTTTTTCTTTAGTTAAATTTCTCCCTCTTTTGTTTTGTTTTTTTCCTGTTTCTCTTTGTTATTTCTTACATTATTTGACCATATCTACCAATAAGCACAGTGCACAGACATGGTCTGAATTCAGCTCTTTTATTATCAATTAGGATTTTGAAATATATTTATAAATATGAAATAGTTCTCTTTTTTTTGTCTACTTTTTTTGTGCTGCAAGTTGTAAGGAAAGAAGTTATTAATGTTTCTCTTACTGTCTTAAAATTGGGATGTTTTCCTATAATTACCCTTCACAAATCGCTGACAGTGACACAAAATACCTATTGGCTCTTGGTGATTCATGCGCCATTAGAGAACAAGTTGTGAATTTTAAGTATCAAACTTGGTTTGGAATAGTTAATGGGATTTTTCATATATTTCATGCTTATATGGGTATTTAAGTATGTTTCCTATGTTTTCTGGTATTTGGGATGTTGCTTATGCTTTAATTTCTTATTGCTCTTTTTATCATTGGATTTAGTGTATTGTAATTTATTGTGTTCCTTTATTTGATGCATTAGTCAAACCCTAAATAAGCTTCAAACCTTCTTTTAACACGCTTTAAAATATTATCTATTTTCATTCATCATGCTTAATTTATAGTTTATAAGCCACATTTTATTATTTTTTATTGACTTTGTAATTATTTTTTGTCTAGTTAGTTCTCAATAGTATCCTTTAATTAATGGCTTAGGTTTGATATTTTCTTCTGTTCTTATAAAAAATCTTATTGTATGTGACTCTGTATAACAGTTTGCATGACAAATATAATAATGAAGAAGAGAATTTTAATTTGCTTGTAATCACCAGAAAAAAGATTATACTGTGTGGCTGATATCAACTGATGCATGTCTGTAATAATTTAATCATTTTGTCATCAACAATTTAAACTCAAAGTTTTCTAATTTGCTTTTTTTTTTTTGTTTCAGCAGAAGAAGATATATTGGAATATTTCCCATGCCCCTTTTGCTATATAGAAGTGGAGGTGCCCTTCTTATGGAGCCACCTTGAAGAGGAGCACTGCTTTGACTTTAAAAATGCGGTAAGTCCCCTTTTATGCATTCCTTTTTACAATATTTTATATTATATGACTCAGATGTGCTTTCAGGTTACCACGTTGCCTTGTTACCTTTAGTTAATAGTACCTTACTTAGTTTGGAGTATTGCATTAGAATATTGATGATGTAGTACTATACTGATGTGGCATGTACCACTAAAGCTGGTTACATTACAACAGAGGATAAAAATTATAACAATACATACTTATTCTGTTGTTCCCTGTTGGCTTGCTATGGACTTGCTTTTTGGATCAGTGTACATCAACTAGGCTTGTGATAGTTTTTATTTATTTACTTATTTTCAATTAACCGGGTATTCTGGCGCATAAGCTAACCCATGTTCACTCTATGTTCTTCTTTCTTTTTTCTTCTTTTTTTTATTAGATAAGTTATCTAACCTTTTTAGGATTTGATTTTAATTCAGGTTTGCCCCATGTGTGCAGACAACCCGGGGAAGGATATGATTTCTCATTTCACAATACAACACTCCCACCTGCTAAAGGTATTGTCTCAAAAAAGCAAATCACACTTTTATTTATCACTTCTCTCTTAGATTCTACAAATTGTGAAGCATACATTGTAGTGGAATTGAGTTTTTTAAGGAACCCCTGGTTTGCAAATGCCAGAGAAAGGTTGGACTAGATAAATTGGGATCGAAACATACTCAAATACTGTTTAAATTTCGAACCTGTAGTGCTCTATACATGGTGGTGCTATCTCAAACTTTCTAGTAGTCATTTTCTAACTCCGTTTGTTACTTGTGATTTTAATTTGTTCATATTACAAACTTATTGTGCAATTATTTTTCCTGGAAATCTGGCAGAGAAGAAAATCACATAGATCGAGCTTATGGAATCAGAACCCATCTACTGTATATGAAGTTGATTCATTTCGTGAAATGCAGCCAAATCAAGGCACAAAATTTGGAGCTGAATCAGCTCCTGATCCCCTACTCTCACAGTTCATTTGCAGTGTTACTCCCATAAAAACTGATATGGGAAAAGTAAATCACAGAAGAGAGTTAACATCAGTGTCCTCTCATGAAAAGAGGTACCAATATATGTTCAGTTCAACATTTTCATTACTTGCAAATAATTTTGGTTCCATACCTAACCAGCTAATTCTAGTTATGTGGATCTTCACTCTTTAGAGATAAATTGTGTTGTCAAATTTCTTGATTGGGAGTATATATTGCAAATATTTTATAGCATATTTAATGATCAAACTGTCAAAAATTAATATACCACCAAGTTCGAAAAAGGTCTACCACTGAAAGGATAATTTGATTGTGAACGTAAAGTTTTGAGTGTTTGATTAAGCTTTGAATGGAGGTCAAATGCTAAGAGAAGTTGAGAAGCTCTTAGCAGATAGTTTACTTCCATTTAATGGCCAAAGAATCATGATTTAGTTGCTAAAGCTCAATATGCACAATTAGAACTTTTCACATTAGGGTGCACCCATTTTTTATTCCCTTCAAAATACATGCCCATTGGCAATATATTTAACATTAGCACCTTCAATTATTCAATAATTCTAATATAAAAATTGTCCTCATTTTCTCTTTCTACTCTTTCCTTTTGTTAGATCGGTTGGTCATGCAGTTGAAATTTTGGGGAAAGAAGATTTGGAAGAGAGGCTGCAGAGAATTGAGTTCATTAGAGAAATGCTCATTTCAACCATATTCTAAGATTTAGGGTTTCACCATTGAGAGTTCTTCATTTATAGCCTTTGTAGCATCTGAGGATCTGGTAGTAAAAAGAATGAATAGGACAAAGAAAGTGGTGATGTCCTTTTCTATAGTTCTTCCTTTTCAGTATTTTCTGAGTGTTAGGTAATTAATTATTATGTAATGTATAGAACATAGGTTATGATGATTGCTTTACCGCATTTTCGTATTGTTCTTAGAGACTGAAAAGCTACTGAATAAAGAAAAAAAATGCATTAACTTATTGTTGAAACTGCATTTATAAGATAAGATTAAGAAGAGTATGATACAAGATGTTGTTGCCTGCTGTGTTGCACTGATGCACGATCTGGAAATCCATCCACTATTTTATCAAATTACCTTAAGTGACATCTATTTGATTTCCCTTCAAATCTGAATATATTTATTTGGATATTTGAGCAAATTAAGGGATGCAAAACTAAAATTTTGACAAACCATTCTTTGGTTTACTGCCAGACTCAATAAAAACAAGTGACTCCATTTCAACTGGATTATGGATAACTGGTTGTCTTTGGCATCTGTTATTGTGCATCCTTTTTCGGAAGCTATTTTGTTCACTGAAATCTGTATTTATGCATCACAAGTAATAACATACTATGTCTGCCATCGCTAAATTTAGCAATCCAAATTCAGCAAAAAAACATTCTGACATCTTGATGCAGATCAATACGCATTTGATGTCTAAGACTATTCAGAATCAAAATGGGAATCCAAACTTCCATTCACGCCGTAGTAAAATTGTTCCAAACTTCCAACCGAGTGATCTCAGCCTTTACAAAGAGCTAAATTTATAGTGATCTCAGACTTTACAAAGACCAAGAAATCGGTGTGGCAATTAACAAGCATCTTGAAATGCTAGCGTCTATTTACCACGCTTCCCTTGAAATCGGAGCATATGTTTGTACACTAACTTCAGGGGAAACAACAAGGTGATACTTCAAGACTAGGTTAGAATTTTCTCTGTAGGCCTGCGTTTCTAGTGATTTTTGAAATTTGTCAAGGTTTTTCTCAGACTACTTTCTATATTCGCTTGTGTCAATTTATGTAGATCACATCTCATATGTCATATCTAGCTAAGGGAATAGTTCTAGAAATCCAACCATGAGAGATGGATGTATACATGAAAACTAGCATAAGCTACTTCTTGCATGCCATATCAAACATAGCTTCTTATACTGTTAACTAACATTCCTTGGCCTTTTCTGATGACCTAACCACAGAACAGAAACAAAATCACACAAAAGTTTCACATGCATGAAGATTCATCGAACAAAATCAAATAAAATCAGATAGTGTAACGATTCTTCGGAACCTTCTCCTGCATCGCATCCTCCTAAAAAAGATGTCAAAAGTCAGAAAAGGAAGTATATTGCCCTATGATCCTTGTACAAGAAACACAGTAATAAGAAATGGTCATTTTAGTGCCAATTAAGAGAAAACAAGAAAACAACGATATTAAAGATACTTTAGTTTTTGCATTAGGCAAACGTGTTTGATCTCACATACTGTCTTTTTAGTTTTTAATGATATATATCACAACTTATATTTTGGGCAAGTAATTGCAAATTTGCCTTACTCCCGCAAAGGTCATTCCAGGAGGTTGGCAAAGAAAAAGGAAAAAAAAATATGAAGTCTTTATTAAAAAGCACATACATGGACTAAGAAACCAATTGTTTCCTTGTGATCAACAATCTCCTTCCACTGTCTTCCAATGCTTATCTGGAAAAACACACAAAGTTGAAAACAACAATTATTACTACCACTGTAATTGAAAAATCAAAACACCTTCCCAACTCTCAGACTTCGGGTGATGGAAAAATAAGTGGGACGAAAATAACAAGACCAAGTTCAAAAATATTTTTTAGATTTCTGTCAGAACTAGATGGAGGAGGTTCAAATATGCACATGATACTAAGACCAAAACTGATAAGTGGATCTCGTATTGCAGCAATGCTCAATTTGCCGTACCAAAGATTATTTATCCTAAACAATAGTTCCAAAATACAGTGATTCATACCTGGGCAGCTTCATTACTGGCACTCTTGGTCCAGATGGCCACTCTTTCCTGCTTAGCACGCACACTGACAACAGCACCACATATTTCATCTCCATACTCAAATTGTTCGCCAATCATTGCCAGCAACTTCATATGAAATAACTTAACAAAATTAGATGTGGAAAGTAGTTTTAGGCTAAGAAAGGTCATCCTTTTCAGGTTCCGCAAGCTTATATCGTAGCAGCACCTTTCTTTTTGCTTGTGGAAAAAAAATGAAATAAAAAACAGCCAGGCTAGATCATCTCCTTGGTTTCAAATATTTTAAACAACACAGTATCCACCTTTAAGAAAACAACCAAGGACCACTAACATTCTTAAAACCAACCCAGGTTTATCATAAGGTAGCTCATAGGTAAGTCGCCAATATACATAATTGTGGATATAAATTGAAATGAAGTAAAACCCAAAGAAAATCAATCAGCAAGCTGACCTATACCATACCTGAAATGACTGAAGAAAGTAACTACTCAACATAACTGGACACGGAAAACTAGCCTGGTTCAAACCTTTTTTTCCTATTCAGGTTTGCTCACTCAATTTATGCACAATGTAAATGACTTTATATTTGTTAGATAGAGAGAGAGAGAGAGAGAGGCATACAGTGTGAAGCCAGAGTGTGTCAGATTTTCCACGCGAGCAGTTGATGGTCCATTTTCCCCCATTGGCACAGATAGGATCTTCCCACTTGGGCTCTATCTTGTTCTTAAAGCAATGCAAATCTGCACCCACTACCAGCTTGCTCGGGTGGTTTATGTTGTTGTATAGGCTGCATGAACATAATTATATTACAGATCAGACTAAATTAACAATGGAGAAAGCTGAAATTGCAAAACTCTCAATAGAAAGTAGCAATTCATGAAATCAATGAATATTTAATTCTAAAAGAAAACTGAAGTAAGAAACCCATAGTCGAATAAGGATCCTGAAATTGACAAAAATCCAAACAGAATACTGAAATCAAGAAATCTCAAAACCTAAAAATCACGAACTAATAACCTCCAAACACCGTTATATACTTATATTTTAGAGAGAGAATAACGAGGTTTATTGTACTCTTTTGTAGGGGTCCATGGAAGTAATGAGGTTTATTCTATTCTTTGTAGAGGCCTGATGTAAGAAAAGCCTATACATAATATATCAAAACATGATCATGAAAATACAGCATTAATATTTGAAAACGTGAGAACTAAAAACATTTGTACAAAAATGATTTTAGTAGCATGGAAAACTGTATGCAAGGATCAAGGTGGACTTGGAGTATTGGATCTAGATATTATGAATAAGGCTCTACTAACTAAGTGGTGGTATAGATACAAAGAAGGTCTATGGAAAAAATTCTGATTAATAAATATGAAAATAGGCATAATAGTAATCTCTTTTCCCCATTTTGGAAAAGTATAATTTCTATTAATCATGAAATGACTATTAGTGTGAATAAGAAGTTAGGGGATGGTTCAACAATAAAATTTTGGCTAGATAGATGGAAAGGAGAATTATCATTCTCCCTTTTATTTCCCAACCTATTTATGGTATGTACAGATCCAAATATTAGGGTTGACAAAGCTTTAGCTGATAGGAAAATAAATGTAAGATTTAACAGACAGTTAGTGGGTATACTTAGAAGTGAATGGAACAAATTAGAAGCAATTATTGCAGATGTACAAATCAATCCCTTAGTTAAAGACTCCATAATTTGGAGATGGAGTTCAAATGAAAAATTTTCGGTACAGGATATGTATACATGGTTAGAATATGGTGAATACAAAAATAATAATTATGATATCATTTGAAAATCCAAACTCCCTACTAAAATTAAAGTGTTCATGTGGCTTGTTAGAAGAAAAATAATATTTACCAAAAAATATTTAGTTAAAAAGATAGGAATGGAAATACTCAATGTGTTTTCTGTGATCAAGAGGAATGTATTGATCATTTGTTTGTTTCATGCTCTTTCATTAAACAATTATGGGTATGGATTAGCAATCATAATAATTTTGCTTTTGAGGGGGAATGTTTACAAGATCTATGGAGTATATATGCTAAGATTCCACTTAAGGACGCAATGCTAGTTGAACTTGTTAGAGGTGCTGTGTTATGGAGTGTTTGGTTAGAAAGAAACAAGTTATGTTTTACGGAAAAAAAATCCAAATCAATTAGAAGTTTAGCAAGACAAATTATTAGAGTTTTGGATTACTGGTGTAAAAACAATAATGATCAATCTTACTTGAAAATTCATCTCATTATGCCTCAGGATGTTCTGGATTTGCCAAGACTTACACAAGAAATAGGAAACCCGACAGAGATGGAGCAGGTGGAGGAAGTGCAGGGGAAGTAGGCTGTGCACGAACATTTGTTTGGAAGAGGCCAAAATCGTTGTCTTGATCTCTTGTCTTTTCATGGGTGATTCTGACTTGAAGATGAAGCTGAACTTTTGTTTTGTGTTTGATTCTATGTTTTGTATTGATATATGTCTGTCTTTTGGCTGGATGGTTTCGGTGACAATATTCTTGGTTTCGGTGACAATATTCTTTTGGTTTATTGTTGAATTGATAGTATGATATACAAACTGATATTAGATAACTTTTAGGTATTTTTTAAGGACTAGATATGTACTAAGGGGACTTTGTTTCAATGAAACCGGTGGGATTCCCCCCACTCTTTAGTAAAAAAAAAATTAAAACATTTGTAGGAAATCATAAGTTACACTAGCTGAAATCTGAAATCCAAGATAAAGATACCTTAAACACCCATATAATTAGCTCAAATCTAAGATAACTTCGAAGTAAAGTCAATAAGTAGACAATTTCATACCCCCAGAAATCCTCAACTGTAGAGAAGGTATAAACGGGTCGGATGGAGCTTCCCCACGCCGCATTCTTCGATTTCCCCGATGGATTGTCGAACCAGAAAGTCCATGAGTGCTCCAGAAGGTGGAGCGCCGGCTCCAGTCCGACGCCGGCCGCCGCCGACGAGCCTTCAACCTCTCCTTCCTCCAGCTCGCCTTCTTCCAAGGCTGAATCTGTGATGGTGCTTCTCGACTCTTCGTCTTGGTTGGAAAGGATCGCTTCCTCGGTTGTCATGGCGGATCTAGGATTAGGGTTTATGGGAAGGTAACGATAGAAACGGTGAAACCTCTGTCGAGAACAAAAAATGGATTGCAAGAGCGAAGGAGGTTTTGTGTCTTCGACCCTTTATTTCAGAGTTCCAATTTCCCTTCGCTTTTGGATTGGGATTTGGTAGTTTGTGCACTGAAAAACCTTCAAGAAATAGGCGGATATTATAGGGCTGGACATATTTAATATTTGATAGTTACAAAAAAGGACTTCCCATACTTTTGTAAAAAAAAATAAAAATATTAAATCATAAATTTTGATTCAAAAATAACATTTTACCTTTTAGTTCAATTAATTTTACTGGAGTAAATTTTAATTGAAAATGGTTGGGCGTAGGATGAAAAATTTAAACAGAATATGATCTTATAATTATTTTCAGTTACAAGCATCTCTATTTAAACTTTGATATTTAATTTAGAAAATGGTTTCACAATTGTTAGTTTCACTTATTACACTTGTGTGGTCATATTGAAGGGCACCTATAATGCTCCTATGTAAGTGTATTATATATAAGTGTAGACAAGCTTGGCATCTTCCATTTGATCTCGGTGAATCAAATTCGCTGCTTGTCAAATCCCTCCTTGTTTGCTGCTTGTTTCGATTTGGATCGTTCAAAATTCATCTAACGGCCAAAGCATTTGCTCTCTGAATTAAATCACAACAGTTCGTAGCGATCGATCGATTTCTGGCGGTTGGATCGAGACAAACAGGACCCTGCTTGCCTCTAATACAAGCAGCAGATTCGAATTCTTAACTCGGAGATGAGATGGATTTGTAATGTATTTGGTCTGAGACATGAAGTCCTAAATGACCAAACGACTGCGTGTGATACTGTGATCTCAATACCCAAAATATAAGAAAGTGAACAAGGTCTTTGATGGTAAACATCAAATATGTGATCCAGAGAAGAGAAGATGGTTCATCAAATGCTGAGATGTTCCTATGAGGATGATGTTGTCTACATAGACAAGAAAATAGATGGCATCATGATTGAAGCATTTGGTAAAAAATGAAGAATTGGACTGGGAGGCTGTGAACCAAAAGATGAGAAAAATCTCAAAGTCAGATGGAACTAGCTAGGCAGGTGGTGCCTGCTTAAGATCATACAAAGCCTTCTTGGAATTACACTGCACCCTCAAACAAGACAATATTCTAATGGCTCCAAGGTAGACAGTAACATAATAGTCTCCAAAATGTATAAATATGGGTTTTAAAGTCTCAGAATATTCAATCAACTAAAAAGGTCTCCAAGAATGGTGATTCGACCACCTCTATGGTAGATAACAACTATCGGACCCGTATCCTCTGCAGAGAATTTTTTCTCTGTAGAGAGGAGAGATCAATTTGGACCATTAGATTAAAAATTGACGCTAGACTGCCAATCATATGATTTAGGGATGATTTTGGTATTATTAATCGGAATCGTAGATCTTTAATCAAACGGTCCAGATTGATCTCTCCTCTCTGCGGAGAAAAACTTCCGCAGAGGATTTCGTTCCGACAACTATTGCTCAAAAAACAATCAACACATGATATTCAATTAGATCCGATACACATTACAAGACGGATTATCCCAAATAATTTATATCTAAGGGAAACTGAAAGAACAAATCAATCACCCTGCATACTATATATATAAACTGTTCTCCTACAAACAAGTACCCCCTCAGCACTTTCGGCTCTTCTTTCTCTCGCTCATGAGAACTCACTATGCAATTATGGAACAAGGTTTTTCCTATGTTCTTTGGAAAAGAAGAGACCCAATAAGAACCGCTAGGCCTGTTATTGCAATGGTGAAGAAAAGGTGCTTATGTGGTGGTCCATTGTTGCCAGGCCGTCTTGGTGGAGGCCTGTCATCTCTCGCACCAGCTCCCCTATCCCTTCAAATAAAAGAATCACATAATTATTTTAATATGAAAATTATAAAAAATCAAACAATCAATTAATACCATCATTTTTGAAAGGAAGGTGATTTGTTGAATCCTCCATCAGACAATCCCTAAGAACAGAGAGATAATTTTCGCCCTTGTAAATTCTGAAATCATCCCACTCATATAATTCCACAAGGTTTTCACGAGTCTCCAAATTTCCCCTCACTCCCCTCACCAAGACTACAGGGAGAGGTATATTAGCAAAAGTAACAAGTGCTTGAGATACTTTTTGCTCTGTAGGGTTAAGCAGATATATGTAAAGTTTAGTGCTGGTTGGCAAGTATATGCAAGACCTTGTGTGGTAGACTGCACTACTGCAGTGCTTAGTTATAGCAATATGCACAACAAGTTAAAAAGAAAGAGGCTTTATACGTCCCTCTAAGATTAACAACTTTCACCACCTCATTAAACAACAGGAAAATAACATGAATCAAACCCAAGTAGCTGCTAAGAAATTAAGGGGGGAAAAACAAGGGTCGTATGAATTTACCTTGTTGCTCCTAATGGACCTATTGGATTTACACGAGACGGCAGGTCTTGGATGGAGCATTGGTGTCCATCAGCTAGTTCACGAAGCCTGATGTATTTGCGGCATGTTGTACAATAATCGGTACGGTTCCCGCAAACATCCTAGATTTCGAAAACAAATTTCAGTTGTTTTAACATTCTTGTTTCTCTCACCAAACTTTCAGATAGTAGTGGTTCAGAAATGGCTTGTCTAGGGTTATGTCCCAGATGCCTATTGATAGGATTCCACATGCATCCCAGTAGAGGTTCAGAACAGGTTTGCAAATAACAACTGACAGTATTCACATTTAGTATGGCTGGTAGTATGTAAAGTGATATAATGTTTCAAATCATTGTTTTTTTTTGGTTTTGGGGGGGGTAGCCATTGGAACAATTACAAATAATGTTTTTACAGATATGCATCTGCAGAAAGGTCATAACTTAAGAAACTAACATGAAAGGTGTCTTAACTACTATAGAAAGGGGAAGTTTGGATGCTCCTACAAAACAAATCAAACGAACACCACTACAAAACCATCAATGCACACATGACTCTCCAATACTGGAAATATCACTTATGATCCTATTTCCTTTCTTAATTTTCAAAATTTTGAAACTAGCTCTTCTGTCTCCTGTTATTCAGGTTTGAAGGGATAGGATATTGTATGATACTAGCTTTTGATGATTTGTTGGGGACAGGAAGAAAGGAAGTTGTGGCATATGACTTGGCACTTCTTACAAGCATTGACCTGCCAAAAAAAACGGCTCGTACAAAAGATTCAATGAGATACCTCATGTTCAACAATATCGAGTGCAGGCAAGGGCAGCTCACAATATTTGCAGGAGACCATTCTTTTGGGGCAGTGCTCACTTTTGTGAAGAGCCCATGCTTCTCGTTCTACTGTCTCGGAGCAAAGTGAACATGTGACCTGTATAGAAAATAGAACAATCATCCTCCAAATTGTGCAAATAGCAACTGCCATTTTTTGCAGATGTACCTATGTCAAACATATTACCTTATTCCATTTGTACGACATACTGGTTTGGTGAAAGATATACCAAAATTTAGTTTTGTAGAGCTTTTGAATTCCATTTGTACAACATACAGGTTTGGTGAGAGATATACCAAAATTTGGTTGTAAAGTTTTCAAAATAGAAAAAAAAGAAAGAGGAAATATAATAGCAATGTCTCTGTGTAGGCTGCTTTCACTGCCACCTATGGTCCTTACAGATGGGCTTTAGATGGATATCTCTTGAAAACCTAATAGACAATGAGAAAATGCCTGGAAAGAACTTGAAAACAACATACTGGTGCATGTGCTTCATTATAATGATCTTCAACATGCTTTCTTGCTATCATCTCTCCACAGCGCACACATTTTTCAAGGTTGCGAGAGCAGTGCACAAAATGCAGATCAATATTTGAGCTTGGAATATCTCTTTGGCTTTCATTTTAACCAAATAAAATATGAAAACAAAATGACCATTTAATCAATCTAATAAAATGAGTAAAAAACATGCAGTTCATTCAATCAAACTGCAATAAGAATAACTTTTCATTTAGACAAAAGCAAATTATCAAAGCACTATGACAACTAGTTTGACTCTTTTGTCCCACATGACAACACAATGATATATCAAATAATACAGGCTTGGCATATAAACATAACAAGTGGTATTTGAAATTAATGTTAGAGACGCATACAACAAAAAGTGTGTATCCAGTCTACATTTCTGGCATATTTACTATTACTTAGCAGTAAAAACCCACTATTAAATTGCCAATATGGGGAATAGATATTGGTTTTTATATTGGATGCAAAAGTAGGCTTCTGAAAGCATGCTCGGGACAAATAGTTTACTTCTGATAGAAATGTCTCCTTGGTTATGTACTTCATATTACTCAGCTAAATTAAAAATTTGGTACGACAATACATTTTCAGACAGTGAGATGATTTAATTAGTCATGGAAAGTTTTCTGTACACCTACTGCAAGAAGTCATATTGAACAATACATGCCATTAGAAAATGAATATCCTGTAAGCCCTGCAGACAACCTGTACTTTTTTCCGAATTCAAGTACCAATGAAGAGTTCTATGGTGAAAAAGAAAGGTCCTATCGTTAAGTTGACTTGGACCCCAGAAAGTGTAGTAACAGCTTTATTGAATTGATTTTGGGACGCACAAGCATGTTTCCTTTTGAATAAGGGAAAATATATACAATTTGCACTTGAAGAACTTATATGTAACTTAAACATGCTGAAGAAAAACAAAAGCAAAAAAACAAAGGGTGTTCAAGCCAACCTATATTTCACTTTACAATTAGCACATTTATACGGGAAGAGTGTTTTAGTTTTTACCTTCCAATTAAAGCATGTAATCGTTAAATGGATACATGTGAAGCCGAAGGCACGATTTAGTTTGTAAACAAAGCAATCCATTCATTTATTTCCCATTTATGCCGCTAAGAATAAGGCCCGGAAAAAAGAACAAACTAGCTTTTCGTGCTGATTAAATTTGAGATTTAGTTTGGAGAAAGTGTAGCTTCACTATATACTACTGAAAGCTTAACAAACTTCATGTCAATTGTGCAACAGTTTTGTTTATACTGCTAACTGAAAATAACACCACGAACATACAGAGTTTCTAATCTTAAGATCCTGTTATGTGACTAACAAGCAGACTGTAGAAACCAAATTTTTTCCTTTAGTGCTTAATAATTTCTCTAATTATCAAATAAAAAATATTTATCATTAATACACGTATGATTATTTCAAGAAACACACACACACACACACACACACACATGGATACGACTCAACTAAAGGGAAATTATCCTTAGAGAGATTTGATCGGAGGGTGCAAATTGAGTAGATTAGCCAACATAAATTAAACATCTTCCTACTTTAAAATGGTGCAATTAACAACCAAACATTGGAAAGGGAAATGCTTTTTAGATGGTATTTCTTGCAAACATGTGGCATTATAATTGCAAAAGGGGTAAATGTACGCATCGCAGTTTAACAGGGAGATATTCTCAGCACTGCAACCAAAATATGCAGCTATGCAGCTCCAGTTTTGACATTACGGCATAAAGAAATCTAATCGAAGCAAAATGAGTGGAAAATTCTTTTGTGATTGAAACCGAAATCCTGATCAATCCAAATTCGATCAATTGAGCAATGAAATCGTGATTTTCTCGGATAATTAAACAGATCGGAACAATCTAAACTATTTTAAACAAATCCAAAAGGTTAAACAACAATTGAAAGAAGAATCAACCAGAAATTAAAGCAATTACCAGTGGGCGCAGGTCGAGGTTAGCTGTTCCGAAGTTGATGCCATGGAAACACGATCTCGAGAAGAAAGAAAGCTAATGCGAGCAAGCGAGAGAGAGGATAGGAGAAGACAGAGATATTGAACAAGAAAAATAGAAGAAAATTATGTGTTCCTTTTTTAATTTTCCTATTATTTCTTCTTCTCCTTCGACAATGTGAACTCGTAGGAAAGAAAGGAAGAAATTGTACATAGACTAGGTGTAAAGGACTTAAAACTACTTACAGGTGGATCCCACTAGTTCTCGACCCCACTTACAGTTTGTATTGCTTTGGTGAGTTTCAAGACCCGGTGCAAGAATTTACTATGGGGTAGTTGACCAACCGAAGTTATCATTGTTGTCTGAAATAAAATAATTGTACAGTACAAATTTGTTAATTGAATATGATTTATTTTACTGGAACCGGATCTACTGCTCGTAAATTTCTGTTTGCTTCTCTGTTTGTTTCGATCTGAACCGTTCAAAACTCATCTAACGGTCAAAGCATTTGCTCCTGAATCAAATCACAGCCGTTCGTGGCGATCGAGCGGTCGAATCGAAAACAAACACAGATTTACGAGCAGCAGATTCGGACCCTATTTTACTACCAAAAGATTAAGAAAAATAATTTGCAGTTTGACGAATTAGAAGTGGTTGTCTGGTTGGCCTTATTTATTGATGAAAGTCATTTAAAGTTTTGTCGTTCCTATTTCTAAGTATTTGTTTTTGGAAACTACGACGACTAATCAAGAGGAAAATGGTTATTTTATTTGTGGGAATTATGCAGAATTAATCTGTTCCTTAAATTTGCTAATATTTGCAGTGATAGTTTTTTTTTTACAAATTTGCTAAGGGAGAAATCAGTTCAAATTTCGTCTATAAAATGTATACAGCTAATTTTATATAAAAATATTCAAATTAGTGGACATCATGTAGAAAAATATTTGTATGAGTATAATAAATGTTCAAAAGAAAATTTTAAATAATGCATATTTAAAAGTTTTCTGGATTAATTTTTTCTGTTATACGGAAAACTCATTTTCCTTGTGGTTTGCTTTTTTGGGGGATAAAAGTGACACTGGATGCCGATTTTAGTTTCATAAATAAATCAAAAGTCTTGCTAGCGTGCTTTCATAAGCATTTCAGGTGAAATATATATTGGTCAAATTTTAAAATTAGAATTCCAAATTTTAATCTAAATAACTCAATAATTTATTTATATCATAATTCTGTAGAATATTAATTTATTTTATTTTTAGAATTTTCTAATTATGTTTCAAAAATCATTTAACATAATTAAAAATTCTAAAAATGAAAAAATAATATTCTACAAGATTATGATATTAATATATTATTGAGCTATTTAAATCGAAGTTTCAAATGCTACATTTAGAACTTGAGCCGTAAGTATTTCATCAGAAATATTTATGAAAGCACGCTAGCAAGACTCATGAAACCATATAATATATATATATATATATAAACATTTTTTTAATGTAATAGTCACTTTAGAAAAGAAACAAAGGGTTGACAAGCAATTGACGTCGTCGAATCTTGCTTAATTAGTACAGTGATAAAACATTAGACCTTTATGGAGAGATTAGTGGAGCTATTTTTAGAAGAATTTTTCAAATTTATTTTCAAACTAAACTTTATGTGAGTTGTAAAACTACGCACCAATGAATAAAATAAACAAGCAATTGACGTTAGATTGTTGGTGACTACATGGATATCAAATTAATTGTTGTTCCTATCTACCAAATTAATAACAAAAATATCATAGGAAATATTGAAAACAAATTATTATTATTATTATTATTATTATTAAGGAAACTTCACGTATGTTCTTAAAAAACTTCAATATTATGTATTTGTCTCTCTATTTTCTAATATTACATATTTTCTCCTCTAAACTTCAAAACTTCATAAATTTATTCATTTTTGTCTCTTGTATTAAAACTCATTATAAATATGGAAAATATTCATTTTATCTTTAATTAAGAGCATAAAAATGTAGCTTGTTTACCAAAATTGTTTGTCTTATATTTGGTCGATTTCTGAGAGCAAACTGTTTATTTATTTACGCCACCTAAATGTCAACGTATATACTCATTTATTTACTTCACATAAAAAAATATTTACTTCACCAAAGTGCAAAAATGAATAATTTGTCTTAAAAAAATCAATCAAATATAATATCGACATTTTCTTAAACAGAATACATATTTTTTATGATGGCAATTAAGAATAAAATAAATAAATTTGTGATTTTTTTAAATTTAAAAGAGAAAATATACAAGGCAAAGACTTGCATATTTCACCGGAGTATCCAGTGCATCCAACTCTACCAATCACATACATTATACTTTATAATAATATATAATAATTTTACGTTTTCAATTTTCTAAATTGAATTCCACCAATCACCACTAGCCGGAATACGCAAGTGTACCCAGCTAGTGGAGCACCTAAGTTTTTTCCAATACATAATATTAGAAATCAGAGAGAAAATAAGTAGTATTGAAGTTTTTGAAGGGTATCTATCATCATCATCATCTCCATGTATGATAAAAGATAATTATGACTTCATCAAAATAATCATTTTTTTACCCCTGTGTAGCTGTCAACAACACAATATTACCTCAGTACAAAATTTCTTAAAGCGACTCTACTAATTATCTGACCAAACAAACAAGTATTGTTAACAAAAAGGAAAGCGGAATAGCTTGTAATATAATGTCAATTTTGAAACGGTATTACAATTAATCATGCCATGCACTTTAATTTACTTTTAGCACAACCATCGCATTGACACCCTTGACTTTTAAATACATATGTTCTATCTACATTGATCATCACATCTATAATCTGTTATACAGTATATATTTAACTTGCACGTATCTAACTAAGATAAAAAGTTGCAACATTACCCCTAATTAGTACCAGCTCTAGGCTCTTGAACAAGCTTAAACCACTGGCTATCATTTGCAACCTCCCGGTCGCCCGCAATTCGGCCTCCATTGCACGGGTTTGTGATCACCGTGCCATTGCCATCAATGTCCAAGCAAACCTTGGTACCATCCTCCAACACAGTAGAAAAATACGTCTTATCGTAAGATGATGAAATCTCCCAAGCCGAGTTGGACGGTGTGCAGATGATGCTAAGTCTCGCCGGGTGGTGGGGCCCGACTGCCTGAAGACAATAATATGTTCCGCGGACGGTCAGGAACTTTTGTGGGGTGTAGGACCATGAGTCTGAATCGTCGCATGGGCCCAGTCTCAGTGGGTCCATCAGTCTGTTACGCAGGATGCAGAGGACGGTCGGGGGGTGGAAGATCTTGGTACGTGCCCGTGCACGTGTGAGGGGCACTAAATTTTTTGAAATTGATTAATTACCAAATTTATGATCTTTTCCACCGTCTTACAGTGGATAAATTGAAAAAGGATTTTGAGTAGACAAAATGCAAAAACCTAAACAGTAAAATAAATGGTTAGTCTTAAAATTAAAGGAATCAAATTAAGAGGATCAAAAGTTCTATGAGAATCAAAATTTATAAAGATCAAAGGAACTTGATCTGACCAGCTATTTAATTAACCAATACCTTATGTTTATTATGCTAAGTAATACCAGCATGGACTGAGAATACCAGCAAATTAATTAAGTAATCCAGGAGGGAATGATTTGGTACCAAGCAAACATGTTTATTTTGTCTCTTTAATTTAATATTAACCCTTGATTTTATCACTTATTAGGATTCGTATGCTTAATTAATCGAGGCGTAGCTGAGGATAATATAATATGAAGACTGCACTCAACATTGATCAGAATAAGAGAAATAAAGAGGGATCGAAAGGTAAATTACCTTTACCGTAGTTGAATTGAAGCGCTATAGCAGATGGTGGTAGAAAGAAACTTGAGACCAGAAGCAGAGGCACAAAAAGAGAGAAGGAGAGCTCCATCTTGGTAACCAAGACTTGGTTCGAGAACTGGAGAAATGAGAGAGAGAGAGAGAGAGGAGAGGGGAGGTAGCGCAGTTGGCTAGGAGAAAAAGTTTCAGGATTGTTCTATTCAAAAGTCAAGAGTTCGATTTCCCTCTCACGACTTCGCAGCTTATGCGAAGGTTTCAAAAAAAAAAAAAAAAAAAAAAGAGAGAGAGAGAGAGAGAGAGGCGATCGCTCCTAAAGTCTCTGTTATGCCTTGTGTGATAGAGAGAGACTCCGAAAGAGAGAGAGACGCTTTCTCAAGGAAGAAAGACAAATTTTTTTTTGATTGAAGGAAGAAAGATAAATTGTGGAATTGTTAAACACAACTGGTAATATTTCTCTCTCTCCTTTTTTTTTTTTATAAATGAAGTTCAGTGGTAATCTTAATCTAGTCTTGTGTCTATCGACTTTTATTGTAATTAATCAAGTATGTTATTGTTATTATTGTACTTGTTATTATAATTAATTAAGAATATTACTATTATTTTGTTATTATAACCACTTTTCTTATTATAGTTATTTTCATTACTATTTTTTTTATCACTTGTCATTGTTTTTATTATTATTATTATAATCATTATCATTATTATTATTAATTTTATTATAATAATTATTATAATAATTATTATTATTATCATTATTGTTATTATTATTCATATTATTAAATATATTAATATTAAACAAAATGAGAAAGTAATTTCATCAACATATAAGGAAAAAACTTAGGAAATAATGAAAATAATATAAAGACGTTATTAAAAATAGTCCCGACCAATTGTAAAAAAATTTAGAGACGCTATACCATTACATATACTCAGGCTCATTATTAGATCTTTTATGAAAATTTCTCTTTAACAATCAATAGTTCAATACCGAATCTTCTCCATAAGGGTACCTAAAATGGACATCTCCATTTATTCAATCCATTTAAATAAAATGGATTCCTCCATTTAATTTGCACTAACACTGACAATAATTGATAATAATCAATATATTTCGAAAGGCAATTTGTTCAAATCAATATTTTGAGAGTTAACTTGTCAAAATAAACAATTTGATAATTATTCCATCAATGACATCACTCTTTTTAGTCTGAGTGCCTAAAGCTAAAGCAAGAGTGCAAATATTAGTCTTTACTATTTGTTTTTTTTTTAATTAAGACAAGTCAAACATGTGTACTAATCTTATCAAAACAGATCTGCCGTTGATTTCTGATCCAGTGATTCCTACGATACTATCAAGATCAAGCAGCCCTTTGTTTCACGGAAAGTATAAATCAGCCACTTCAATTAGATATATTATTTTTCTAATAACAAAGTCACATTATTCATTTTTAAAGATATGTATTTTATTCTTTTCTGACAAATAAGTTAGATTAATTCTGTTACGAATCAAAATTTATTCTGTTACGAATCAAAATTAATTTGATTCCATTATTATTTTATTTATGACGTTGATTGCATAATTATTGATGACAAATTGACAATCAACAATTGTAATTGATTTGTGTTTAAAATATTTATCCATAGAAAAATCATTCTTAATTTTTAAGTAAAAAAAATGTTTCTACAACAACAACAACAAAGCCTTTATTTCCAAATAAATTGGATAGGCTAGAAATAAAATGAAAAATTAATATAAATAATAATAATTATTCTTAATCCTAAGTCAAAAAAGTTTCTAAATTATTAAAATTATTATCTAAAAATTTTCGATATGCGATGGTGAATTACCAATCAATAATCACACGAAGGTTCAAATTTAATTTATATCCGATAAAATTACAGACCGATTACAAATTTTTCGTGAACAAAATTTTATGATAATTTATCGTATTATTGATTTTTAAATTATTACAAACTAGCATAAATTAATTATAGAGGATTTACTATGGTAACAGTACACTTCATTGCTCATAACTATTCATGTTTAGAGAGAAGGAAATAACCTTTTTCATTATTCAACAAGACAATTGTTGTCACAACCAGTACAAGCAAAAACATAGTTAAAGAAAAAAATACCAGGACAAATTCACTCATCAAAACAAATTGAAACACACCAAACATAATATAGTCTTGGTTAATTAGTTACCAAGTCATTACTTTATTTGATTCAAACCAAGATGCACACCAGCTTCTAAATTTGCCATCATTTGCAAACCTCCTTTAATTAGTCATTGCAGCATTGGTACAACACAAACTTCTCCATGGGCTTCTTGCACTCAGCACACACCACACGCTCCTTGATCCGACCGGCATCGCCCGGCAGGATAAGCCTGGTGCAGTGCTCATGAGTATGGTACGGCTCAAGAGCTCCTCTCAGAGCCGGGAGGAACCCCTCAAACTCGACTCTTTCCTTCCATGTATCGAATTTCTCTAGACATTGCAACAGTTTCCTGCCATCGAATTTGAGCAGATCAAGCGACCCATGAGAGATAACTGCCCATGGGTGACCGCCGCTGTCATAGCTGAGGAGTGACATGACCTCGAGCAATATCTGGTCATTCTCCAATCCATTTAGAATTTCGGCGCCACTATGGGGAACCATGGCACCTTGACTTCCATTGCTGGGAACAATGGCATCATGACCGAAGTGACCGGGCATCATGGCACTGTGATCAGGAGTTCCAGGAACAATGCTGCCGTAACTGGGGGTAGCGCCAAAGCTTTTGTCATGCAGCTGCATTTTGGAATGGAGCATGCTTTCGAGACGCACCCAGAAGAACCACAACATGGTGTTGTCCTGCCAGTAGCCGCTGAGCTTCTCGGAAGCAATTACACTGACAACCTTCTTGATTCGCTCCTTGGGGTTGCTCTTGCCGACATACACCATCTCAAGGGGAATGTGCACCTCCTGGGCAATGCGGCGGAGAAGGCTTGTGAATTGCCTGATCCAGATGATGTCCTCGCCTCCATACAAGCATACAAATCGCTCGTCTCGTATCTGTTATATTAATGTACATGGTTGCAATCATCACAGTGGAAAAGATGTATGAAAGTAGTTAAACACATAAGACTTAGTGTAAGGGATAAGAGGCATACGGCTTGAATTATTGCGGGATCGATCTCATCAACAATTAGCTCGAGACGCCATGTTTCCTCCTTCCAAAGAGCTTCCTCTCTGGCACTGGTGAACGGGTATGCGAGGCTGCCCCAAATCCACATCATGTGCAAGGCATTTGGGCACACTACCTTCCCTTGTGGATCTAAGACCACCAACAAAGGTTTCTTGTCAAAGCGCCATGCGAGCCGCACATACCGCACGACAGCTGGGTCGATCATTGTTGGCTTGTGAGGATAGTGCCATGGCATGTTTGATGCCAAGCGGTTGTACTTCTCTTCTCTAGTAGATGTATTGGCAATGAGTTACCATAAATTGAACAATATAATTAATAAAAATAGCTAGTATTTATCATCACAGTGCTACTAGCATTACTACAACAACCAAGGATCGATACAATGCACTCTGATCATGGAAATTCTCCCTAATTAATGAAACAATAAAGCATTACTCATTTACTCATGAAAACAAATAAAAAAAAGAATTATGTAATTTGTTGGGTAGCATACTTGGTATTATCCCATGGATGATGGCGGTCAACTATAGGCAACCAAACAATCTCATAACGACGCTCCAGCTGTCCCCCGTGAGCTGTATCATTATAAATTTGCACAAGCACAAAGAGCTCCTCCTGGCTGATATCAAGGTCAGACACAAAAAGCATGACGATCTTACGCCGGAGCCCTTCAACTCCGACACGCTTCTTGGTAGCACCGTCAATTAACTGGTGCTCCTCCTTGGAGTAAAAGAGTGCACGGAGTATCTTCATGTTGTCTATGTGTGGCGTCTCAAAGAGGCGCATCAGGGTTTGATATGCCTCCAAGTATTGCCTCTCCTCTAGTGACAATATGATAATAAGTTTATCTTAGGTTCCTAATTAAGCAAATTTTGGTTTTATAAGACTATATTAAATTGATGTTCTCAAACATAAAAATGTGCAACTAACGGATATTGCGGCGGCAGTGGTCAAGTTGTTTAGTGAGATGGCCATGGATGGTGTTTAATTTATGCGCCAAGCTCGAGAGTTCCCACGCCTCGGTGGTGGAAGATATGTAACTATGGTTTCATCAAACAAAACAGAAAGTGAAAATCTAGCTGATTTCTTGGGAAATATTTAGATAAACTACACATCTAATTAACTAAAAATTACTCGTGACCAAGCCCGATAATCCCGGTGATCTGAGATTCGCATGCAATGATGCTCCTTATAGTCCAGTAGACTGCGGTTGGAATATACGTCAGCGCCAACTGCTTTTCGGGGGATTCAGGTGCCAAATAATCATCCCGGAGATCATGGAACTCAACTATGCACCAAGTCACATCCAGCATTGCCTTTATCAGGTGGTTCATAGCATCGAACCTTTTAATTAAGACAGAATAAAAAATAATTTTAAAATCACAAGTTTGTTCTAACTGATTAACTGTTTGTGACAATTTTTAGGCTCCATTGGGACATTTGGCCCATATTTTCCTCAATGCAAACAAAGTAACCTTCCATAAAAGTAAATCTCTTTGTGCACTAGCTCTGTCTGACAAATGCCCCTGCCTTCTCTGTTTTCCTTTGGTCACGTTGAAAATTCTTTTTGTAGCAAATTGCACCAGATTATAATTAACTGTACTAGTTGAATTATGCTGGACTTTTTAAAAAAATGAAGAGAAGGGAGGGAAATTATAACTTCATAGATCATTGATTAGCAGAATTAAACCTTGGTTTCAGGATGTCAGGGCGCTCAAGGAGGCCGGGGAGCTGCCTTAACACCGCAATGCATTTGGCGAGATGATTTGTAGGATGGAGCTGCACGGTGAGCCCAAAATGTCCATAATTGACAGCAAATGCGGCCATTGCAAGGACCACTTTGGCATCCCATTCAAAGGTTGATAAGTGGTGCAAGATCCCCAATGCCGTTGCGTGCGCATCGTTGCCAGTGCCTAAGCACTTGTATGTTAACTGCATAGTTCATTGGGTAATTGAATGTTAGATAGTATGAAAACTGTATTCTGGCCTTCTATATTTCTGTCTTCATTACGTTTGTTTCTAGACTGACTCTTAATCGAAAGTAGCACCGAATATTTAGATGCCATAATAAAGGTTCCGTATAGAATTACATAATAATGAATTCTTTTGTTATATTTAGTTACCTCTGAAGAAATCTTGTGAACAGTATAGGAAAGGAACTCAATTGGGTCAACTTGGTGTGCCCTCTCTTCAAGGAATTCAGCTGAAGCTTGTGGTGTCTGTCATGATTCGACGACACATAACACAAAGAACAGAAAAGAAATTAATTATAACATATATGATCAGTACATCAGAAAATGAAGTGGCAGCCTAATAAGTTTCTTTAAACTCGAATCTATATACTAATTATAAGTTATAATCATCAATTTTAAAACATTAATTCTGATACATAAACTCTAGAGTGGCATGTATGCCATGTCCAGATTTTTATCTTGATCCAACACTAATTACATAGCTCATAGCAGTATATAGCTCCATACTTTATGAAATACTTGATTGATTAGTGAGATAAGAGCAATACTAAAATGGTGATGGGTGTGGCACGACGAAGTGCATCCTCGACTACATACATGACAGGCCTGACATCAAAGTCTCGCCCGTCAGGAGAGTGCGTTGCCTGGATCTGCTTCATAATGATGCTGTCGTCAGAGGAGACGAACAGGTGCCTCTCTCCCCTACCCTGTCTGTGTGGTGTCATGGTACCAGTGGCAGCAGCATGTGCCAAGGCCATTGCAAATAAGAAGAGATAACTTAAGATTTTACTATGTGGTGTGTGTGTGTCACCCACCTTCTCACTAATTACTGGAAGTTCTTTCACTTGTTATAGTGCATGTGTATTCTTGGCTCTTGAAAACCCTATTTATAGGAGTTGCCGTATGGATGAGTCTGGTTTTGACATGATGCATAATTCTGTTGAACTCTGTGTAATGGTATATGGATGGACAATTGCTAAACTCATAAGCTTGTTAAATTATCAATCTATGTAAAATTAGCGTAAAATTAGCACATCAATTTACAATTAGTATTGACAATTACAACATCTATTATCAACATTGTTTGACATCTTAGAGCATCTCTATCTCAATTACAAATTGAATATAGCCAATACTGCAGTGACAGTTACAGCAATAACTAAAATGTAGAGCAGTTTCTAAATTCACAAACTTTTAAAATTACAATATATCTGAAATGAACACATAACTTGTAAATAAATAGCTTGTAATTGACAATTTCATGAATTCAAATTTGAAGTTACCAAAGTTACAAACCCTCAATTGTAATTTGAAGTTTTGAACCAGACAAAAGAAATATAAAATTAGCCATATTTAAAGCCATTGATATGACAGACAAAAATGTTAATTAACTTTACAATTGCAGACATGAAAATGATCCTAATACATAAAATTTTCAAATAGGTGACACCACAAACAACCTCTAGAGAAGTGGAACAGGAGAACCAGAAATTTTATTGATTGAAAGACAAAGATTAGGATGATGATCATAATGGAATAAAGCTTGTATAGAACAATTGCTTTGCTTCATGATCAGGTCTCCTAGGTTTTCTTTTAAACATCACCACAAGGCTATATCATATTCGTGGGTCCAAATGTTATTGGGTCGGGTTCAATATTCAAAATGGATCGCTTGTGTATCCGTATACATCCGATTAATTATGGATGCTTAAAGGTTGTAGCATAAATAATAGTCAGCAAAAAGGATATATATATAAACAACTTATATTTATTTGAAAACTTTGACAATCGGTAAAATAATCATTAAATTGTTGAATTAACTCTTTAAACAATTTAATGAATGGTCCATTAAATTTCAAAATACATGAGTTTAATGCACATCTTATCTAAGGTATATAGGGAATGTACTTATAATTCGATTTGTTTTGTTTAAATAACAAACTTAGTCAGTTGCAACACTTTTTGAATAAATTTGTTTTCAATACAATTTTCTTCAGAATATATTTTTTTAAAATGTTTGTCAGAATAATATTATCCAATGTATAGTTAGATAACCAGATATGTGTTAATTTTGAGTCCAAATTAAGTAACCATCAGATCCATTTAGTGCATATATAAGATACCATGCATGGTATTAAATTAAGTAAATCACGCACTGGTATTTGACATTTTGATTTATCCTTTCCAATCTGGCAGTTGCACAGGCTTTTTCTTAATAAATGCTGCAAGTGAATTTTGTAGGATAATGTTTTGTAGATATCAATATTTATATCGACTATCGATACTGATGTTATTATGTGCATTTAGTTGAGTTACTATGCACATTTTTTGAGTTGTTATGCATGTTATTTTTGTACTGAAAAAATTGTTATGCATGTTAACAAAATATGTGTATAATAACTCAAATAACATGCATAACTATTTCAGTAGAAAAAATAACATGCATATTTATTTCAATACAAAAACTAACATGCATAATAACTCAAATAATGTGCATAATAACATCGGTATCGATAGTGTGTATCAATATTGGTATCTACGTATCAGCTCCCAATTTTGTATTAGCACTTTGAAAAATATAATTAATAAATGAGGGATCGGATGACCACAACTCTAAATAACCACAAAGTTACCACAATAATTTTTTTTATTTTTAAAGTCCAAATTGTCGATCCAAATCGTTGAACATGATCTTCACAATAAAATACGCTTTCATATCGAATTTTACATTTTTTTGGGATTTTTTTACTATTTATTAAGATGGATGCAAAAATATGTCAAAGTTACAATAACGTGAACCATTGAATTTGTATCCATTTTAATAAATAGTAAAAAAATTCAAAAAAAAATTTTATATCTGAAAGCGTATTTTATTGTGAAGACCATATTCAACGATTTGAATCAATAATTTGAACTTTGAAAATGAAAAAAATGATTGTGATAATTTTATGGTTATTTAAAATTGTGATCATTCAATACCTCCTCTAATTAATAATAACAATTGTACAGATCGTAACAGATTTTTTGTGTGGAAAAATGTTGATTTGATTTTCTTTCTCTCAAATAATTACAATGTCCAAAGTAATGACTTAGATATCAAATCTAATTATATACGGACATTAAATAAAAGTTTATAAAAACGTGCATTGGAAGTTTGGAACGTATAATTAAGTAGAAATATTAAATTAAAAAAAAATCTCAAAGGGACAGATGATATCTAGCTCTATGAATTTGCTTTGGATAGAGCATAAAGAAAAAGGGAAAAGATAGAAAAAGCTAAAGCCATAAATTAATTTGTACACATTCTTGTATTACTAAAAGAAGACAAACAAAAACAAACAAAGCTTTAAAGATCATGTATCATCTATGCCATTGCCAGGTTACTTGTGTCTCATTTGTATTTTAACAAGTTTTTCTTTGGTTTTCTTCTTCTAGGATATGAGAGCTTATTTTGAAACATTGAGAGAAGAATCAAAGTTTTTTTGCTGTTATATCACTCGTTTAATCTGGGCCGTTGGATTAGATTTGAACGGATTTGATTTTATAATACAAAAAGTTCCTCTAATTATATAATTAATAGTCAGACGTCCAAATCTAATCGGACGTTCAAATTAAGCGGATGCAGAGAGCACCGGTTAAAAGCGGTGCAGAAAATACGGTTCCCCCATAGACCATAGTATATACGTAATAAATTATTTCTATTTTGGTTCACACAATTGCTATAATCAAGACAAACTTTAATGGAAACAAATAAAAAAAACTTATTAATATTTTTAGACCTTTTGTTTTTTATTCATCTAGTAACAATTTTATTTAAAGGGCTCTCTACAAAAACCTGAAAAATTATATGGACAATCTTGAAATATGTGTGTATCAATTCTTATCGTGCATATGTTTTCAGAATTTTACTTGCATTAAAAAAATAGTTTAAGCTATGTTCTAATCATTTTAGAAACCGTGTATCAATATTCAATAAACTTGAGTCAATTTGAAATTTCATTATTTACTTATCACAGATTTAAATTGCTTGGAACGTTAAGAAATGTTCAAATTAATCAAAATTTGATACATATTATATCCAAGTAATTAAGAAAACATATACAATTTTAAATTTTAATATAAATAATATATTTTGATATACGCACCAAAAAAATTTGGATGTACACTAAAGCATCTTCAAATTTTAACATAACAGATTTGATAATAATTAATATCATGTTTTATATATATTTAGAATAATTTAGATAATATTATCAACAAATTGCTTGTTGTACGTATATATGTATACGCATGAACAATTGAGGTGGAAGTATGAAACAATTACTCTATATTGTTGGATGAGGAGGGATCGGATGATCACAACTCTAAATAATTATAAAGTTATCAGAATCATTTTTTTCATTTTTCAAGTCTAAATGGTTGATCCAAACCGTTAAACATGATCTCCATAATAAAATACGCTTTCAGATCAAATTTTATATTTTTTTTATTTTTTTTACTATTTATTAAGATGGATGCAAAAATATGACAAAGTTACAATAATGTGAATCATTGAATTTTGTATCCATCTTAATAAATAGTAAAAGAATTCAAAAAAAATGTAAAACTTGATCGGGGAACGTATTTTATTGTGGAGATCACGTTCAATGGTTTGGATCAACTATTTGAACTTTGAAAATGAAAAAAAAAATGATTGTGATAACTTTGTGGTTATTTAGAGTTATGATCATCCGATCTCTCCTCTTGTTGGATAACTTGTGGGAGAAATTATATATATTTATGTTAAAATATTTTATAAAGTAGCAAATTGCATGTACTTTAGACTCGTATCTCTAGATATAAAGTACAAATGATCGATCCGAACCGCAGATAATGTTCAACCACTAAAATCAACTTGGAGACCAAAATTTTTATTATTTTTATTATTTTTACTATTTTATCGGATATATTGAAAATTCATTAAGCAAACTATTTACAGACATCTAATTTAAAGTATTTTCTCCCATATGATAAAATAGTAAAAAAAATAAAAAATATAAATATTAGTCTCCAAGTAGATTTAAGTGGGGAGAACATTTTTAATGACCCGAATAGGTCATTTGCACATTGTATATAAACATACGAGTTTAAAGTATATGCATTTGTTATTTATAAAGTATTTTAGCATCTCTCTATATATACAATTATACATGCATAAGGGATCAACTACTACTCTGGTGTTTATTCTTTTTTAAATATTATTTACGGAATCATGCGTTCACAGAGGTTTGATTTCATGATATTTTGAAAGTCATTCTAATTAGCTATCACATGAGCTATTAGATCATTTGTGGAAGAAAAATATAAAATAAAAAACTATATTTAAACATAAAATAATCAGAATTAAAATGTACAAATGTTTGTTTGTTGTTACATTTTTGAATGCTGAATTGGAAAAATATTTGATTACCCGACCGTCTCTTTCCTTTCTGTCGATTGGAGACATTAATTACAAATAATTAACAATAATTAATTAAGCGTAGTCCTCGCATTTTCTTAAAGTCGAAGGTTCCGGCCCTCAAAACATCTTTTTTGTACCTGAAAATATCACTCTAAAAATTAAGCCCAATAAGTGTTGTACGTGACAATTTCTTTAGTTTGTCGATTTCTAAAACAAATTTGCATTTCACTATTTCTTTATTAAGAATTTGCAGGTGATGTTTTGAGAAGAAATATAGAGTTTGTCACGATCTTTCCAATGCTTCGAAAAATGCGTAAATCGAAGCTACGGATAAAAATATGGTCGTTTCAAGATTTGAAGAAAAAACAAGAAAAGATATATTGATTGGTAAATCGATACACCGATATATATAATCGATATACTGATATAAAATTGCTCTAGAATCATATTTTGACTGATAGGACCATCATGAACGGATATGGTATTGATTGGGATATCGATATATCGATTAGACATATAGATATATCGATATGGTGCGCAAACATATGATTTTGCTTACTCGAGACTATTTAAAGGAGGTTCTTCCACTTCCAAAGTAGGAGATCAATCTCAAACACTCCTAAAGCATTATCCAAGCTTCCTAGGATCTAGAGAAGAGCTTCAAACTAGCCAAACCCTTTGATTGCTCTAGATCCTTTAATTTTCTTTAAGAAACCTCAATAATTCGCTAATTATCTATTTCCAAAACATTTTGAACCTGGATACATGATTTCGAAGACCAAGATCATTTCAAGAGAGTGCTACAAACATCTTCATTGTTGTTTATATGTGGAGGATCGTTTAGTTGAGTAGTTTGGTTCTAAGTTGATGATTGTTTGACTTGAGTGATTGATTTCAAGTATCGGAATCTTGTGGATAGATAGTGTCGAAATATATCTCGTTGTTTTGATTCCTTCTTGGATCGTTTGGTTGAAAGGTTGCTCATTTGTGGACCTTGAATTCAAAGCTATATAAACTCTCTTGTTTAGTGATCTTTACGACTCCGGTGTGGAATCGAGAAATCCCATGGATGTAGGCGTTCTTCTTGGACAAAATCATGTTACATCGAGTGTCACTTTTTCTCTCTCTCACTCTCTTTATTCTCTTTCTTGTTATTCTTTACACAATTTCTTTAGATTGCTATATTTGTTGAATTTGAATTGTGATTGATTGAATTTCTTTCGCTATACAAACTATGCCTTAGTATCGATTTCTAACAAGTGGTATCAGAGCCTTGTGCTCACTTAAGAACTCATTAATTTGAATTGAGTTAAACGATCATACAATGATGCCTTTCAGAGAATCAAAAGGATCTATTTTGAAATCAAATTTGACAATTTTGGGATAAGAGATGGTGAACACCTAGGAAAACATGTATTCTAGATTCGTTCAATTGTTAAACATATTTGTTGAGCAAGATAACTCAATTCCACTGAGAATATTGTAGGCAATCTTATGCGAGTTATGAGTAAAAAGTTTAGATAGGAGTCTTTAGTAAGCACCTTAGAAGCTTTATACAGAATGAGAGAAATTTTTACACCAAATGAGATCTTCACGCATGAGAAGGAGATACATTTGGAGCAACAGAGCAACTTAGAGCCATGTTTGTGTCTCTCTCGACCTCAACTTAGATATGAACAAGAAGTATGAAAATAATTCCCTCATTGAAGAAGTAGAATGATATTGAATCGATTGGTACGATTGCATCCTCAAATGGTAGTATTGATTCTCTTGATTGCTCACTTAGAAATAGAATCAGCATTGATAATGTTGTTTGGATACTTAAGACATGAGAACCTAAATGAATAATTCTCTCCCAAAATATATATGCCAACCATTTAAGAAAAGTTAGTATGGTAACTCAATTATATTCTTCATTCAATTCTCTTATGATGATAATTCGCTCATTCTTGTATATTAATAGAGATGCACATAACTTGAGGGGGAACTTATATTAATGGGAAACTTCATTCTCTTATTAAGAAAGAGCTTATTTGATAAGAATTCTGTTTTAATATTTGTTTGCTCGATTCACAAAAAAAAGGGGCAATATTAATGAGTGTACATGTATCTTACATTAATTCATGTAAGAGAATTCTTGATTTTGTAAATCGTCAAAAGAGAGAGATTGTTGTACTTAACAATTTCTTCGGTTTGTCGATTTGCAAAACAAACTTGCATTTCACTATTTTGTTTGTTGAGAATTTTTGGGTGAGGAATTAATTTCTATTTCAACTAGTTTATTTATTTATTTTGTCATTATAATTATTTAATTAAAATTAATAAACAGAAAAATAAACAAAACCAGAAATACCTTGTATCATTTTCTTTTCCCTTCATTTCAATTTTTGTTTTGTTCATCTGAGTATCTGACCTCCACCTTCTCATCCACATCTCTTTCTAGCCCAAAAATGCACCTCTTGTCCATATTTATAAAATGTAATATACAAAAGCTCTCTAAGCAAGTAGAAGTGAGCAGGGACTTGATAACTATACCAAATGCTGAAATGCAGATCTTAAAAATGTTGAATTGATCTGAAATAACACCACACAAATTCTCTTTGGACATTACCTGTTACATTATGATCATTCATAGGCACTAACAAGCAGTGGCGGATTCATTTTAGGACAAGCTCGGGTACTGTCCGGACTTGATTTCTAAAAAATACGAAATTTAGTGTATTTTTTGTTATTTTTGCAGTGAAAAATAAATTTTTAATGATATTCTAGTGTGTTCTAGTGTATTTGTGTCCGGACTTTATCTCAAGTTCAGTATCCGAACTTAAAGTAGACCTCTGAATCCGAGGCCAATGCTAACAGCGCCTCAAAAGAACAAACTCGACATCAGTACCTTGACTCGTACCGTGTCTGGATAATGAAATTAAACTGTATCGACATCGTTAACACAACAAAAGAATTGAAACTAAAGCAAATTAATTATGTGAACACGGTCAAATGTACTCGTAGAACAACGTGAAATCGGTTTCAAATCAATTAAAAAGTTGTAATTTCAAATAAACTTCTATCCAATCACTGGCCAGAAAATGAGGTGGCACGAGCCTTAGACGTCGATACCACTGCCAATCGACTGCTCTTCCTTATATGATGCTAAAGGGAAGTCGATGTTATGATGCGCAGCAGGAACGAACGTCTGATATTACAAAGTTTAATTCGCACGAATCTCGACGCAAAATAAAAGTCGAAATTTGTTGCACATCGGCACAGTATTTTTGCTGCGCAGAAGATGTCTTTCCATGCTAAAGGTATTGACAGACTCAACACCGACAACGTCGTTTATTTTCGTATGCAAGAGGTTAAGGAAACTGAGAAGCGCAGAGGGGAAAAAGAGCACAGTTATTGGCAGATAGAAAACGCGTGGGGCCTGCTGTAACGCCTGGCCACCACTTAGTATTTCTCATCTTTAGCCGTTCAAACGATCAACCCAAGATCAGACGGTGTAAGTATGCTTAACATGTGATTCACCTCTGCAGAGGATTTCAGATCTGATGTGTTGGCGCAATTTTCGGAATGCTTTCGCTTGTCCTTAACAACAATTGGAAACTTCCTGAGGTTGCATATCAGACTATCTCCATCTCAAATTCTTAGAGTTTTGAATATGACGTGGTATTTTTTAAATGAGTTTCAGGATTGTAGATGCATTTCTTATTTAGAAATTTTGCTCAAGAGTTTTTTATTTAGCAACTATGCTCAAGAGTTTATAAACTGTGACGTGGCTTACTCATTGGCTAAAATTGATCCGCCTTCCATGATATTGGTAATATTTGCTGACGTGGCAATTTAGAAACTCTAACTTTTCAGTTTTAGAGATGGAGAGTTTAGAAACTAAAAAAAATTAAATTTCTAAAATTGATGTGGCAATAATTTAGAAACTCTAAAAGTTTCACAAATGAAGATGCTCTTACCGTGGTTATTACAAAAGAAAAATGTTTCGTAAAAAATGTGCATAATAATTCAATTAAATTTGCATAATAAAATAAATATCGATAGTCGGTATTAATATTAAAATTTATGTATCAACTCTCATTACAAAATAGTGTTATTTATATTAGTGGTAAAATAGCAGTTACTTTTTGCTATCTAGGTTAGTGCAAAAATAATGTTAATTTTGTGTTATCTAAATTAGAAAAATGTTATTTAGATTGCATTTGGAGTAGTAATAGTGATAATTAGTAAAATAATGAATTATTTTAATGGATAATAATAATAAAATAGTAAAATATTGATATCAATTTATAACATAAATAAAAATACACTAATAATAAAATGATAATAATAGCACAAATGACAATAACACAAAATATTAAAGTAAATAATATAATAAAATAAATATAATACTGACAACAACAATAATAATAACAATACTAATAAAATAATGATAATAATAATAAAGATACAAATAATAAAGTAATGACAATTACAATAACACTAATAATAATAATAATAAAATAATGAAAATTACAATAATAATAATAAGAACAATAATAATAACAACAATAATAATAGTAAAATAATGACAATTACATTAATAATAATAATAATAATGATAATTACAATAATAAATAAAATAATAATGACAATTACGATAACAATAAAGAAATAATAATAATAATGACAATTACAATAACAATAATAATAATAATAATATTAATGATAATTACAATAATAATAATAATAACAATAATAATAATGACAATTACAATAATAATAATAAAATAATAATGACAATTACGATAACAATAAAGAAATAATAATAATAATGATAATTACAATAACAATAATAATAATAATAAAATATTAATGACAATTACAATAATAATAATAATATAATAATAATTACAACAATAATAATATAATAATAATTACAATAATAATAATAATATCAAAAATAATAATTACAATATAATGAAATACTAATTTTGCTAATCATAACATGTATCATTTGTTAATTCTAATATTAAATTAATAAAATAACACTAAACAATACTATTCGCAACAAAATTTTGTGCGGATAACAACATGACGAACCTAAGAACGCTGCGCGCCTTGAGACTTTCCTTTGATCCAAATACACCTTAAAAACTAGAAAAATAACTTGGATGCTCCACTAGCTGGGTACATCTAGGTACTCTTGTTAGTAGGGCTGTCAACGGAAATTTTCATCAACGTGTTTTCGTTCCGTTTCGTTCAAACGGAACAGTTACGAAATGGAATTTTTGTTTCGTTTACGAAACTGAACAGAAAACATAACGATATTTTTTCTTCTGTTTCATCATTTCTAGTGTAAAATCACAGAAATAATCGTTCCGTTTCGTTTCGTTACAAAACAAAACAGCTAACGAAAAAAAAATCTTTCGTTGAATGAAACAGAACAGTTAACGAAATGGCTGATTTCTGTTTCGTTAGAAATGTTTGACAGCCCTACTTGTTAGTAGTGATTGGTGAAATTGAATCTTGAGAATTGAAAAAAAGTGAAAATATTATATATTATTATAGGAAAGATCGTATATGATTGGTGGAATCGGATCTCCTGCTCGTAAATTCTTGCTTGCTTCCCTGCTTGTTTCGATCTGGACCGTTCAAAACTCATCTAACGGCCAAAGCATCTGCCCTCTGAATCAAATCACAGCCGTCCGTGACGATCGAGCGGTCAGATCGAAGACAAGCAGAGAAGCAAGCAAGGATTTACGAGCAGCAGATTCGGACCCATGATTGGTGGGTATTCCTCCGAACGCTTAGTCGCTTGGCGCTCGCTACCTAATACAAAGTCAAGGGGTACATGATCCCACTACCTTAAATAAACGAAAATTATTTGTCTAATCGTCTCTATCTTTCCCTTTTTTGCCTCGCACTAAACCGGTCTGAGGTCTAACCCTAGGAAGAATTGAGCATGGCTCCTTTAATGGAAAATATTGTGTACAAGGTGGCTGTGATAGGCAGTGGTAATTGGGGCAGCGTTGCAACCAAGATTATTGCATCTAACACTATCAAGCAAAGCATTTTTCATGGTATTTTTGTTTCTCTTTCTTTTTCCAGAAATAAGTAGTACCATATGTCTATTTTCAGTTCATGGTTATGTCCCAATTTAGACAGTTTTGATAGGTTCTGACATTTGTCATTTGATGTAACTCAAATTGGCATTTGGTAATTTATGAGGTATTTCATGGGGGGTTAGTAAGTTGTGTGGTTGTTGATGACTAACTAAAATGAAAAAAAAATTGTTCTTCTCTCTTAAGCCTATTTTTTTGTTTTAGTCCCTCTGTATCACCAATCTGTTTCCTGACATTTCACTATTTCAGTGAATATTTGCTGGTCCAAGACAAAATAGTGATACAGTACTATCTATCATAATTGCATAACGGTGTAAGAATCAATTTATGAAACCTGACTAACTTTTTTATAATTTTTGGGTTTTTTATTAATTTGAAGATGAAGTGAGGATGTGGGTGCATGAAGAAACTTCTCCATCTGGTGAGAAACTTTCCGAAACCATCAACAAAAGCCATGTAATTCTTTCTATTTACAGCTCTGGATGTTTTAATATTTGATGACTCTATCAGAGTTATATGACCCAGTATACTGAGATTATTTTTTTGTTCAATAGGAGAACTTCAAGTATTTACCAGGGATAAAACTCGGATCCAATGTGGTAGCAGATCCAGACTTAGAGAGTACAGGTGATTTTTGTAATTCAAACTTGCATAATTTTTCAATTTTTTATGTTATATTGATAAAGGTCATAACTATGTTCCTTTGGATGTACAAAAGTTTGACCTGTTTTGGTATTGAGATATGATACTTTTTTATGATAACGCCCGTAGGCTAGATATATATTTGAATCACTTCTTGAGCGTGCACTGAATCATACTTTTTTATGGGGGCATTTCAGTAAAAGAGGCAGACATGTTGGTGTTTGTGACCCCGCATTCATATGTCGAGGGAATTTGCAAGAGGCTTGTTGGAAAAATCAAACCCGATGCAAAGGCGATCTCTCTAATTAAGGGGATGGAAGTGAAAAGCGAGGGTGCTTGCATGATCTCCACGCTTATTACAGATGTTCTTGGTATTAACTGTTGTGTTCTTATGGGTGCCAATATTGCAAATGAGGCAAGCAAATACTTTATTGCATTATTTTCTTTTTTCGCTAGACAAAATCTGAAAATTAATTCTGACAAACAAGAACTGTTGATAAATTGTACCAATATTTGTGCATCTGCATTACAATGTCTATCGATCTCTTCATGAAAGATGCCCTGGATATCCTATTGAGGAAAAAAAATGTATGCAATATTTTAAACACTGGTGTACGTTTCTGAGAAAAATCAGGTCTTTTGAGGAAGAAATTAAGGTCCATATAGAATTCCAGCTGTAAAATAATAATAATTTTCTTTCTTCTTTGTTGAAAAGAAGGCAGCTGTATTGACATTTAACACAAAAATAGAAAGCGAACCTTCTGACTGTTGTTTAATCTCATTTTGATATAGATTGCAGAGGAGAAATTGAGCGAAGCAACGATAGGATACAGAGAAGACAAGGAAGTTGCATGTAGATGGGCTCAACTGTTTGCAACCCCTTATTTCCTTGTTTCTGTTGTTAGTTTTTATCTCCTTTCCAATTGAAAACAAAAGTGACCTTGAAAAGCAGAAAAAGGAAAGAAGTATTAAAACTAATAATCCAATTTGTGCAAAAAGTTAATTGTTTATCTTCGGTGCGTATGTGTAGGTAGAGGACATAGAAGGAATTGAACTTTGTGGAACCCTAAAAAATGTGGTTGCCATAGCAGCAGGTATTACAAAAATAGTTCTTATTTTCCCCAGTTTGCAAGACTTTGGGAGTTTGGATGACTATAGGAAATCACCTATCAATTTTTTGCCTCTACCCCCTGAAGCAAAAAGGGTATCGATGAATCAGCCTATATTACTGGCCAGTGCTGATCGTCAGATTAAATTATGTTTATTAGTTTACATGAGATGTATCAAAAGTTCTGGTCAATCTAACACCAACAGAGAACAGGAAATTATGTACTAGCCAGGGTACCACACATTAGTCTGACATATTACATTTTTTTCGTTGTTCTAGGTCTTGTTGATGGTTTGGAGATGGGAAACAATACGAAGGTACGTGTTTCAGTGAAGCAGTTTTGTACACTATTTGTGTTTGTGTCCTGAAAAGGGTAAAAGAGTTTAATGTAACACTTCTTAGAAAATATTGTGCTATTATTCGTATATCTATGGGGACCAGTATTCGGTACAGTACTGATTAAGACGATGCAGAGTTCTCCTTTTTGTGGTTTCTACTTGTGTATTGTGATTAAGCAGCTCATAAAATGTACTTTTATGGCATGTAGTTTCGGACAAAAAGATAAAGAGTGAAAATAAATTAGATGAGCATACTGTGACAAATTGGTTATCTTTAGTACTAGAGCATGCACTAATCAGGGTACCAACATAAACCAAATGACACAGTGATCTTTGTGTGCTGAGTTCAGAACCGAACCATAATAAATTTGCGTTAGTAGAAGCATGTCTTTAATTAAGCTCTTCCCTGCCTATAAATACCTTATGGCTTATTGTACAGATTTATGCTTTTATTAGAATAATGTTAGAAAAGAAAAGATAATTTGGTTCATTTTGTCTGATGATTTGCTAAGTAAATTATGCAGGCTGCAATAATTCGCATAGGATTGAAGGAGATGCGAGCATTCTCCAAACTGTTGTTTCCTTCTGTGAAAGAGAGCACATTTTTTGAGAGCTGCGGTGTGGCTGATCTCATTGCCACATGTTGTACGTATTGTCCATGTTTTTTGGTCAGAGTATTATTTGTTATATCTTCTTTTAAAGAAAGCCTAGATACTCTAAAAAAAGGAGGTAATAACTATGCCAAAAGATCAGCTCATATGCATTATATTTTGGGTCAGCAATATTCAACTTAAAAGTTTGCACGTCAGTTTTCACCATTATTCTAGTTGAACCCACAACTAGAATTATTTAGTATGATAAAATGATATTTTTTAAACTACAGAGGTCAAAGTTGGAAATAACATTGGTCTTTGCTCCTTTTGGGTATTTCCATTTGCACTGCATTCATAAAGTTTATATTGGTACTGTAGATGGGGGGAGGAACAGAAAGGTAGCTGAGGCTTTTGCAAGGAATGGTGGCAAAAGGTTAAGCACTAAAAAAATATTTATTTTCTATTAACAAATGTGAATATCGACTTGGTTTTACAGATATTCTCATGTAAATTTCTACATTTTGCATATATCTTATTTTTTCGAACATATGGAATTTCCAGTCAAAGAGAAACCAACAAAGTAATCTCAACTCTCAAGTCTAAAACAATATTGCAATAAACTAAGAAACAATATCATTTCATCTGTTAGTTATGAATCTATGGGTCAGTAATTGACACGACAAACTCCATAAATAATACTGAATTAGTTCATATTTATGTTTGGTTTGCTGCTATAGGTCTTTCAATGAGCTTGAGGAAGGAGTATTGCATGGCCAGAAATTACAGGTACAAGAAAATGATAGTAATAATTACTTGAATATAGTAAGTTATTTGTAGGTTTCAAGTACTATGGTTTTGAAAACTTGCATTATTCATATTAGCATATTGAGGAAAATGCATTGAAAGATTTCATTTTTGGCTTTAACAATTGTGCTAATTGAATAACAATGATTATACATATAAGAGAGTTGAAGCTGTACTACTGATGCCTTTTAACAATTTTCTTTAAATACCAACACCTAAAGGAATCAAAGCTATTGTAGAAGATTCAACCCCATGTAACCTGTATTACCTCGTAAAACTTGAAATAAAACTTGCTATTTCAAGAGAAAGGTCTAGCTGAGGCCAAGCATGCGACGCAGATCTGTGCTTTGTTCATTAGGCACAGTGTAGGGCTTTAGACTGAGCATGAGTGTCATAGAATCAGGTCCAGTAGCTGTCCCTAGTATTACAAACCTTTAGTTCTAGCATTTATGTCAGGTGAAATGCTATTGTGCATTGACACACTGCCGCCTGATAAGTACACTCTTTGCATGATGTATAACATGATCCGTCTAATTTCTGAAGGGTGTGTTGACTGCACAAGAGGTTTTTGAAGTTTTGATTGACAATGGATGGGAGGATCAATTCCCATTATTCCTCACTGTGCACAAGATATGCACCATGGAGTTCCCACTTTCATCCATACTAAAGTGTGGCGGTGTGCATAGTCACCAAATTGTACATTAGACTAGTGATTTTGAAATGGTTACCACTTACCAGTTAACATTCTGAGTCTTTGCATGTCTTGGTTTTTTCACGCATTCCATTGATCTTGTGTTTTTCAAGTTACTCCTGCTTTTATTTTGATGAAATATATCTATGTCAGAATCTACTATAATAAATGCTGATTTTGTTGGACAGTGAATTTTGATGGCCTTGCCAAATTAGTTTTGCATTTGGGATGTGTTAGTACTTAGTAGTATGCGATCTTGGTGTTTAAATTGTGTGAAATCCAAAACATTTGAACCTTCAGACCTAAGCTGGAGATGCATTGTGTTTGTTAAGTGTTAGTGTGTAGCTTATTTAAGGGTTGTTATTTGTTTGTGAAAACATTTAATTTAACTCGCCCGATTAAGGCTCAAGCTATTCAAGTTTGTCTCATCTTGTAATGAGTTGATCTGAACCATCAATTTGTGTTAAGCAATCACAACCGTCTGTCTGATTTTTAGGGCTGTTTTGAGATTCGTGCTAACATTTAAAACCTCTCTTGATTCTCATCGTCGATCTGAACTTCGATTTCATACGGTCAACGACATCAGAATTTCATCCCTAGAGAAGAAAAGAACAGAGTAAAAAAGAAAGTATCAGAGAGAAATACGGTTAGTTATATGTGGGGGCACGAGTTGGGGGGGGGGGGGGGGGGGGCGATCTCGGGAGATAATATAATTACTCATTATTATTTTAATTTAAGATCATTTCCATAAAATTTCTACTATTTGTAAGTTCTTAAATTTATTTAAAAATATATTGCCAATTTTTTTTTGAAATGATCAAATGTCAAATATGCCGCATCTTTAGTTAATATATTTCGGTTACCTAATTAAAATAATCATCGTCAAAATTATATAGTTTTTAATTATCAAAACTGACCATCACAAGTAACCGAATTATGATAACCAAAATAAACAAAATAGATAAATAAAATATAATCTAATAAAAGAAATTAAACTTCTCTTTTGCCACTAATCTCATTTTAGCTTAATTAAAAAATAAACAAACATATTGTTCCCATTTTACCCCTGCCAGATTTTTCTTTTGTTGGAATCGATCCAGTTCATTCAAGTAAGCCTCTACTCGACTCCTTCCGACAGAGAAAGAAAGAAAGAAGAACAACGAATCCGTCGCCACCCCGTGCAAACCTGTCGCGAGTCACTATTCGACCCGTCGCCAGTCCCCACCACCTCGTCTGCTCCTGGTAAGTCGAGTAGATTACATCCAATTCTGGTATAGGACTAAAGAGCACACTAGCCACCTGTACGAGATTATATGGACAGTCAAGCCCTACCTAGTGTAGTGGTAAGACACAAGACCTTTATGGGGATGTAGTGGTAAGACACAAGACCTTCATGGGGAGGTCTGAGGTTCAAGCCTCAGCAGAGGCAATTTTAGGGGGTTTTTTCAAATTTGTTTTCTAATTTCTTTGTGGGTGTGTGTTGTAAGCCTACGGACAATGAATAAAAAAAAAACGAGATTATATGGACAACATGAAACTGATACCATCCCATTTTAAGTGATGTACTAATTTGATTTTTTTTTTCTTTTTTGGTTTGCTTTCTGCCACTAAAATTCGATAATGTAATGAAGCAAAGCAATGATCCGTGCAAATCCGTCGCAACTATCAGAAGGTACTGTCGCCTCCAATGACATAGAAACTGGCAACACATCGACTTTGAGGGACCACAGTAATGGCTCTGCTAGAGTCAAGAGAGCAAAAGGTAGAATTTACATAAATTTGAACTGAAAAATTGTTGTATAAAAGCTATGTTTAAAATTCTTTTTGGTTGTTGTTTATTAATGAGATAATAAGCTAGCTCGTTTGCATTTATCCATACATAATTGACCTGTAACCGAGAGTTTTCCTAAAGCATCCACGTGCTCTCTGAAATCTTCCTTTCTGAATCCTGCATTTACTAAATTATTACAGAAATGATGAGATATAAAAACATATATTGACAAGAAAATTTCATTATCAATGATACTCTACTGTTTTTTTGTGGCTTGTTTCTCTGTACATGTTTATTTGTGTATCTATGATTTATAACCTGAATCTCAAAAATATGAATTTCTGAATTCTCTGGCAGAAATGTCGCAACTATCAGAAGGTACTGTCGCCTGCAATGACATAGAAAATGGCACCACATCGACTTTGAGGGACCACAGTAATGGCTCTGCTAGAGTCAAGAGAGCAAAAGGTAGAATTTGCATAGATTTGAACTGAAAAATTGTTGTATAAAAGCTATGTTTAAAATTCTTTTTGGTTGTTGTTTATTAATGAGCTAATAAGCTAGCTCGTTTTCTGACAATTCAATCTCGTTCTAGGACTTTTAGCTCATAATCACAATTAGGATTGAGCTAGTTCGGCTCGTTTCATTTATTAGCTGAGTTTGAGTTAGACCTAGCTCGCTCAAACTGGGCTCATATGTAGCACCTATTTGTCATCAGAAATTGAAAGTTCTCTGTGTTGTAATTTTCATTAGAGCTGTGATATTTCAGCACCTACCCTGTAAAACCTCTGCCCGTTCCTTCTTTCCTTTAAACCCTAATCCTAGCGCTAGTAACTCAGGCTCGCTGATGTCAACAGGCAACGACTCCACCTCTTTGTGTACTTTTGAGCATGATTTTGAGGAGGGAGAAGAAAAAGAAGAAGCTGATGATGACGGCATTGTCGATGATGATAATGAAGAAGAGGAATGGAGGCGCCAAATGGGTGTACTTCCTACCCTGCCACTTATTTCGCATCATCGTCAAGAATCACTTCATCTATTAGAGAAACTTCTCTCTTTCCATCAATGGAAGAGCGCTGCCGCCGTCATCAGCCAGCTCTTCCAACTTTCTCCTCGGGGAACAATCAGCGAGAGACAGCTTCGGCGGTTGTTCATGGTAGTATGGATTAAGGATTCTATGTCCTTGTCTGATGTTGTTTCATTTTTATTTTGCTGCTTTGTGCATGTGTTCATTTGGATTATGTGTTTGTTTGTAAAATAGGCTGCTTGTGAAATCCAGAAGCAGCTAGGTGATGCTGATAATTTTCATAACAGTCTTAAGAAAATTTTCGAAGGATACATTGAACAGATGCTAAGTCCTGAAAAGGTAACACTTCTTCCTTGAGTCAATTTTTTATTTTTGCAATGGTGTGGTAACTTGCTAATTATACACTGGATATTGGACTTCCTAAATAGGTATTTGCTGTTACTGTGCCTGTGTCAGTTGATTTAGTGTCAGGGTTTGCATGCACTGCTTAATACTCTTTATTGGTATTCATGTCTTGTTCTGTGTTAACTGCTGGGTATTAGATAAGTAAAATTGAGTTTGACTGTAGTTATTTATGCAAGTATGCATGAACTATTGGGGCACTTAACTGATACCAAATCAGGTCATTCTTGGGCTTAGCTGGGATGCTCCTGGCATGTATTTGGATATTATTGGCCTTTAATGGCCTTTAGTTTGAGCAATCATGCAAGTTTTAAGGAAACTGGAAGCTTATGGTAACAGTACCCTGTGGCGGACCTAGGCATGGACAAACCTAGGTCCATGCCTGAGCTTAATTTTGAAATATAAGTGTCATCAATAATATGTTTATTTGCCAAGTAGATATAAAACAAGTATAATTATGAGATTTTGCCTATGCTTGGAAAATAGAAGTTCGAGTTTGATAAATTGATTTTAATTGTGCCTACGTTTATCTGGCTATCTGGACCACACTTACAGTGCCATCTCAGTGATGATCAGGCTGTGATCCTAGCTGGTACTTTGTAAAGGCAATGTCAGTCTTTACCCCACTCCTATCGTCCAATTCACTGAGCTTAATGTGTTGTCGGTATTTGAATAATCAGATTGCAAGTGCTAAACTGGAGGTTGCTAAATTTTACTTCTCTCAAGGTGAATATGAGCAGGCATACGATGCCATCCAAAAGGCCCAGATTTCGTATGTTGTTTTGTCGCTCTTGTTGCTTTCACTCATACAGTTTATTTTTTGGTTGGTTCTCACTATATTATTCCAGTTACATAAGTTGGTTTAATTCTGTTATGATAATAGTTTCTGTCTATACTTTTGATGGTGACTAATAGTAAATTAAGCTCACAAATTGCTGTGTTTAATGAGCAGTGAAACAATAAGGGATGAAAAAACAACTAACCTAGAATAGGTATTAGTTTTGATCAACCGAATGGTTCGTATGTACTGATATCAGTATGGAGTGATATGTATCAAAATCGTAGATTCAAGAAAATCTTGAGGTATCAGTTTATGATGCCTCTGAAGCATGTCTTCTTTCTTATTATAAATAAATACATAACATGTTGTTTAGGTTCAACAATTTAACTCAGGACAATGATAAAAGGGGTAATCCATTTGTGAATCTGACGTATGGGTTGATCTGCTACAAGCGTTGGTACACAAATGCGATACCTGAGGACATGAAAGTACAGAGCTGCAGTGAGAGTTACACAAGATGTGTCTCTCAAAGTTTTGCAGAAACCAGTTTTGGTTCTCCTATCAGCCACACAAGTTTGAAGGAATCTTCAGTTTTTCATGCACGTGGTATGTTCTAATTTCCCTCTTTGAATATGATTTGGAACTATTTTTGTTAAATAGTCATATCCTTTATGAGATGGAAATGTGTGAAGGACTGGATGTGCAACTACTGCCTATAAGATTGAGGCCAATTCATGAAGATCTGGAATACAGCATTCAAGAGTATCGTCAATTGTCCAAGGATAAAATGTATGAGAAAGGGGTTCAACATCTTAATGATGCGTTGCACTCTTCATCTCCGAAGAGTGCTTCACTGGATGCCTTGGAGCCTTTAATTCAGGTAAAAAAATTTAGGAATTTTCTCATTATGTTAGTTGTGCTGATATTTAGCTGATACCCTGATAACTTCTTGCTTCTTCATTACTTCTCTGTCTATTACTTCTTGGTCATTACTTTGATATTACTTTGGTATTGTCCTTTTCCATCTATTCGCATTATCTATTAGTGTTGTTTCTTTAGTTTCCTTTAACTGTTATTCTGCTTTAGTCTTTGTGAGTAATAGTGTGATTGTGGTTCCAGCTCTTGCTTCTTGGTGATCATGTGGCAGAGGCAGCTGCTGAGCTCAGATTCTCATGCAGTCAGCTTAGTTATTCGGCCATTCCGTTTAGGTCCTCTTTTCTGCCATTCTTTTTGCATACATGTGATATCTGTGATATACTTTATGATAATATAGTATGGACTTCTACATGATTTGCATTTCTGTACACTCTAGTACAGGTAATAAAATTTTGAGCTATTACTGTAACACACTAGATGAGCTAGCATGTGGTTCAAGCGTTTGTGATTGACCTTTACATTTGCTGATTTTAGAATGGTATTGTAAAGAGCATAGTTTTTTTGCAGCTTAAGAGCCAGATTCCTAGAGAGCTTTGCTCCACAGAAAATAGACATCATTTCTTCTTGCTATCATGCAGCTGCCAAAATAGACCCGACATGCTCCTCCTATGTTGAAGGCCTTATTAGAATTCACAGCAACAGTAGTGGTATAAGTTCAAACCTCGCTCCTGCACCCCTTAAATACAATTTTCCTTTCCATTTAAATTAAATGTTATGTATGATTTCTTCTCTGCCCCAGATGAGCACTCTGTGAAGCTGTTATTGGAGATGATACCTCTACATATAGATGCAATGGTGCCATCTAGGGTCCTAGTAGGCCAAGATGGTGCAGTTAGTATTGGACAAGAAGTCAAAACTTGTGTGTGGGAGGAGCTGGCATCCTGTTTTCTGAAAGTTTCAAATAAAGGGATTGTGACTTCTGAAATTTTATCAGAAAGGGTTGCATGTGCCACCTGGAAGACACGCTTTCGCTGGTGGAAAGAAAAACATTTTAGAGAAATATTTCTCTCTTCTCAAGCTCATTCAAGAATGTCTGAACACGCTTCTATGTCTGGTACAGTTACCCAGATCAGCATGACAATCTCTGCCATTTGGCTGGATTTATTAATAACTCTGTTCTGTTATATTCCTTTCTTTTAGCTTTGTATTTTAAGTTTTAACAAAGGAAATGTTTCTTTAATATTCTGGTGTATTTTTTGGTTATCTTTAGGTGCCTCCAATGAAAGCTCTGATTTTTTGGAGGACCACTATGAGCCTGACCCGTACGACAAAAATGCTGCCATTTGCAATTATTGTAATATAAATGTAAGAGGAAGGTTACAGATGAAGGAGCACCTAATTGGGAAAAGGGAACTTATTAGAACATGTAACCACATTCCTCAGCATGTAAGGATGGAACTCAAAAAGCTACTTATTGGAAAAGATAAAAGAGAAGAGCAAAGCATGCCGAGCCTTCTGCACCTTCTTCCAGGTATGGTTATTTAGAGTCCCCCTTGCTCAGAGCACCGCTAATTGAAATTTTATCCTGTCTTGAGGGAAGTTGATACATACATACATACATACATACATACATACATACATACATACATCCAATTAAATGAAACTTGGCCTTTTGTTTTGTATAATGAACATTAAATGATTCAAATATAGTCAGTTGCTTAACATGGCACTGGATTGTGGTGTCACAGGGGATGATGAGCTTTTGGCATGTAAGGCTGCATGTGCTTGCCACCTATATGGGCCCACCGATGAATATGTGGTTGAGATCCTAAAAATCATCACTATACACGGGTTAAATGATCACAATTCCTTCTTGCAAACACACACGGAAAATGCTTTGAATTTGTGTGGCATTTTGGTATCACACTAGTTCGAACTTTGGTGGCCAAATTTTGTTCTGCCTGGCCTCATAGTCCATTTTCTCATCACCTGCAAGATCAAGTTCAACTTTAGCTTATAAGAACTCTCATCGTCTGTGTCCGTTATCTTATTGGTGACATGACATTTATTTTTTCGATTAATTTAGTTTTCTTATAAAGCTGAAATTGTAAATTAAAGTTGCATGTCTATAGAAAAAATTTATAACGTGTGACGTGTCAACTTTGTAGACAAGTGTCAATCTTTTAGCCAAAAGAATGTCAATCACGTGGTGGGTGAAAATTTCTGGCGATATTTTGCAAGTTTCTTGATTTATATGGTATTAAATTTACATTATGATAACACAGTTCAGGCAATATTTTAAAGGCTGAGTTTATTGGTCTTATAAATGTACATTATTAAATTTACCTAGTAGTTAGAACTATGGGTATGAAGGTTGGTGCTGAGTGTACTGGTTTTTTGTAAAATACATTATTTTAAAGGCACCACGTCTAATGTAGATGTGTATGTTATAGATTTGTGGTCATACCAAAACACAGAAAATACTTTAAAACCAAGCGACAAACAATTGTCAGACCTACGTTGATTTGTAAATAGCAATCTTGTAATTATTTTTTGAACTAAAATTAATGTCTAAACTCATTGAAGTATGAACATTTGATTTCAGACAATAAAAAAAGTACGGTTCGAATACCAATTTATAGGAAAACATGCGAAGAATAATTACGTGTTATCATTAAAGAGGACAGGAATGATTTAATATATATATTTCCATTTTCCAATACATATCTTCAGTAAATTACTAATTTGGGATACATATCTTCAGTAATATATATGAGCTCTGTCACACAGAAGACTAACAGTAACAAATCCTCTAAAGCTTAAAACTCAAAAACCCAGCAAACAGCTCAAACTGATGCAAGCATATTAAACATACAAAGTGACCACAATATGCCTGATGTACCTATTCTTTTTTCTTAATATCATTCTAAATACTTAGATGCGAAATACATCAGCAATACCATCAAACGAGACTGAAACAATGGAAGTGTCATCAGCAGTAGGGACTAGGGTATGTACTGAACCATGGCCTGTAAAAATTCTTTCACAATTTCCAGTTAAACTATCCCAAATACGCACTTTTCCATCCAAGCAACCACTTGCCACATATTGGGTTGTGCCTAGCCATGCCACACATGTTACTCCATCCTGTTAAATTGTTCAAATTGTGCCCAACAACTTATCATTAGTAAAAGAACAAGACAAAAGGAGGAAAAAAAGTTCATCCACCCCCAAATTTTTTTAAAAATCTTTAAAGTTCGTCAGCTGAACAGATATAATGCACGCACCTCTTATCACTTTGTTTCTCAATAAAAGAAGATGATAAACCATAAATGGCCATTGTTTCAAGATGGGATATAACAGGGCTTCGTAATCAGTGAAATATTGATACTTTTTTCAATATGCATAGATAATGATATTTTACCATCACACAGTGCCATGAAGCTCCAGCAAACCAGACTAACCTACTCCAATGCCAACATAGAATGAACCGACTCTAAATGTGAGGGAGCTGTGGATCAAAAACCAAAATCCAACCCAAGCTCCTCACAAAAGATAAAAACCCAACTAGAAAAAATAAGGAACAAAAGGCATGAGGACCTGATATCCAGATGTCCGTCATCTATAACACTATTATTCAGATCAAATGAATTATTATTCATGTTAATGATTTTATTGTTCAACTTAAATGAGTTACTAGTCAGATTACTGGTATTTAACCCAAATCATAAACCAATCATAAACCATTGTACATACTAAGTTGAATAATAACATCATTACCAATTTTAGTGCAATTAAGAAACTTGTTTTATAAGAGATAGTTGAAGCGTTAATCTGTCAGTCAAACTACTTAATAGATAACCAATTCTCAACTTGCTTCAAACTGGATACATAATATAGTTAAACTACAGAGAAGATATAGATATTTTATTGTTTAAATTTTTTGGTCAGTTTGTACGGTCATGAAGCAAGTTTGTCATCATCTCCCAAGAAAGAACGACAGTGCAATTAAAATACAGTTTAAAGAATAACCTGAATCCAATTGTTCATAAACAAAATTTAACTCAACCCAATTGACCCAGAAGCAAAAAAGAAACTAAATCCTCAAGGGTTGTTATATACAGCTGCAAGACAGGATTGAACTAATCATTAATTTTAAACAATTCACAAATTACCTTGTGTTCACAAATGCAACGATGAGACAAGCGCTGGAGTTCCCAAATTATAAGCTTGTTATCCATCCCTCCTGTTGCCGCAAAACCAAAGCTGCATTCCAAATGTTATATAGATTAACAATTTAGTTATCTCATTACCTTCTTTTTCTCTTTTGTATTTTCTTTTTGCATGAAAAGCAAGTCCTTACTCCCTTCGCTATTTCTACTTTTTCTCTCTTCTCCATTAAACCCATTTGAGCAAATTACTTCCAATTCCTCAATTACACAATCCTTACATTCAGATTAAGTACTATGTAAAGGTGATGTCAATAATGAATTGATTAATCAATGGATCAGTCCATTGTTATTTTGATGAGGATTCTCAGCCTAAATTTCATGTTGAAGCATTATTTTAAATCTGCTCCTGCATCATAGATGCACCGATATGCCATAATTTTTGTGGGCCATCTGATCAACTTCTAGACTATACCTTGCTTAGTATTGGACTGTAATAGATTCATAAATCTGCCTTAACAAAATTGAACAAATTCAGAAAACGTAACACAAACCAAAGAGCAAAGAAACCTGCTCAACATGCAATATGGAGTACTTGGACATATACATTACCTTGGGGAAACACCAATGCACTCAACCGAGCCTTTATGACCCTCTTCTGAGCTCATAACCTGGAACAGGTAGGAAACTAGTCTTTTAATCATATATTGTAAACCTTCAATTTTCCGTATAGGAACTTGTGCAGTACTATAAAAGAAGAAAAGTAGACCAGCCACAGAATATCAGAATGAAGATACTTGAGCCACAACTAAAACAACACCAGGAACATGTATAGACACATTGCCAATACAGAGTGGCATGTTGTAGACCGCTCTGAGATTATGTATTCTTGTTAACAGTCATTCAACTTTCCTTAAAAGAATGACGGGATTATTAATGCATGAAACAAGAATGGATAATTCCACAGGGAGCATAAAACAACAACAACAAAGCCTTTAGTCCCAAACAAGTTGGGGTAGGCTAGAAATGAAACGCAATCGGAGTATATACACTTTGTACAAAATAAAAAAATATATATTTTATATCGAAATTCTACCTGTATGTACTTCATATCTAAAATTACTACATATATGTACTTCATATCTAAAATTCTTCAGAGTTAACAATTTACTCTTGCTTCCTGCTTATATAGAGAAAAAGGTAGGTGCCATACAAAACAAAGGGAGGTAGAAAAATCAATGCATTATTAACAGGTATGAGCAAAAGATTAAAAAGAAATTAAGAATTTCACCTGACCAGAAGACAAGTTGACCATGTGCACTGATCCATCTTCCGCCCCAGTAATAGCAATGGTTGAATCAGCGGTTATCGCCATGCAAGACAACCTATCTTGATGGTAATTATGTCCTATACAAATCAATAAAGTTTGTTAAAACAATTGAGTCAACAATCAATTTGGGTTTTTTTTTCAAATATCTTTGATCTCTGTCTTGTATTGACATATCTTGCATTTGCATGGTTGAGAATTATTTGAAGCTAACATTTGTAAAATCGTGGAAACAGCCTCTTGGAAATGCAGGGAAAGACTGCTTACAAAGACCCCAAAGTGGTCCGACCCTTCCCCGGACACCATGCAAGCAGGAGCTACTTGCACCGGGCTGCCCCCTTTTTTTAACATTTGTAAAATCTAGACTGCGCTAAATGAGTTTCAGATTTGGGATAGTAACCTATTTTCAGTCAGGTAATACTTTCAAAATAAAAATCCTATTTACGGGTTCTTTTAACAGCAGACTAAAAGACAAATAAAGTAGCCTCCAAATGAACACCAAAAACGAAAATAAAAAATTTAAAAGTAAACATACAAATTGATTACAGACAAGAGAAACTAAACATTTACTATAGCCATATGGCAAAAAATGATAAGAATTACCAGACAAGAGAAACTAAACATTTATTATAGCCATATGCCAAAAAATGATAAGAATTCATTATTTCGTTTTTTTACCTGCAACACGATGAATGCATTCTCCACTTTTAGGGTTCCATATCCTCATTGTTCCATCATGAGAACCAGAACATAATACCTTACCTACAGAAACATTTCAATATAGAACATAAACTGCAACATACACAGAGGTAATTACATCATTGTAAGATATTAACTACTAGGTTTTTTATTTTTTTACTTGGTTTAATGTACTTGCAAATTTTCTGCCGTTACAGCATGTAATAGACATCTATACTCTCTGGATTCTATAATGCTCTTTTAGATCCTTAAAAAGGCATAATATAAGCAACAAAAAAAAAAAAACTAGAATTCTAGTATTCTACCAAGAATCAAGTAACCTCACACTAAACTAATATATTTAGAACAAGCAAAACTATGAAGGATACAATCGTTTTTATGAACATTTAAAGACAATTAAACATATTGCAGATAAGGATTGGAAGCATATGATTAAGACCCTATTAAAGATATAAATTCAGAAATGATATAAAGTTACCATCTGGGGTAAAAGCACCACATGTGACCAGACCACTATGGCCAGAGAAGGAACTAAGAAAGGCTCCTTTATCAGCATTCCACATATAAACATTGGAATCTTCAGACCCAGCAATTATTAGATGTCCTTTGGGATGCCATTTTATCCACTATTTCAAAGTCAAAATCCAAAACATATTGTAATATTTCGGACTTCAAAGTAAACTAAAACCAGTTGTATGAGATATATATTAACTGAGGTCAGCATTTCTGGGATTATGCAGGTCATGCCTCGTAATTATATGGTAACAATATGTCGAACAAAAACAATTGTGCTTAGCATAATTAGCATATTTCATCTGTTTCATTAATTAACATCATTTTCTAGCTCAATGGGCTTTGATGCACTGTCAGGAGTGCAGCAATTTCTGAAGCAGTAGCTTACCATGAACCCTTCCAAAAATATACTAGTTTCTAAGTTTAGGTAGATTACCTCAAATCCTTCACCAGAGCCCTCGAGAGTGAATTTTAAGGTACCAAAAGCAGTGTCCCAAACCCTTACCAAACCATCATAACCTCCTGATGCAAGTAGCTGTCCATCATGACTAAAGGCTACAGTAGTCACAGTTTCTTTGTGCCCTGATTGGATTTAAAAATGAGACGTTATGGGAGATCTTCGTCATTATGTCTCATAAAGATCATATACATCATGCATGTAGAAAGGATGCCACACATCCACCCCGACCAAGAAACATCAAGCAACTCTTCAAAGGAAAGAGCAAGTCAACATAAATAATATCCACAGTTTACTTTGCATCTTCCACAAAACAAAAACACCATCAAATGATCCAAAACTCTATTCTCTCCTTCCTCTCATGCACACACAAGCACACAAACACAAGCACACAGATCAACACATAAACACTAACCTTGAAGCTCAATTACTGCATCAGGGTTTCCAATCTTCCAAAGAAATGCTTTTTCATCCTTCCCACCTGTGGCCACAAGAATTGGATCTACAGGACTGCATGCCACTGTATAAAGTTCATCTGGATACAATAAAAGAATACAAAATCAGCACAAACAGTTATACTCTTTTATAATTTATACCATACCAAACAATTCCTACTGTTGCACCATTTGATCTGCTCATCATTGAAAACTTCCTGATTTCGTATTCCAATTATGGATTCCATACTTGCTCGAAACCTTATATTTACCAGTATGCCTCTCGAAAGTGTAAATGGAATTGACAGCTTCTTCTTGTACTTCGTCATCATCTGTTGTGAATAAACACAAAAAATTAATTCCATCTTTACCCAAAAAAGAAAAAAACTGAAAACAAAGGCTTGCAGCTATAACTTAAACAAACATACACCAACAAAATAATATGGCCCTGACTGTATTAAAGAAACGTAGTATGTATTAGTAATGTTATCTCACCAGGATTGCCATCAGGTTCCATATCATCATCTTGATCGGGGAGAACTACAATTTACAGTAAGAAAAAAAAAAGAGTCAAAATTAGGAATGATCAATTAGAGCTAACAGCGCAACAGAGAGAGACTGAGAGAGAGAGAGACAACCTTCTTCATCGATGTCGTATTCATGTACGATGTCGTCTTCGTTTATGAATATCTCTCCTTCGTCGGAATCCTCGCCACCGTCGCCGCTATGGATGCTCATCTCTGCTCTCGGTTGCAAGGGTTTTAGAGGGGGGGAAATATAGATAAACAAATAAAAAAAAATAAGGAATAGCCTCACCTCCGCCGCCGTGGAAGATTAGATTTATGGTTGGATATAATACCAAAAATCCCAGATTGACGATGAATCGTTGATCTTTAATCCAACGGCTTAGATAAAGCTCCAACGATCTCTGCGGAGAAAAAGAATCCGCAAAAGATACGGTTCCGAATGAAGTGGGTTTTGATCCATACATAATTACATACGACATACCCAGTTAGGCCCTTATACCCTGAGAGAAAGCCCTCATACTCTAAGAGAAAAGCCCAAACCCATGCAGGCCTAACTTTTGAAGCCCAAACTCAGAATTTTTGTAGAGAACCTGAAGCCCAAACCAGCGACTTAACCCGTTCTGTTTATATTGGATTAGGTGTGAGTATTTGGGTCACCTAAAGAAATTGACTTATCACTAGTGCTTGACTTTGACGAGACAACTTAATAGACACTTAGCACCAGTCTTCTCATAGACACTTGGCACTTTTTTGCATCGTAAGGCTGCATTTTGATCTGAATCATCGGATCAACGATCAACAATCGACGATCGAGCGTCGAATTCACCAATCAGAATTAAATGCATTTCTTTGTTGCACAAAAATACAGCAGAGGATATAGGTCATCTGTCAAGAAAAGACTATAATTTTTTTCACAGATCAAAATAAGACACATTTTTAAAATATTTCAGATTATAAATATATTTTTCAAATAAATAACGAATATGTAAATATATAATATATATTTTGCAAAAAAAATTTCCAAGAGCCATCTAGCTGCTACTGACTCCGCCCTCTGGGAAGAAGGCTTCAGCATAATATACAAAGCAATTCATGATTTCATTCAAACCAACCCCTGATAAAAATTTGATTATCTTATCTGCATCTCCTTTACATTTATTATCTGGAGAGTGGAGACAGACAGCAAAGGATTTTAAAGGACAAGCTAAGCTAAGCTTTTGAAATTTCTACTCTCCGGGGCACTAAACTAGTTCAATAGTGAGTATTGACTTTGAGCAAACAAATTCGATATTTGACCTTTCAAACTGGATTAACTGGGGAAGGAAATTCTGTCACCGAATTTTGCTGGTTTTTCACTGGTGATCCTAATGTAACCATCTGTGTGGTGGGTTGACAAAATTGAAGTCTTTATTTTGTCTGTTGATTGATTCATTGATTCAGAATTGGACACGCAGATCTAATTTTCTCATTTAAGAGAAACATAATAATTAAATGAGAAAACTAGATCGCATGTCCAATTCGTAACCAAGCTGCAACATAGATACTAACACAACAAACGCTGTATCCCATACATATGTATATAGAGAATTGATCAAATGCACGTGATTTTGGGATTCAAATCTGCTCCTGCATAGTACCACATATAGAAAATTTACGATCTGGATTGACCGTCAGCTCGCGAGCGACTGTCAGCGACGAGAATCAGGAAACCTTTAAATTTTGACACGAATCTTGATGCATTTAAGGAAGATCGGACGACCAACGCCCTACGCTACACTAGATTCGATTCCGTGATTTGATGTTCCATCGGTGTTCATAAAATTAAATTAAACTAAGTATTTTTAATCTTTAAATATTAAAACTAATTGATTGAATATTTTATATATCACATATATTTTATGTGTAAAAGAATATTACATCATTTTAATTTTATTTCAATAGTCTTCAAGAGCTAGCAAAATCAACGGTTGAAAATACATTTAAGAATTTTGCATTTCAAAATCTAAACTCAATACAGAAAATAAACACGACACACCAGTGAACATCGGCATTGAATCTCTCCTCATATATATATATTTTTCTTATTACTGTAATGACTGGCATGACGCATGAGTTTTGAATTTTCTAGTTTGACTATGATCTAGTCACATGGCAATATGGCATGGTCGAATTAGAGGCATGAAAACGAAAATCACGACGCTAATTAAAAAAAAGGGGAGTCATTATCCAGTGCAACAGGAATCTTTCTCGCATATAAATTGAGCTTAGATTATCATCATCATCAAAAAGAGCAATACTAACCAATCCTCTTATGTGAGCGTTAAATTGTGAGAGATCATAGATGTGTATATGTGATGAAGACGAAGATGATAATTACCGAGTGGATGTTTCAATGCTAGGTTGCCCGGATACTCCAAAATCATACCGCACCGCGTATCAGATACGTATCCGACGCGGATTCGCGTGCGATACGCATCGGATACTTCACATGGCGTATCGCATTATTTTAATATTGGGATACGGCAGGATACGGCCCGGATACGGCAGGATACGGCCCGGATACGGCAGGATACGGCCCGGATACGGCAGGATACGGCCCGGATACGGCAGGATACGGCTGGGATACGGCACAGGATACGGCTGGGATACGTTTCAGTACGCAACAGTCAGTATTTTGGTCATAAGTTCTTCATCCGAACTCCGATTAAGCCGATTCAAAGTGCGTTGGAAAGCTAAGAAAGAGCTTTATAATCTTGACATATCATCTAGGATATTCTATCTCTTGATTCATACAGTAAAATATACTAAATTATAGCAATATCTTGAATTCTTACAAAACAAACTTAATTTAATCTTAATTACTTCTAAAACCTACATAGCAATATATATTATTATTTTAGAACAAAATACTGGATAACATGCATCTATAGTGATAGTTGAATATAAACAAAATCAAATATTTTAATACATAATGTGATTTTTTTATTATTCTATATATACTCCCGTATACTAGTTTTTAAAAAAATGACGTATCCCCGCACCCGTGCAACATAGGTTCAATGTCAGGAGAGATGACACCTGCTGCATGGATCATGCAAGCATAATGCCAAATGGCAATTTGGGACATGAATTCTTGTGTTAAAAGAAATGAATACAAGAAACACGCCTTGTCAATGTTGAGTTGACAATATGGCAGAAGCAGGAGCAGGTGTCATCTCTTCTGTATATGGGACCGACTAACTCCATGAATTTTCTTTTTTCAGTTGTTAACTTGACATATATATAGTATGCTCTTTACTTTATAAATTCTTTTAAATAACACTAAAATTGATCTTATATATGTATGTTCATGATGTACCAAGTTATACTGGTATCTAGCTCAGTTGTTGTTTACAGGTGAACTAAGCAGAAAGGATGAGAAAGATAAAAGTTGGGAGTGATCTGAAGAATAATAGAGTTTTCATCTCGTGCTAAAAACAGAAGTGCAAGAATATGTTTAATTGCATGAAAAATATTCGAATAAGTTGAATATTAATTTCTCTTTTTAACATATTATTTCAAGATCACATGTGAAAACAAATGAGTATGTCAGAGTCCAGTCTAGATACTTGGTGTAACATGACATAACTAGTTTTTGAGAATTTCCGTAAGTGTTTAGACTTGTTTGAAGACAAGCAAGAATTAGATTTTGGAGAATTTGATAAGTCAAATTATACACATGTTTATCTAGAATTAATTATGTAATTTAAGTCAAGTTTAGAGTTAATCAGTGTCCAAACAAACAAGTTTTTATTTCAAAAGAGTTCAATTCACTACCTTACAATGTTTTAATGCAGAAACAAGTATTTAGAGCAAAATGGGTACAAACAAGGACAATGGAACAAGCTAGGATGTGCAATGAAAGCAATTTGACTATCTGTCAGGTTAATTGCGGCGGCAAGATCACCCATTGCGGCCGCAATATAAGTTGTACAGCCCAAGACATGAAGAGCACATCTCAATCCACATTTATTGCGGTGCCAAGGTATATTCTTGCGACCGCAATAAATGTTGACAGAGGGCAGTGCAATCAAGGAAGTTACCACCTCTAAATATTGATGCCGCAATAACTTATGTTGCTCCCGCAATGAAACGTGTAAGACATGACAGAAAAGTGATAACTTCCAGTCAAGACGTGTTGCGGCCGCCACTCATTTAAGCTCCCGATTTTTATACGAATTTGCTTTCAGATTGAACTAATACGTATCACGACCTTAGTTTTTCGAGTCGGTCGGAGCTCAATTTAATGAGGGGCGGTATTGATTTTTTAATTAATATTTTTAGATATGTGGTGTTAATAACATTATTGTGGTGTTAACATTACGTCCCTGTATGTACACGTGGCTTTAGAACTCATATTTTTTATGTGATGACGCACGCAGTTATAGCCTTAAACCGTGGATGAATACCATCCGTCGTTACTACTTAAACCCTCAAATCCATTAAAACCTAAATCATACCCTCTCTCTCTCTCTTGCGCCGCACTCACTCCTTCCCCCTCTCTCTCTCTCTCTCTCTATCAGTCCTCCCAAGGATCCATCCCTCTCCGTCACGCTGCTGCGGAGATTTCGCCAGAGGCCAGATCGCGTTCGGATTCGGTTGATCGATCTCTCCTCTACATCGACTGCACGTACCCCCCCCCCCCCCCCCCTTTTTCTTGTTCCACGACGGAGAATCTACATCGATCTCTCCTCTACATCAACTCGTCAACTACTCAACTTACAAGATCAGTTCGAACAACTTCCATTCATCGATTGGGTACGCTCTTTACACTATCTAGGCCTATTTCTTATTACTTTAACAATAAAAGTTTTTGATGTGTTGTCTCTCTTTTTTAACCTGTGAATTGACCTTTCTGAATTTGCTTCGAGAGATTATCGCATTCAACAAAGTATTATATGAATGATGACTGTTATAGAGAAAGCCATAACAAGTATTTGACAAAATCTGGGAAGTTCTGATTTTCATGATTAATATGGGGCTTTTCATTGATGTTTCATGAAGATAACTGTTGTGTGATTAGAATTTTGACAATTTCTGATTAACCTCTTTTTTAAATCTATAAGGGAAATAGTTGTGGTGCATCATAACAAGCCTTCCAAGTTCTGATTAGCCTCCTTGAGGAGAGGTGTTTTGAGCTATGGTCGTGAATATCATGGAAGTTTTGGCTAATTCGTTATCTCTTGTTGAGGTATGTAAGAATGACAATATTTACTTTCTAATGTTGTTTCTTGAAATTTTGTTTGATATATTTGTTGTTCTTTTGATACTTTCATTCTTCGAGCTAATTGCTATAATATAAGGGGTCTTCTTTTATATATCTGGATATTTCAATTTAAAATATGTACCCCAAATTGATATTATAAAAAGGTACAGAATGAGTGATGTCTCCAGATCATTAGAAATGCATTTGTTCTATACTTGATATCTCAATTAGTAAATATGGAAAATAGAATCCCTGCAAATAATAATACAATATTAGAGAAGAAAATAACATATACAAACTCAGCTTCGAATTATCGCAATCATTTTTGGCGACAATAGTATAGTAGTTTTGAAAATTATTTTATTTTTCAATTCCAGCTGCAATTGATACATTTTAATTTCTATTCATTACTGAAGACTATCTTGAAACAACATCTTATTTTCGGAAATCTTTTCACTCAAATAATTTTATCATCATTATAGAAATCATTATGGATTTTCAACATGAAATTTATTATAAAGTGTTGGGAAAAACTTGGGTACACCAAAGACAGGTACGTTAGGTACTCCGAATCTCTCTGGATCATTAGATATATTATAAGATTTGCACTATATATCAAGATCGAACAGTCTGGAGTAACTCGGAGTATCTACTGTATCTATCTTTGGTGTACTTTCCCAGAAGTGTTTTATTCTGCTATGAATCAATCAAGTGTGTAGTTTTTCTTTCTACATTTTTTATGTATTAATTAACTTTTTTCATTTGACTAGACTGAGAACGACAAGAAGTACCTAGCAAGTGTAGGCGGCAACTCCATGAGATTGGGAGGAATGCGCATATTAAACGGGCTATAATTGACAAAAATACTCATATAGGGGATGTTTATAAGGTAAGTGACTTTTCTTTTATTTCTCATTGTTTGATATAACTTTAATATAGTTATTTGTTTACTTGGTAAAGTTAAGATGGTGTTTTTTAAATTAAAAACATTAAATCATTGTGAAATGTTTCATATTGATAGATATTCCATGTAGAGATATGAGATTTCTCTATCGAAACCACCTATATTTATATACTTTGATATCAGATTTAATTCAATGTTCCCAAATGAACCATTTTGTTGGAAACTAAACCTTCGTTTAAAACACTCTTTGTTGACTTACAGATCAATAGTGCGCATGGATACAAGGATGTTGCGGCACTGCAATAGGTAATGATCCATGTCAAGCCATTCACTCTCTATGTTTGTGGAACAAGGAGACCCGAAGACTGCATACGATGGTTCACTTGTCCGAGGAGGAAAAGCAATTAATGGATACCAGTTTAATTTCTGAAGGGTTGTGATATGGGTTTATTGTAGCAGAAAAGATGGGACATGAACTCATTTCTCTTGTAAAAACACATTTTATATTCTTATGTTTGTACATGTAATAAAATTTAGACTTCAATCTGAGAATCCTGCAAATTTGGAATGAATATTCAATCTTTGTACTGTCTTTCTTTTCTTAAATTATCTCATGCAATAACATTGTTAACTTGGTATATGATTTCTGATGTGAATCTTTCATATAAAGTATTGAATAAATCATAAAAGCTACGGTATTTGTGTTAAGGTGAAAAAAATAAAGGAATTCTTGAGAGTTAAGTAAAAAAAAATTAAGGTCAATTAAGAAAAAGACTAAGATTTATTTGCAAGACTGAAACTCAGATAAATTTCTTGAGATGAGTCAGTTAACTTCTTTCCTCAAAATCAATTTGATTATTTCATGTAAGACCATAAAATGGCCAATAATTCTCAAAGTTGGAAATCAGACCCTCAAATGCGGTTTGATTTTTTTTTTATTATTGTTAGCGTAAGCATCTGTGAAGTCACAAAGTTAGAAAGGTAATATCGGGGGGGGGCAGGTGGATATGTGAAAGTTATATTTTTTTTTTAACTTAAAACATTATTTGATAATAAACATTATTTGTGCTGATATTACATTAATGATGTATTTCTTATCTTCGTCTTACTTTGCTTACAGCAATTTACGATAGGGAAAAACATTTTCTGTTGTAGTGATTGATCAATGTTTGTTCCACAATATTCTCATTTGGAAAATCATAAAAAGATATAGCTAAACTCTGGCTTGTGTTCTCCCAGAAAAATTTTATGTCTCACCACTACATTAGATAAAACTTAACAGTACTATCGAGAACTATAATCAGTGGCGTAGTCAGAAATTCACGTTAGATGGGTTCATAAATTTCAAATCGAAAAAATACCAACAAAATTGCTGAAAAACATAATAAATTCATAATAAACCGAACATTCAAAATAAGAGATCCAAAACAACAAAAACATAAAAATTACAATAATTCCCTACGGATTTTCATCTTTTGGTAATTTTGCATAATTGGTTCATTATAAATCTCATTGAACACCTCTCTTTCTATATATGTTACAAGACAATCATTCATCCAAGCATCTCCCATTCTATTTCTAAGCTTTGTCTTAATGAGACTCATTGTGGAGAATGCTCGTTCGACGGATGTCGTTGCCACTGGCAAAAGCAATGCTAATTTGAGAAGTACACATACGAAAAGGTCAAATTTTTCTTTGTCTCAACTAACTTTTTAGACAACTCAGTGAGGTTTCTTATATCATGTAATCTCTCATCTAAGCGAACATTCATTATGTAAGTATCAAGTTGATAACCAAGTGTAGCCATATCGATGTTTTCAAACTCTCTTGGATAAAATGATGCTAACTTGATCAACATGTCCTCATCAAATGCTTGAAATGCATCTCTTGGATTCAAACAAGCAACACAAAGTAAAAATTCAGAACTTATCTGATATAATGGCATGTATCAAAGAGAGGAGTACAAAAAAGAAAGAGGTGACATGTTGGTTTTTCAAAGAAGAAAGGAGAAAACAATTAACGAAGATTGTGTTTATGTCTTTCTAAATTCGTGTTAGAGAGATTATTTTATGTTAATTAATATCTCGTTATTATTACATCTATTTTTGAACTTGCAACATAACTTAATCCCTGATTTCATGTTTATTGCATTGCATTTTGTTAGAATTTGCTAGATTTGTCTTGTTTTAGTTTTTTATTTCACAGAAAATCGTTGATCTAGAGCAAAGTAATTGGTTACTTGAAAATGTACATGGACATGGTTCATGGATCAGAGCATACGAACCGCGTATTTCGTTAGAATTAGGTTGTGAACGGAATGAGATCACCTGTCGTGCGGCGCACGCACTGTATAAAGTGTGGCTGTTCAATTTTGTCTTACGAAAACTAAACTAAAATCTAAAGTAAAACATTTTAATCTAATTTCTACTTGTAAATTTTTGCCCTAATTAAACTACTTTTTAGTTATCAACATAGATTATTACAAAACATTCTAAACTGTCATAAATTTCTAAAATTCATATAATCACAAAATGAAAACAACACCATATCATCACAAAATGTTCTGCCAATAGTATTTGCAACTACAAACTTTCAATAAACTTCTATGGACTTGGGTTGGAATCGAAAAGGAAATGAGAATGCTCTTTTTCTCCGAAAGGAACATTCATGTTCGTCAGGTAAACTTTCTTTTTGTGCACAATCTTAGTATCAAACACATCTTCATCTTCTATTTCATTGAGATTTCATTCTATCCAGAGCTCGTCTCTGTCACCAATCATAGAGAAAAAATATGTAAAGATTTTTCCATTCTAACAGAAAATCTGAATTTTTTAATACATTTTCCTGGATATCTAGAATATTATTGAAACATGTAGAGATAATAGTTAAATTCACAACATCCTGTAGCAGAACTGAAGTTAGCTTATGAAACAAATCATTCTTAGAATTTTTACGCAAAAAATCTAGCTAATCTGATTATGTTTAATCCTAGAGAGTAAAAGCTTTTAAATTTTTTCATTTCTGAAACATATATTATTTCTTTCTATTCAAATAGTTCATAGTACAGTCCCTCTAATACTTTTTATAATTATATTATCTTTGAGATGTATAACAGCTTGTATATACCATAAATTTCTAATTGAAGTTAAATAATTAAGGAATTCATTAAATTCAACTATCTAATTTTTTGCTTTGAATTGAAGGGCTAGAGTCGATCCAGAGAGAGCAATATTATGGGTCTCTACATATGTGGGTGAGGCATTGAATTCGCATCTCCTGAAATGGTCAGCAGTAATGGAATCTTCTGTATTCTCACCGCTGCTACAACGACGAGACTGTCCGCACAGTGATTTTGCTACAGTATCAACAAATTTACAGCGTAACAGTGTTGTCCGCTGACCATTTCGGGACCGCATTACTCCGGGAATACGGATTCTGAGGCATGATGGACTTCGCTATTTTTTGTTCTTAATATTAACTGATTTAGGATCAAGCTCTAATCAGAGTGTGACAAAATAGTTCAGAGAGGGGCAAAATTTCCAGCTCAGCAGCATTTATGTGAAATTTTGAAATTCCAACATATGACAAATTGTCCCAACTTGACTCGCTGTAAATCCTCCACTGGATGTGACAATTTATTTTCATTCGATAATTAATAATCAATAGTATTATTACAATATAAATATGTATGGATCTCTTGAAAATCTGTCATCAAATAATGTATTATTTGAATACACGTTAGATATATTCATATCTAACTTAGTGTTTTAATAACGGGGCGAGTCGGGTATCCGTGGATCCGACCCGTCCGGATCCACGAATCTACGGGTATGGCGGGTCCACGGATACGGCGGGGCGGGTATGCACGGGTCCGAACCCAAAATCTCCAATCCGACCTGTGATAAACTCGGGCGGGTCGGGTCGGATCCGTTCAACTTTTCGAATTTTTTTGAATTTTTTGAATTTTTTCGATTTTTTTATTTTTTTTTAATTTTTGAATTTAAAACTGCAAAATATTTTAATATATATATGTATTCGAATTTTTCTGATTTTTTTTTATTTTTTTGAATTTTTTTTATTTTGCACGGATCCACGAGTCTTGGGACGGGTCGGGCACGGATTTAGACGGGTTTGGAGAATTTGGGGCCAACCTGATCCGTGAATCCGGGATCCACGGGTCGGGTCGGATCCGAACACAGGTACGGATCGGGCACGGGCGGGTAGACCTGCCCGAATTTTTTTTAATCTCTAATCTAAATACGCTATAAAATAAATAATTAGTTCAGCTCCTTCCTAAAATTGTTGTACAGTGAAATTAATGAATGTAATTTAATTGAGAAGACCTCTCAACTGATACAAGTGTACCTCTCTACCACAGATATTAAATATTAATATACAAAGCATAACTTTGTCGGAAGATTACAATTAATTTGAATTTGAAAGAGCTCCAACTTTCATTATTGAGGTGCACATGCAAATGCACAAATAATTCTCGGAAGGTACATTTGTGTGTGTATTTCTGTTGCTTGTACCACACGGATTCAAATCTGCTACAACGCAGTATAGATCGAACGCTCGTAATTTATTGTACTGTAAATAAAGAATGATCCAAATTTGATTCAGGAGGATTCTGCATTTTTTAAGTTTAGTTTGCATGAATCTGAAAGCGATTTAAAGGTTCAGATCAGTTGCGTTGGACGTGTAGCGCTGCAACTGATTTGGATTCGAACCACACTGCCTATACACCTCACGGGAAAGTTTACTAAAAGCACAAACAAAAGCTGAGGCGAATTCACGATTTCGTCGAAGGTAATATTTATAACTTTTTCAGAGAGAATTAAAATAATGCACATTTTTAAATATACATGATTATTTTGCAAAAACATTGACGAGTCGTATAAATATACAAGATTATTTTGCAAAAAAAATTCAGAGACGCTTGCCCCTCTAACCTACACTGGAAGTCTGAACCCGCCCTCAGGGGCCAAGATTTATATTTTTTTCAGGAAGACAAATTTACGCAAATTTTTAAAAATACATGATTATTTTACAATTTTTTTTGACAAATCGTATGACTACACATAATTATTTTACAAATTTTTTTTCTGCAAAAGAGGCACTTCCTCCCTAAATCACATTGGATCTGCCACTGTTCGCCTTTGAACAAAGTTGTTTCAAATCATCCGAGATATTTCAAGCATGAGGAAGATTTTTTAACTCAAAATTGGATACGATATAAATCTATAATTTATTACTGTTTATTTTGAAGGGTTTCATTGTTTTTGCATTTACCTTTTTATCCTTGCGTAACAAAAAAATCTGTAGAACTAATTAAAAGTTTTAGAAAACCGGTATGGTTGATGCTTAATATTTCTTTTCGTATTAAATATTCGTTCATCCACAAATTAATCCACAGTTCCATATTTATGCCAATTACTTTGTATTAATGTAGGGACTATAAATTTCGTGAAAGTAATTATTTTTTTATTCACTATCCGTAGGCTTATAACATATACTCATAAAAAGACTAGAAAATAAACCTGAAAAAAATTCTTTGAAAATAGCTTCTTTCGAGACTTGAACCTCAAACTTTCTCATGAAAGTCTTATGCCTTCCCACTGCACTAGATAGAGCTTGACCGTGAAAGAAATTGTTACGAAAAATTTTAAGTAGATAATTGCAGTTGCAGAAGTGCAAACTGAAAATTAGAGTAAAACGCTACCATTTGACAAATTCCAATTATAAAAATGGAGACTATCAATTTATAGTCTTTTATCGATTTTTTAAATAATAATATTAATATATAAAATTATATATGTAAGAAAATATCAGCAGAAATTCAACATCTACTCCTCTCGTAGATGTCACATGCATGCCTAAACATCATATACCATTTCGTCCTAAAAAAAACAAATCTTAGAGTCGCAGGTACCACCTGCGACCCTAGAGCTTACACAAGCAGGTGGGACCTGCAAGCCTAGATTCCATTCTCAATAATTAAAAAATAGAAATTCTAATACACACATATGGGGGTTGCGTGTATAGAACTTATCGGAAAGGAAATCTTTTGACTGTGCGTTTATTATGTGGATTTTAGGCTCGCAGGTGGCACACGTGGTCCTAGAATTAAAATTTTTTTAACGACAAAATGGGATCATGTGTTTTAGGCACGGAGGTGGCATCTGCGAGAGGAGTAGATGTCGAGTCCGTACTAAAACATTCTTACATATTTAATTTTATATATTAATATAATTATTTAAAATAATTTCGAGTTCTTTTAAAAACCAAATGACTCCATCAAGTAGCTGAGTCAGTTGTAATGGTGAGACATAATGCCTCTTTGAAAGAGGTCTGAAGTTCAAATTTCGTTAAAAACTATTTTTAGAAAAGTTTCGAATTTATTTTCTTGTCTATTTGTAGGTGTGTGTTGTAAGCATAAGAACAACAAATAAAAAAACAACTGAATCGATTGTAAATAAGTAACTCTCAAATTCTCAATAGACAGCTTTCTTAATTTAAACAAAGAAAGTTAGTGTCCAACTGCCCATTCTAATTTTTTTAATTTTGCTTGGATTTGGCTCAAATATTCAAAATCAGTTCTTTTCAAGGTTGTAATTAAAAAAAGTTCGGATCTTGTCTACTGTAGCAAGCAATGACGGTGCATTTATTTTTTTTTAAGATTTGACACTATCACACTAGTTAGAGAAAATAATAAAATAATGGGTAAATATAGCAAATTTCCTTTTATATCTTTAGAAGTTGATAAAATACAAGTAACGTGCTGTTCACCCCAAGCCAGTAGCCACATGCAGGGGTGCAAGAAATAATCGTAGTTCGTGATTCGTCCGTATTTGATTTGTCAAAAATTCGTTATTAACTCGTTTGTTACCAGCTCGAGCTGTTAACGATACGAGCTGATCAGCTCGTTAAGTTAACGATACGAGCTGATCAGCTCGTTAAGTTAACGATACGAGCTGATCAGCTCGTTAAGTTAACGACCTGATCTTGAACTATGTCTAGCTCGACTCGTTAACGAAGCACACATGTTATATAAAGTTAATTGATAGATATTAATATCTAACTTCAATAGTTGAGTACAAGTTACATAATATTAATTAATATATAGTCTAGAGATGCCAAAAATATTCGTAGCTCGTGACTCGTTCGTGTTCGATTCGTCAAAAACTCGTTATGAACTCATTCGTTACCAGCTCGTTATAAACTCGTTCGTTACCAGCTAGTTCGTTGAGTAACGAGCCAATCTTGAACTTGATTCAGCTCGTTCGTGTTCGACTCGTTTGCACCCATGTCCACATGCTCCTCTCGAGGATTTATTTATTATTTATTATCTTACACTAATCGGGTCGGGTTTGTGAAATATCTATACCCGCATACTCGACTTTTCTATGTTGAATTGTTTTCCAGAATTTCAATTCCAGTCTTCAAATAATTTAAACTAAGGAAATTGGAGCCGATAGTTACATTTCTTAGATTATAGTAAAATAAAAATTTACACTAAAAGAAAAAGGAGAAAGCTGTGATCAGCACTTGTCAATGGTGCACATTAAATTTGAAGATGTTTGTTTTATGTTTTTTAGTTAAATAATTAGTGACAATTTAATTCGTTGATGAATATAATAGATTGTGACATTGTGTTGGTTTAAAAGGATTAAAGAAAGATATGCAACTTGATCTAACACAAGTAACATCAGCTGTGGTTGAAAAATTGTGCATTCTTGCTGCTTTTTTTAGAAATAATTCAACAGATCCAAAATTTCTACAGAGTATATGTTATGTTTATCATAAAAAAAACTGGTAAATTTACAAAATCAATGATAAAAAATTAAATTTAAAATAACAACATAGACTTGCATCTTATGAAAGATCTAGGTATCTTAAATTGTAATTTTTAAGTTTGTATATAGTTGTCATTTTATTTGCTTTTATGTGTAAATTGTGATTATGTTACCTCACTTCCAAAATAATGTTTAGCTTATATTTTATATGTACTGCAGATATTCAAATTTTATGAAATCAAATTTGTTTTTTCGGATTTCCCTAGAGAAATAAAATATCAATTCAAAAGGTCAAATTTCTTCAAATGAGATAATTTTTCAAAATAAATTTTAGATTCAGCTAATTTTGGGCTCAAACATTTTTTCTGAGGTGCTAGAATTTGTCTAATGGTAGCAATACTATTAGCCGTATACTATTATTAGCCGTATAGTATTTTAATTACATCACAAGTCACAACTTAGGTATATCAGACACATTCTTTTTTGAATTAAAAATGTATCTAATACATGAATAATCTGATTAACATAAAAAGAAACGGATAAATTGGACATACCACCATAAATGACGTGACAATGCAAAATATCTTATGAATTTGGAAGCATAAACTTCTTTGTGTAATATAAATTATGCTTATTTTTTATGATATATTCAAATTTTCTTATATCTATACTATCTTTATCTTATCTATACTTCTTCTGAAGAAAATTTATATCTATACTATTTTATAAAGCATCGAAGGAATATAAGTATTCATTTGTTCGGACTTTTTGTATTGTCAGAAATACTCTCTATGCATCTCTTCGCTCGTGGCAGGGTGCACAGCATCGGATGGCATTAGATGACACTGCTACAGGCTGTATGATGTTGTTGCATGTCGCTCTGTCGCTTCACGCTTCAAGCCACCTGACGCCGCTGCAAGCCACCTAAAGTCGATCTGCCACTGCACGTAACCTGACGTCATTGCAAACCGCACGACGACGCTCCGCCCCTTCACACCACTGCAAGCTGCACGACGTCGTTCCGATGCAGGCGCAGACTTTTTGTATTGCCAAAAATACCCTCTATGCATCTCTACACTTGATGCAGGCCGCATGACCCCGGATGACGTCGCTACGCCGCTTCACGCTCCAAGTCGCATGACGCCACTGCAAGCCGCCTGACGTCGCTCTGTCACTGCACGTCGCATGACGCGCTGCAAGCCACATGTTGCCGCTCAGTCTTTGGAACTTTTGAGACAAAAATTTGCTACTATGTCAAACAATATTTTTGATGAAATAAAATTTATATTCATAAACTTAAATAACATTTAAGAGACATTATTGATCTTTTGGATTTTATTTCAGTCTTTATCTATTTTAAAAAGACATTTTAAAATCTCAGATTTATAGCATTATAACGCCAGATATAGCGTTATAATGCTAAGTACAATTTCCTCTGTACTTAGCCATTTCGTAGGGTTTCAGCACTCTGGCGTTATAACGCCTACTTTGGCGTTATAATGCTATGTTATATTTTTGTTCTGATTTTTGCTAATTTGCTTCCAATTCTAAATAGTCAATGTTCTAGAGATTTAAACCTATTCAATCCTATGAAGTCTTGATTTCTTTAACCCTTAATCTTTTTTGGTTTAATCTCCTTGCTAAATTTATCATGCTTTGATTACCTGCATCAAATCTCACAAGCTTGCAAACATTGATGAGATAAATTTTCGTTTTGCAAATCAACAAACTTAAGAAATTGTTTGAGTCAACATGCCCCTCCGTTGCTTTGCCACTTCACGCTTCACGCTCTGCCGCTCGACTTTGCTCCAAGCCGCCTGACGCCGCTCCATCGATTCACGCTTCACGCTGCAAGCCACATGACGCAGCTGCAAGTTGCTTGACGTTGCTTCGTCGATGCACGTCGCATGGCGTCACATGGAGTCACAAGACACCAGATGACGTCTTATGAAGCTGCTGCTGGCCGCATGACGCTGCTATGCTGCTACGCCGCTTTGCCACTTCATGCTTCGCCGCACAACGCTACCTTACGCCGCCTGACACAACTCTGCCATTGCATGCCGCTCCACCGCTTTACGCCCTAAGCCGCATGACGCCAATGCAAGCCGCCCGACGCCGCTCCGCCACTACACGTCGTCTGACGTCGCATGACACCAGATGACGCTGTTGCATGCCGCATGACGCCGCTCTCTCGTTGCATGTCGCTCCTTCGCTTCACGTTTCACGCTCCAGGCCACATAACGTTGCTTCGCTGCTAGACACCACATGACGTCGCATGGCACCAGGTGATGCCATATGATGTTGCGGCATGCCGCATGACACTGCTCTGCCACTTCACGCTTCATGCTCCGCCACACGATACGGCTCCGCCACTTTATGCCTCATGTTTCTTAACGACGCATGACGCTGCTCCAAGCCGTCATTTATTCATTGTTATGCTTTGCTTTTAAATTGAATTCAAAATAAATACTTATTATTTTATTGTTGAAAATCATTGAATAATTAAAGTTTTTTATTTTTGTATATTTTTTTCTCAGTAAATATTATGTTTCGTTACATAACATTGTTCTGTTGTTATGTACGAAGTTGAATTTAATTGATATAAACACCTAAGGCCCTGTTCGGATCTCTCCCACTCGCCACTGTGCGAGTGGGGAGACTCCGAACACGCCCTAAATGTTGAACTTATTGCATTTACAACCGGGTACAATAAGATCTTGTGGGAATATTCTTTCAAGAACGGTTGAGATTAGTGCAAAACCCGTTCGGGTCCCGCCCGACCCGCCTCGTCCGCGCCTTTTACCCACCCGACCCGCCCGTTGAAACTCGGACGGGTCGCGGGTGCGGGTCTATGGGCGGGTTTGGGTGGCGCGCTTGGAAAATCACCCGTTTAAACCCGTCCGTTCTAAACCCGTGTTAGAACCCGTCCCGCCTGACCCGTCTACCTGACCCGCCCGCCCGTCTACCCGTCTCGCCCGTTTGACCTGCCAACTGTCAAAATTCAAAAAAATTGAATTTTATTGGAGGGAGATCCGACCAAACCCGTTTGACCCGACCCGTTTGAATTTTAAATATGATTTTTTTAGATTTTTTGTGAATTTCTTAAGATTTTTTTGGAGTTATTTCAATTTTCGGATCAAAACATACCATATTTTCATATTTAAAAAACTCGTGCCCGCCCGTCCCACCCGTTTGACCCGACGGGTCTAAGGACGGGTTTGGATCACCCTTCCCAAATCCACCCGTCGTTATCCGTCCAACCCGTCGACCCGTCACCCGTCTCACCCGCCCCCCGTCCCACCCGTTCCCCAAACCCGCCCGCCAAACCCGTTAGCACTACACTAGTTGAGATTAGACGAAACCCAACATGCTGTCAGTTACAGACTTATAATATTCTCTTAACAAATATATATATATATATATCCTATATATTTGCTAGATTTTTATTTTGGTAATTTACCAAAAAGGTTTTAAAACACCAATTTATTGATTATTTCTCTTTGTTTATACATTATAATAATAATAATAATAATAATTATTATTATTATTATTATTTTTTTTTTTATTTTGTTATAAATGTCCCTTGACCCAACACTCGATTCTTCTAAGGCGCTCATTAAGTTCTTGGAAAAAACAGATTATAATTTTCCAGCACGGTTTAATTTAGTTACCATTTATAGAAGGCCAAAATTAAAGTATATAAAAGAAAACCCGGTTTATTTGACAAAATCAAAATTGAAGAATTTCTATATATCGATCGTTTAAAATATGTACTATAATAATTGATGTTGAAAATGTCAGTTCTTGTCCGTCACGAGCCTTGGAAAATTCTTTGGTTCAATTTTCTCAACATGATGCATGTCTGAGTAAGTTTCAATTCGTATCTTATTTGAGTTATTTGAGTTATCACTAGCGTACGACTCGCGTTCCGTGCAAACAAATTAAATTTTGAACTTTCGTATTGCAATAATAAAATTATAATAAATCGTTTAAATAAAAAATAAAAAGCTACAGGAAAAAAAATATAACATACAGTGATTTTACTGTATCATGAACCGTAAAAACACTGTTTATTCCATTGTGAAAATGAACAGTGCCACAAATCGCGCCATAAATATATATATATATATATATATATAATACAATAGAAATATAGAATATAATTTATGGTGGTGAGTTGAAGATAATTTGCATTGACCAAGAAAGGATGATGAGCCACCAATTTGTTATCCAGAAACTTGTGCAAATGGTTTACGCGTATTTGTGCTTATTATTCAGTCTTAATTCATATCCATTTATTTTCCTATAGATATATGCGTGTCTATATATATATTATAAAAATAAATCATATATATCACATTTAACATGCTTAATTAGAAAATTTTAATTCCAATTTTTGAAGTAAAAATTTTAATTTTATTAATATATTTTATTATCTTAATTTTTTTGAAGGAAAAAAATTGATTTTTTAAATAATTTTTTGAATATTTTAATCTTTTTAAGGGAAAATTAATACTTTTTGAAGGAAAATAAATTAAAGTCATTGTATAAAAGCATTAATTGAATGAACGCGGTATAACAGGGATAGGGCTGTACAAAAAAAATTCTTAATCCGTTCATCCCGTTCAACCCGACCTTTCTTCTACCGGGTTGAGCTATTATCGAGTTGAGTACAGGTTTTGATTTTGATAAATCCGTTATTATGAGTTGGCTCATAAGTTTGCTCTTGATAACCAGACTAAGTCCGAACCCAATTGTTTATTCCTATTTTCTTAAATTTGTAGCATCATTTAATATTGCTCGGCATAAAGTATAGTAATTTTAATATTGATGATTATAGAAGAAAAAAAAATCATCAAAAAAAATTTGGTGGTATCAAACTTGTGTTTTAAGAGTTAGAAGTGATAAAATAAAAACTCATGTTTGACTTTTTTTGTAATTAAAATTTAACCTTCATTTTTTTTTCTTTGTATAAGTTACAATATAAAGTCAACATATACTTTACATTTTAAGAATTCAGGATAATTAATCTTCAAATATAATCTATAAGTCATCAAATATTAAATTATTTTTCTTGTTATTTTTATTTATGCCCAATCGAAATTATAACACGCATAATTCGTATAACTCGTGAGAATTCGTATATAAAAAGTTAGATGGGTTAGACTGAATTATATGCGGATTAACTAATTTTTTTTTGTCAAGTCCTATCTAGTGTAGTGATAAGACACAAGATCTCTATAAGTTAGAAATTTTTATAAAAAAAATCATTAACCTAGTACGTTAAAATCAAAATCACATGGGAGACATGTTTGTTGGGCCCACATTATGGTCCATTGGAACTGGTTCACAGTACAAAACAAGTGGTACCCCACAATTAACAATTAACAATTTATTTCTGAGAGTAGAATCAGATAAATATAAAGGGGTGGAGTGCAAATATCAACCACCAAAGAGAAAAGAGGATTGTTCTCAGTTCTCGCACAAGATTCCTCATTCCGTGCATCACTTTCACAAGGTATCATTGGCGTCTCTTTCTTTCTCTACCCCAATCTTATTTTTTTTATACAACACAACTATTTCTTCTTCACTTCTCTAACTTGGTTTATTATCTCACTTAACCATTCATTCACCTAGAAAGAGAAAGAAAGGCAATTCATAAAATTTGGAGAGAGAGAGAGAGAGAGAGAGAGAGCGTAGATTTAATTGCGTCAACCAACCAACTTATAACCCAAGAAGCATTCTAAAAGGAAGAGAGAGAAGAGAGAGAAAGATCAGCAACCAATCAACCAAACCAGTTCCAACCAATTCTTGATCTAGAGTTCCAGAGAAGTATGAAGAGAGACGGAAAGCACCATGGCAATGCTAAGTCTCACCCCAACAAGAAGACGACGCTATACCTCGAGAAGCTCCCGTCTGCGAGCGACGAGATCCGTGCCGATCAGCTTCAGTTGCTTCACCCGAAACCGACCAACGGATCGAGGTTCACGGGCAAGTGCAAGAAGCCGAGGTGCAAGTCGTGCCACTACCACCCCGTGACCAAGTCCAAGGACAAGGCGAAAGGTTCATACAAACTCAAGTCGTGCGACGTGGCGCTGAACCATAGGCTGGTCTCGTGGCGGGTCGTCGGGGACGACATGGGGATCGTAGATTATAAAGGTGTGTCGGCGAGTGCGGTATTAAAGGATCTGGCCGGTAGTATATATTCTAGTAATTACTCGTGTGACGATGATGCTAACGAAATTCATGACAGAGCAAAAGAGGTAGGTTATGATGTAGATAATTTTAGTTATGGTTATGGAGGTGGTAGTAGTTTCAATAATTCCATTGACAACAATCCAAGTGATTTTATTGAATTTGGGGGTCTTTTTGATGAAGATCAAACTGTGCAGCAGAGTAATAGTGTTAATTCCACTGACAATTCAAGTGATATTATTGAATTTGGAAACCTTTTCGATGAAACCGAAAGGGAATCAAGTGAATTTATTGGAATCCGCGGTCTCTTCGATGAAATTGAAGCTGAAGACGAGCCCGATGTTGCCGAGGAGACAGGGGAGGAGGAGGAGGAGGAAGAAGGAGATGACATGGGGTTCTACATTGTTGGGGTTGCTTATGAATACTCAGATGGGGAAGATTGGCTTGTGGTGGATGAAATGTGAGATCCTTATCAGCCCCAATTCCCCTCTTCAGTTCCAACCACCAATTGAAAACAAGAAAAAATGGAAAAAAATAAAAATAATAGAGGGGTTATTTCAATTTGTGGTTCTCTTCAATTGTCTTTGTTAATATCACAGGTATCACCTGTGGTTGGTTGTGTAAGCTGTGGCTTGATTTGGCTTTTTTAAAATAACTGTCTGATGTGTATGTTATTATTGTAAATTATGGCAGTAAATAAGCCATGTTATTGTGGCGATATTGACTTTTTTTCTTTTGTCTTTTTTGTTTTTAACTTGATTAAAAAAGCAACAAAATATTTATTGTTTGGTTAGTACCATTAAGAGAAAAAAGAACAAAATTTCTTCTTTTTATTATATCTTATGTTGTGTTTTTTATAGTTATATTTTATGTTCTGTGTTTTATGAATAATTGGGAGGCCGTGAGTTCAAAATCAGATTTGAAGTAGTGATATGACGACGAACTATGCAAATTGGTTAAGAATTTGATATCCCAACCAATAAACACTAAATAATTCGAAAATCCATGTTTATAAATTGATTTGTATTTTGCTTTCAAACGAAATGAGGTTTTAGTACTACCCACAACGAATTTTATGCTTTAAAAAGCTGATTGCTGTTTTAAAGAACGGTACATATATTTAAGTAATTAGTTGGTATCAAAGATTATGCTATAAAGAACAGCAGTTTGTAATAGAACATATATATTTTTTTCAACTCAGTTTGTGGTGTGTCGGAATTGTTAAAAAAAATTCCAAATATTAAAGTTTCCCAATAAGTATGCTCGGATAATGAACAGAGGTGGCAAGTCGGGCCAGTCGAACTGCTTTGGGTCGAGTCGATCTGGTCGGGTTAGTTTAATTGGCGACAATAGTCGGTTGCAGGTCGAGTGAGGTCGGTCGGGTTTCGAGTCACAATGTGTCGACAACTTTCAGGTTATGAATCGGATTTGCGAGATCGGGTCGGGTTACGATGTAGGCAATATATCATGTTCTTATGTGTCGCACCATCCGGAGTTACAAGTCGTCTTGGGTCGGATCGGGTTCGGATCGCTCATGTGCCGTTTCATATCGAGTTATGAGTAATCTCGAATCAAAATCGAATTAGTTTGACTTTATCAAATATAGAGTCGAGTCGAATTAGATTCAGATAGAATAGAATCAGATGAATTTCTAGAGACGAGTGAGATTCTGCCTGATAATGAACACGTTAGACATCTTTTAAATATTAGGCTTTCCCAATAAGTTTTGTTGAAAGCAAAAGAAACTTCTGCTTTACTTCTTTTTCATAAAAAAGAGTAACTTTTGTAATTTTGATTTTTTTTTTTGAAAATTTTAGATATTTCACTTGATCTGTATGTTTAACTATATTGAAATTAGTTTTTTATATTTCAATCACGTGATAAATTATTTTTTCCCAATAAATTTATTTTGCACATCTGAATCTGATATATACCTACATTATTATTTTTTTCCCAATAAGTTTTGCACTTTTGCCCTTTGCGTATCATACGAGCAGTGTGGGGCCCAATTTGCAGTGTCATTTTACATAGACCGTGTGCAGCGAACAACATGCTCTCATTTGTGGTCCCACCCAATTGGGATGTGTTAAGTACTGCTGACATGTCACCGTCTTCATCGATATGCAAATGCTTGAAGTGACTTCCAAAAATAAACTATGTAAGACTAGTTCAATTTTGTATTTCTTTTTTTTGCCTAATGTATACCTCCATTAAATTCCATTAAATAAAAGTATAAAACCATTGGCTGGAGAGTCAGTCGTTTACATGGGCGGATGTAGCATTCCGCAGGAGTAGCCACGTGTTTATTTTTGGATTCTAAAATTTGGCATACGCTCAATGATATTCAATACGGTATCTATTTCTGGATTAATATTGTACCTACCTCTACTTCAGACTCATTCAATATTTTCTGACTCAAACTAAGATCATTGATTCTCTCTTCGCTCTCTTTGCAAATCGCTATTTTCGACATACTTAAGACTCTGGATGGATCGTCCCTCTCTTCTTCCCCTCTGACCCGAGTCGCAAATCACCGTCAGCTCGAACCCTAACCCTAAGTGGCTAAGCCCAAACTTGCGAGTTGTGATCGTGTGTGCCTCATCGAACCTCCGTTGTTAGCGTCTGACGAGTCCCTCAGATCCTCCCACACTCGAATACTTCAACGTCAAAATAGATGCAAATTTCATAAATTTTCATATGAGATGCAAATTTTCATTCTAAGCTTGTTTCAATTGTTAAATGTATCATAACACTTGGATATATGCTTTAGACATTCAGTTGTTACTATTATACATATTTGGATATATGATTCACTTATTATTATAAAATATTAATGCTAAAAAGAAATGACAAACATACAAATTTTATCATTAAAAATACTTACCGATTGAAATATAATAAAAATAGCAATACAATAAAAATCAACCAATTTAAGTACTACATGTGAAGTGATCCTTGCTCAACTTCATAAATAAGCAAAAGGAATTTTGCTACACAACTTTGTCTATCTAACAAAAAAATGTCATTTTAAGTTTTATTTCAATATGATCATATTGGTCTTAGGCTTCTAATTCAGTTTATCTGAGGTTAATCAATTGATATTACTTTAATTCTTGTTGTTTGATTATTAGATGATATTTTTATTTTGAATCTTGTCAGTCGATGTTTTACTATGTCGATGTGAGAAATATACTGAATTGAATGAAGATACACAACACCTTGTAAAAAAAATAGGGTATGTCGGCTCGATTTAACGTCGTCGATTTGATTTAATTTTGTAGGTGGTTATTAATATTATAGTTATATTTAATTTTCTAATATTTAAGAGAAAATTAGTTATATGTCACTATAAAACTTGAAAATTATCAAAATGTTACTCAGAAAAAAATTATCAAAATGTCACTATCGATACCTGATCTCTATACAAAAAGTGACTGATAGTGGAATTTTGACAAAAAAAAATTCTGAGTGTCATTTTGACAATTTAAAAGTTTTGTAGTGGCAAAAAACAAATATCTTCTAATAAACCATACTCTTTAATAACTATGATATTCAATATTTTGATGAATTTATATTTTGTAAGTAATTAGTGCCTACCCCTGGTCATAATCTTGGATCCGCCACTGGTCGTTTATTTATTCTAAAGAGGAAATGGAAAAATTAAGTATATATGGGATAATGTTTATCCAACTCAATTGTTACTGTGATTTTTGAAATAGAAAAGAATATGCTAATGGCTTAATATCTGTGAAGGATAAAGAATTATTTTAGTTACGCTTATATTTACTGTTGCAATCATCAAAGTCTGAAGATAAAGATCATAATTTTATCAGTGATATGAATTGTTTACTTATTCTCACAATGTATCTTCCTCTAACCCAATACAGCATTTAAAGCGTCGTTTTAATCAAATAAATGCTTTATTATTATTCGAATATTCCATCTCAGTATTCCTTTTTAAGTTTGGTTCTCATGCGGATACTGTCATATCCTTCTACTGGATCCGAATCTGTTGCTTGTATTTGAGTCAACTAGGACTCTACCTGTTTCGATCCGACCGTCACAAATCAATCGATCGTCACAGACGGTGGTGATTTGATTCAGAAGACAAATATTTTGACCGTTAGATGAGTTTTAAACGGTCCAAATCGAAACAACGACAAACAGCGAATTTGGTTCCCCTTCTACTGGTTCCTATTTCAACAATCTTCCTCGGCTAATTCCTGTCTAACACTTTTATTTTACACTTTTGACATTTTTTTCAACAAACATAATAATGATTCAAAGTTCAAACACTAGGCAATTTGAGTACGATAACAATACATTGACATTAATAAAAATAGTTGGAATAATGTGAAAAGCTCAATAATGTAAATTGTAACATTGAACGATGATGAAATATAAAAGAGTATTTGTATATTTATTGTATAAAGTGAGATATCTGTTTACATGGCAGCAGTGTTTTTTATACAAGTTTCTCAACGGTAATCTAACGGCTAAAATGTCTAATCTGTGCAAGAAAGTCAAGATTGAAATAGTAGCCTAGATTTTCGTAATCCTTGACTCTTTCTCCTATTTAAGCCTATGATGAGTTGACAGCCCTACAGTGGCTTTCTGAGGCTTTAACAGTACCCATCTAATTATGTCTTTATTTCTCAACACTCCCCCTCAAGCTTGAATTATATACATCGATTAATCCTAGCTTGTTGACATTTTCTTTAAATTTGCATGGTTCCGAGCCCTTAGTAAGAATGTCGGCTAATTGCTCCTCGCTTCTCACATATGGAGTTGCAATTTTCTTTGATTGAATCTTCTCTCTTATGAAGTGACAATCAACTTCAATATGTTTAGTCCGTTCATGATATACGGGGTTTAGAGCGATGTGCCGTGCCGATTGGTTGTCACAAAACATTTTCATGGGTTCGTGATGTATAATCCCAAGATCTTTTAGTAGTTGTTCGATCCATATTAGTTCACTTGTTGTTGATGCCATGGCTCGATATTCTGCTTCTGCACTTGAACGAGCCACCACATTTTGCTTCTTGCTCTTCCATGTGGCTAAATTCCCGCCAACAAATGTGCAATAGCCGGTTGTTGATTTTCGATCATAGCTTCCGGCCCAATCTGCATCGGAATAGCCACATATAACGTTAGAGTTGTTATTTCTTATCCAAATGCCCATTCCGGGACATCCATTTAATTACCTTAGAATTCGATTAATAGCATCCATATGGATAGTTCTGGGGTTATGCATAAACCTGCTTATTTGGCTTACGGAATATGAGATATCTGGACGGGTTATGGTTAAATAAATTAGTTTACCAACCAATCTTTGAAACTGTTGTGTGTCTTGTAGAGGTTCACCATCTTCTGTGTTCAACTTACCTTTGTAATCGACTGGTGTAGAGGTTGGTTTACAACCTAATTTACCAGTTTCTTTCAAGAGGTCTAATACATATTTTCTTTGGCAAATAAAGAGGTCACCTTTGGAATGGACTACCTCAATTCCCAAAAAATATTTTAGGTATCCTAAATCCTTAATGTCAAACTTGGTCTTTAATTGGTCTTTTACCTCTTGGATTTTTTCTTGATTATTTTCGGTGACTATTAGGTCGTCAACATATACTAATATTATAGTAATTGTGTTACCATCAAGTTTTATAAACAAGGAGTGATCGGCATCACTAATTTTAAAATCATAAGATAAGAGATGAGAACTTAACCTTTCGTACCATGCTCTAGGTGATTGTTTTAATCCGTAAATTGACTTGTTTAGCTTACATACTAAGTTGGTCCTTTTGTCCTCTTTGTATCCGGGGGGCAATGTCATATATACTTCCTCCTCAAGTATCCCTTGGAGGAAGGCATTTTTAATATCCATTTGGTACAGATCCCACTTATTGTTTACCACTATTGAAAGTAAGATCCTTAATGTGTTCATCTTAGCTACTGGGGCGAATGTTTCCTCATAATCTATACCGTATGTTTGGGTATACCCTTTTGCTACCACTCGAGCCTTGTATCGCTCAATTGACCCATCACTATGGTATTTGATTTTGTAAATCCATTTGCAACCTACGGGTTGTTTATTTTTTGGCAATTCTACCAAGGTCCAAGTTTCATTTTTTTCAAGAGCATTTAGTTCTTCTTTCATTGCTTTATACCATTTCGGTTGTGTTCTGGCTTCTTCAAAGCTTAGTGGTTCTGTTTCTTTATCAATGGATGATATGAAGGCATAATGGTTTGGTGACACATGTTCATAAGATAAATTTTTTTGGAGAGGATAATTTACCTTGTAAGTGACATAGTCCCTTAATCGAGTTGAGGGTCGCATGGTTCTAACCGTCCTTCTAGGGTGTGTTGCCTCAATTACCATTTCTCCTTGATTTTCACTTTCTTCGAGGTTTTGATTTGTATCCCCATTTGTCTTATCTAATTCCTCTAAATTGGTCAAGTTTGGTACTACACTTTGATCATTTGTAAGGGTAAAGGACTCATCGATTCCTTCTTCTTCATTGTGATTAAAGTATGGTTTTTCTTCTACGAATACGACATCTTTTGATACGAAGTATTTGTTAGTGATAGGGTCATAACATTTATATCCTTTTTTTGTAGAAGAATATCCTAAAAATATGGTTTTAGTGGAGTTGGTGTCAAGTTTGTTTATCCTTTTTTTATGTACATAGCATGTGCATCCAAATGTTCTTAAGTGATCTAGGTTAAACTTTCTTTGATATAGGTGTTCTAATGGACTCTTATTATTTAGTATAGTACTAGGGAGTCTATTAATTAGATAGGTGGAGGTTAGAATAGCATCTGACCAAAATTTCTTTGGAACGTTTGTTTGGAACATAAGGGCACGAGTTTTTTCAAGCAGGTGTCTATTTTTCCTTTCACTAACTCCGTTTTGTTGTGGCGTATTTACACATGACGTTTGGTGTATAATTCCTTTGTTTTTAAAAAACTGTGAAAATTGGTTATTTACATATTCCGTGCCATTGTCTGATCTAAAGATTTTGAGGCGCGCATTGAAATGATTTTCTATGAAATTGTTAAATTCGAGAAAACACGAAAAAACTTCACTTTTATTTTTTTAATAAATAAACCCAAGTAGCTCTAGAAAAATCATCAATAAAGGTAACAAAATAATTATATCCGTTATATGAAGTGGTTGGGGAAGGACCCCATACATCGGAGTGAATCAATTCAAAGGGCAATTCACTTCTACTATCAGATAAACCAAAAGACTTTCGAGTTTGTTTTGCTAGTTTGCAAATGTCACAACTACTACAATCTAAGTTTTGAAAATTAAACATAGAATTCAAGATCTTATCAGAAGGATGACCAAGTCTCTTATGCCAAAGACTAGTCTCCCTTTTTGCACAAAATATAGATTTTCCTCTATTCAAAATATAAAGCCCATTTTTGCAAAATCCTTCACCAATCATCTTCTTTGTTGTTAGGTCCTGGAATAAAACGTTTGATTTTGAAAATATAATGTTACAATTTAATTCTTTAGTCAACTTACTAATTGAAATCAAGTTTGTAGTGAGTCCTTCTATGTATAAAGCATTGCTTAATTTTTTTGAGAAGAGATCAATGGTTCCAATACCGTTTATTGGAACTTTGGTACCGTTGGCTACCATAATGGTTTGACCATCATTATACAATTTTAGGTCACTAAACAATGTTTGGTTACTGATCATATGATCAGTAGCACCCGAGTCTAATATCAGTTCTGTAAAATTAGAATGAGATATGGAGTCTAGAGCTATACCGCACGATTTATCACCTTTCTTACTGGCCAGAAGTAGGGATAGTTGTTCCATCATGACTTGTAGGGGATCGATCCCAGGCTTATTAGAGTCTTCTGTGGTGTTTTGCTGCGTCTGTACACCAGGTGCATATGCCCCTTGATTTGGTGCCGCTGTGTATCTCCTTCTCTCTCCCGATTTATTTTTCCATCGATTCGATCGATCTCCCTATCTCTCTGTTCCTCCGCCATTCTCCTTATCGACCCAGTGCTTCGGCCTGAGGTGGGGATGCAAGAACCAGCACTCATTTTTCACGTGACCCTCCTTACGACAGTGGTCGCACCTCTTTGAGTAGTGGTTCTGCCTTGCGCCGCCTCCGTATCTAGGGTTAGGGTTTCGCCCTTTTGTGGCAAACGCCTTGCTCTCTGATTCATCGATGGCTGGCGCTGGGTTCATGATCGCACGTCGAGACTCTTCTTGCTGGATTTGTGCCACCACTTTGTCGAAGGTGAGGGTCTCGGTTGAGAGGAGTAGCTGAGATCTTACGTTCTCATAGCTCGGGTCTAATGCTCTCAGATAAGTAAAAACTAGCTCTAGCTCATTTCTTTTTTTGATTTTAGCTGGGTTTTCTGTTGGAGGGAAATAGCTATTTAGCTCCTCCCATTTGGTTATTATCTCTGTGACAAGTTGGTTGTTGGTTTGATCGGGTTTTCTCTTGATGTTCACAAGTTCTTGTTTCAGCGTGTATACGTGAGCATAATTTTGCTGGCTCCCGTATCTGGTTTTGGCCTTTTCCCAAATCTCTTTTGAGGATTTCAGATACATCATCATGTTTGCAATGGATTTTTCCATTGAATTTAGCAACCAGGACATAATTAAATGGTCCTGAGATTGCCATTCTTCAATTTTCTCGCTTTCCTCTTTGGTTGGGTTTGTAGGGTTGGCTGGTATTGGTTTTTCTCTTGTCCCTGTGATAAAACCAAGTTTTTGCTTGCCACTGAGGACCAATGTCACTGACCTAGCCCAGGGTACATAGTTTCCACTGCCGTGCAGTTGGTTAGTTGTGAGTTGTGGTATCTCTTGTGTTTGAGACATACTGGTATCCTGATTGGACTGATATCTACCAGCGTTTTATTGGTATGGTGTGTTTATCAGGTTTCTAGTTATGAAATAGAGCTCAGATACTGAAATGGTATTTTCTGGTATGGGAGTATTATCTGGTATTGGCTCTGAAGATATTATCTGGTATGGAAGTTTTTTCTGATGGAGGAATACGGTCTGATCTTTGAAAGGACTCAGTATATTGGCTTGGAAGGTTTTGGGTATATGATGAGCAGTCAGACCTGCTCTGATACCATGATGAAATATAAAAGAGTATTTGTATATTTATTGTATAAAGTGAGATATCTGTTTACATGGCAGAAGTGCCTTTTATACAAGTTTCTCAACGGTAATCTAACAGCTAAAAGGTCTAATCTGTGCAAGAAAGTCAAGATTGAAATAGTAGCCTAGATTTTCATAATCCCTGGCTCTTTCTCCTATTTAAGCCTATGATGAGTTGACAGCCCTACAGTGGCTTTCTGAGACTTTAACAGTACCCATCTTATTATGTCTTTATTTCTCAACAAACGATTTTAAATTTCAACACCAAGAAGTTTAAGTGTTAATATATGAAGTGTTTAGAATATAAGAATACGGCTCTCTTTTTCAAATATTGATCTAAAGTCTTCCAAACAATTTGCTCTTACTTGATTTCGAACATGCGATCTTCCGAATGGAAGACATTTGACTAATAGCTAATTCTAAATAGGGAAAATTATTTATTTGCCATCTCAATTTGAGGAATTGATCAAATGCCACAACAAACTTAAAAATTGGTAAAATTTATGAAATTTCCAGTGGAATTAAATCACTGTCATTAACATCATTTAAATTTAATTTAGAAATAACTTATTTTATAAATACCCAAAATAACCCTCTCCCTCTGTTCATGAGAGGACCTAATTACACAAACTCGACTAAAATAAAAATAGTGACCCTGAGCAACACCAATGGTTGCCACAATTAAGATGCATGGATAATTCTAACCATTTGACAGCAAATGCAAGAAGCCAATGCCAAAATCATTGTACAATTTACATAATGAAATGACCTTAGAATGCACGCAATTTGGATATTATTGGACATGATTTGTTAGAAGGATAAATAAGAAAGAATTTGAGGAGTTGAGAAATAAATAAGATATAATCTAGTGTTGAGAGAGAAATAAGAAAATAGATTGAGATACAAGGGTATATAAGAAATTAACTCTAAATAATAATTTTGTCACTTTCTCATCTTCTATTTTTCTTTGTGGATAAATCTAAGATTTGTAACAGATGAGATGCATCAGGAACTCACCGCAAAATATTTTTATCACTTATATAATAACATTACAAATATTTTATCATTAGATAAAGATACACTTTTAAAAAAATGAAAAGATGTGTTTATTGTCATCATAGAAAGTAGATTATACATTCAGTGGAAATATCCCAAGGGTACTATTTCAAGCAAAAAAAAGAAAGAAAATAGATTATCAAATATGAAACCAGTTAAAGAAATTTCGGAGATTGATAACAAATTTAGAAAAATGAAGAGTTTAATAAACAATGAAAGTTATCCATATATAATTGATGGTGGTTGCCGCATTTCCCCACGTTTGGTAGAGGAGTAAGTGAGAAATAAACCTTCTATTTCTCAATTAAGAAGTCAAATATTAATAAACAAAGTAGAAATAAGTTGGCATAAGAGAGAGTTATGGCTTCATAACTTAAGGAAACTTGCAAGGTAGTTTTGAGTTATTCCTCCAACTTACTTCTCAACGGGTCCCAAAATTAAAATTAAAATATTATTATTGGTACTTTTTAATAATGATTATGATAAATTAATTGCATTATCATAATTATAACAATGAATACTATTATTATAACGATAATTATATTAATTGTTAGAATAATTAGAATAATGATTATTATAATGATTATTATAATAATTAATTATAATAATGATAATTATATTTACTATTTTAAAAAAAATATATTAATTAAATAACAAATATTTGTATTAAAAATAATCATAGTAATATAATTATAATAATAATATAATTATAATAATATAATTATAATAATTAATATTATAATGATAGTTATACTAATGATTATTATAATGATAATTAAAATAATTATTATTATAACAATAACTATAATAGTGATTAATAATTATGTATAATTATGATTATTATATCGAAAATTATAATAATGATTATTAAATTTACTATTATTATTAAATATATTGATTAAATAGTAAATATATTATTAATATTACTTAAATAATATAATTATTAATAACTATAATAATGTTTATTTTGATAATTATAATTATAATTATGATGATTATAAATATGATTATAAAAATGATCATGATATTCACTATTGTTACTAAATATATTAATGACATAATAATATTTGTATGAATTATAATTATAGAAATTAATTTATAATAATTAATATTATAATGTTAGTTATAATAATGATAATTATAATAATTATTATTATAACAATAATTACAATAATGATTATTATAACGATAATTATAATAATAATTATTATAACAATAATTACAATAATGATTATAATTATGTATAATTATGATCATAATGATTATTATACCGAAAATTATAATAATGATCATTATATTTACTATTATTTTAATATATTTTGATTAAAGAATAAGTATATTATTAATATTAATTAAATAATATAATTTTATTAATTGTAATAATGATTATTATGATAATTATAATTATGATTATTATACTGTTATTATAATAATGATCATTATATTCACTATTGTTATTAAATATATTAATTAAAAAATAAATATTTGTTATTATAAATATTATTATTTTCTATTATTTTTTATAATATCTTGATTTTTATAAGTATTTTGAATATATTAAATATTGTTTAATTTATAATATATTCTTTAATTCTTTAGTATTTATAATAACAATAACAACAAAGATAATTTATTTTTAGTATTATTTTGATAATAATATGATTGATTTTGCCATAATTATTTATATATTTAAATATGATGACATGAATGTTATTCTCTTTTATTCTTCCATGAATTTAACCAAATATGAATAATTTAAGATTGCATAACTTTACTTAAGAAGTTACGACTCCTTAACTTTATTCCCTAACCAAACATAGGGTTTGTGAGTAATTTTTGTTTTTCATTTTTGAATGGGAGTAAGAGGAGAGAATGTGGGAGAGGGTTATTTTGGGTATTTAGAAGATAAAGTATTTTTAAATTAAATTTAAATGGTGCTAATTGCAGTGATTTAATTCTATTGAAAATTTAATGGCATTTTGCCAATTTTTAAGTTTGTGATGGCATTTGACCCATTTCTCAACTTTGAAATGGCAAATAAATAATTTTACCATCTAAATATATGAGAAAAAAAATTAAATAACAAACAATTTAAGTTTAAATATCAAATAACTGAGGACTCAAGTTTAAACACCAAGGGTAGCTTTGGATTTTTCAAATCTATGTTGCACGAATGCAAATGCGGGTTCATATCCAATACGTTTCATGTATGGCATAAAAAATTTAAAAAGAAAAACTAGTATACGAGGTGCAACTGCATATATATATATATAGAGTCCGGCTAGCGTGCTTCCATAAGCACTTCGGGTGAAACGCTTACGGGTCAAATTTTAAAATCTAGTGTTCGAAATTTCGATTTAAATAGCTCAGTAATTTATTTATATCATAATCTTGTAGAATATTATTTTTTTTTTTCTATTTTTAGAATTTCCTAACTATGTCAAATGATTTTTGAAAGTCGGCCAAAAAAATAATAAAAATACCTTAATTTCTGTATCAAATAAGGTCATCTTTCAAAAATCATTAGACATAGTTAAAAAAATTCTAAAAATAGAAAAAATTAGTATTCTACAAGATTATGATATAAATAAATTATTGAGCTACTGAAATTGAAATTTCAAACGCTACATTTTAAAATTTGACCCATAAGCGTTTCACCCGAAGTGCTTATTGAAGGCACACTAGCCGGACTATATATATATATATATATATATATATATATATATATATATATATATATATATATATTGAACTGGGCTATGGTGCTTGATCATCAAATCTCACAAACGAACCGTTAAAATTTCGATTTATCATGCTCAATAATTTCTTTGTATCAAAATCTTGCGTGATACCAAAATTTTCTATTTTTTGAATCTTGTAAGTATTTGTTTTGGATTTTTGAAAATGACTAAAAAATAGTAATAAAAATAATCAAGGCTTATACATAAAATTGGTCACATTCAAAAATCCAAAACAAATACTTACAAGATTCAAAAAATAGAAAATTTTGGTATCCCACAAGATTTTGATATAAAGAAATTATTGAGCATGATAAATCGAAATTTTAACGGTCCGTTTGTGAGATTTGATGATCAAGCACCGACCCCTTGGTGCTTGATCAAGCACCATAGCCCAGTTCTATATATATTATGGCTAATATGAAAACGTTTGCACTTCGGCCGAAGTGCAAACGCTTCACATTAGCCAACTTTTTATGGTCAAAATTTAAATTTAAGTTGCTCAATAAATTCTTCATATCAAAATCTTGTAGGAAATCAAATTTTGTGATTTTTTAGAGCTTTCTAGCTATATTTTAAATATTTTTAAAAAACAGTCCAGTTTAATATTAAAAAAAATTGTGAAAACATGACATTTTCAGGGCAATTTTTAAGAAATATTTAAAATATAGCTAGAAAGCTCTAAAAATCACGAAATTTGATTTCCTACAGGATTTTGATATGAAGAATTTATTGAGCAACTTAAATTTAAATTTGACCATAAAAAGTTGGCTAATGTGAAGCGTTTGCACTTTGGCCGAAGTGCAAACGTTTTCACATTAGCCATACTATATGTATATATATATATAGGAGGGATCCGTAGCCGCCATCAATTTCGTAGCCGCTCGCAACCGCTCCATCATACCAAGTGTAAATCGTCGATCCGGACCGTTGAAAACATTCTCCATACTAATGTAGACTTGAAGACCAAATGTTATATTTTTTGGAATTCTTTTACTATTTTACTATTTTATCGGAAGGGTTGAAAATTGGATGTTTGTAAATCGTTAGATAAATAAATTTTCAATCCATCCGATAAAATAGTAAAAAATTCAAAAAAATGTAAAATTTGATTTCCAAGTCTATATTAATATGGAGAATGTTTTCAACCGTCTGGATCGGTCATTTACATTTGCTACGGATCCCTCCTCATATATATATATATATATATATATCGCAAAACGATAAATTTGCCTCCGTGTCCTTCTGCATTTTCGCGGACACGGCATCACAGCCGTCGATTTCAATCGTCACTCAATCGCCACTGTTTATAGAATTTACTGATTACATGTGGTTAGCGTTTCTTCGTTCTTTTGTGTAGAGAATTGTTTTTTATCTTCTTTCTCTTCCGCGATCTCGTCGAATCCTCTTTTCATCGCTACAAGCGTCTTCATCGCAATAGCCATGATCGCTCTCCGTGTCCTTCTCTTCGTCGATTGTTCTCCTGTGTCAATAACCTTCTCCAATTGCCCACCTTTCAATACTGTTCCCATCCCTTTTTCTTTTATTTCTCCTGTGTCAATACTGTTCCAATTGATTTCGTTAGACCTATAAAACAATCAACGCCAATTTTATAATTGTCGTTCCCTAAACACAACGAAAACGATCACGTCTCCTTTTGTTTTCGTTGATTTCATATATTTCTGCTCTGAGCAAAAGAGGAATTCGAATAAAAATATCAGTATTCGTTTGATTCTTACATTTACGATGGATTTGCAGAGCAAAAGAGGAAAATTAAAACCCTAGATTCGATGGATCCAGGACCTTCTCCTCTTTTTATCAGTGGCTGAATTGCATGCGATTTCTTCCCTTAATTCATTCGATTCCGGATTTTCGACAATTTGTTTCCTATCATTTGTTTCCTGAATTTGCGATCCTGGTATTTTGAAGGGAAAAAAAACATGCAGATTGAAAGAAAGGAAAAAAGACAAACATAGAGAGAAAGTAAGAAAGAAAGAAAGAGGGATAGTCAGGCAATCGCCGATCTGGTAAATTTCTAAGGTAATTTTTTTTTTGGAATATCGCTGTGAATTTCACTATTATCCTTATTCTGGTTTATCACTGTTATCCTCATTCTAAGCTGATGCTGATATGGGGACTAGACGATAACTGGTTAGTAAATTAACAAGAGCCAAGTAGCGATCATATATTATAGTCACTCTACTTGATTACTAACTTTTTGGGTCAGCTTGTAATTCTAATGCATGTATTGAACATAATCATCTAATTTGTAACATGGGTTAGAAATTTCACTGTGAATATAGAAAGCGACACATGAGGGAACATCATATATTATAGCCAATTGGTTACCTCTATATTAAAAATATATTGGAAATCATATATGAGTAATTGAGTACACGAGAGATTTGTGTATTGTTCCTGCCACAAGCTCCTCACCTGTTGACATACTACGCACATAGCTCAGCTCCTTCACCTATGTAGCATTGTTTTTGACGTTATCACTTAATTTTCATTGTTTGTGCATATTGTTGTGCTTCTCTGAACATGGTTTTTCATCTGGCGTACAAGGGTCAATAGTCTTAATATTACTAAATACTGATCTTTCCATTTGTTTTTTTTTCAGAACTTCTTAAACTTAGAAAAAGAGTCTTCATCTGTATGTATGGCATGTTACATCAACAAGTATAGTTGTTTGGGGTAGGTTGATATATAGAAGCATGTATCTTAGTTATGTGGAGTATTTACTTTCAACAAAATACAAATAAGGAAATCATATAATTGTAAAATCTGCATTTCATATTTGATTTCTATTGTCTTGGCATAGGATGTGACAATTGCAATTGGGAGTTGCAAGTGTTGCAGTCGGAATTGAAATCCCCATCTTTTTCGAAACTCGAATCGATAGATCAGTGAGTTTCTTAATTTATATTTGAATTTTTTTGGGTATCTAGAGGCGACAGTATTTCCACAATAGTATCTCCCTTTCTTTTCATGATTTTGTGTAGGCTAAAAGAAATAATATACAGCCTTGCTTCCCATGCAGTGGCACTGGAACTCAAATGTCCCACTGAACTGTTATTAAGCTTATATCGAAAGTTACCTTATGTATCAAGGTTATTATTTTAAGTGTCCTTATTGTCTCTTGGATAGAGAGAATGATGATTTGTTCATTCAAGCTCTATAGGTTAGGGTGAATATAGCAGAAAATATATATTGGAGGCACAATGCAAGCACTATACATTTTTTTTCTAATGTGTTTTACTTTGATTTTTCTATGTGACAAAACATATGTATTAGCCATTACAGTAGTAGATTTATGTTATTCTTTTTTTTGGTTTGCAAACTCTATTTTTTGTTATCTATTATTTTTTTATTTGCAATATCTTAAACGCAAGCATATATTAGTTACTGACAAGTGAGCAGTTCACTGACATTATAGAAAGGCCATTAGCATATTGGGAAAATCAAAACAAAATAGGATAGTTGGCGATCTCTCCAGGAAGTGGCAAGCCCGGACAAGTGCCCGGACTTGATATAAAAAAATGCAAAATTTAGTGTATTTTTAATTATTTATAAAAAAACATATTGATAGCCAGCAATTTCAAAAGAAAACCTCAATTTTTGGGCTATACATCCAGAAACTATATCCTCTGCACGCAGTTTTATGTGCTTATTCTGTGCAGGTTAATCTGAATTGTCGGATTAAAAATCAACAGTCTCCTGAATCATATCAGTGATGATAGAGCATTGATCTTTAATCTGACGGTCTAAATTAACTGCGCGCAAAGTGATCACAAAAAATTGCGCGCAGAGGATACGATTTCATGGATCCAT
>CAXKVX010000209.1:0-52200 GCA_964058865.1 Eleocharis quinqueflora | reverse complement strand
AAATGCATATATGATACATATGTATGATTTTCTCTTTATTTCAATTTTCTTCTCTTTGTTTGGAAATAATTTTGATGTCGTGAATAACAAAAAATACGATTTTCTATACTTCTCAAACAACAAAATTACATCTCATTAGAGTTATTTTCTTTAATTCTCTTTCTTCTATTGTTATTACTGTTGTTATTCTTATTCTTATTGTTGTCATTGTTATTGTCACTGTTATTGTTCTGATTATTGTTGTTGAACTTTAGAGAAGGTGAATAGAGTTATTTAAAATGTTAAGGTTCTTTTTGCAAATAATGTGCATTTCGATTTTCTAACGGCATTTTCTAAGTCACAACAATTATATCAACTTAACTAAATAATCGATTTTGACTTAATATAGTTCTAACTTGCGAAAACGTAAACAATTGTAAGAAATTACAAATCTAGCTATTCAATTAATCTCACCAATTAAATAATACTTAAAATAAATAAATGAGATGAGAGATCGCAAACAATATGAAGAACACGTGACAATGATATGTTAACGGAGTTCGTATATTGACGAGCGTACTCTCCGAGACTTCCGACCCCCAAACATGGCAATAAGGTCGATCCGTTTGCGCTAAACACACAAGTCTTGTACAAAGTTGAACCTTGCCCTCTTACACACACATATGAGAGATGAGGTCAAAAACATGGTAGCACAAATGCAAATGAATTAAGGTTTAAAGTGTTGTTAATGGTGGCTGCTAACATGTTAGAAATCGACTAAAAATCAGAGAGAGAAATGTTAGCAACTGTCTTGTTTATATTTTCCTCAGATTTGGTTCAATTAGGTCAAATTGAAAGTTAGCGTTATAATGCTATCCATGTACAATCTATACCGTTACAATGCTATAGCAAGATTCCAAATATTCTTTTCCATTTTATTTTTTCCAGAAGAGTAAAGTTAGCGTTATAATGCTAACTTAGCATTACATAATGGCATGCTCGGTTTGTATAGTACTTAGCCAGATTCTAGTTTGTTTCATGATATACCGTTATAACTCTATCTTAGTGTTAGCTAACAAGTGGCTCTGTCAATTTGGTATTAGGCCAATTTTGGTTTTTGTTCACTCTACCGTTATAACGCTATGTATCATTACGTAACGGATTGATTTGTCAGTTCAGTACTTAGCCAATTTTATGGTTCCTTGATCTACCATTATAACGCTAGGGTAGCGTTATGTAACTGGTCGCTTTGTTTTTCAATACGTAGCCATATTTGAGTTTTTGATGTTTAGGGACGATAATGTTATAACGCTAAGTGAAGTACAAATATGTAGCGTCATAACGCCAGAAGAAATTTGTTGATTTTTGCTCTTTTGAATCTCAAATTTAAATACTCCAAATTTAAAAATAACCTTATTAAAATCTTGATTTTGGTCTTGAGCACCTCCTTGACCATTTCTTGTGTATCTTCTTGCTTTACACAATAAACCCTACAAAAAGCTTAAATACAAGAAAACAGTAAAATTCCAAATTGTTTTGCAAATCGACATAAGAAGATATTGTTTGGTACAACAATTGTACTTATTCTTGTACCAATTTTTTTAGAGTTATTTTTCATGTTTTTGTTCTTGTTCTTGCTATTGTTATTGTTATTGTTATTGTTATTGTTATTGTACTTGTTCTTATTTTTACAGTTCTTGTTCTGGCTCTGGTTCTTGTTTATTGTTATTGTATTGTTATTGTTATTATTTTTATTCTTGTTGTTATGGTTGTTGTGTTGTTCTTGTCATTGTTCTTGTTGTTGTTATTGTTATTGTAATTGTCATTTTCATTATCATTGTTGTTGTTGTTGTTGTTGTTGTTGTGTTCTTTTCTTGTTCTTGTTTTTGTATGTGTTATTGTAATTGTTATTTTTATTTGTCATGTTCTTGTTATATTATTCTAGTTCGTGATATTGTACTTGTTTTTGTTTTTGTTATTGTTTCTTCTTCTTGTTGTTGTTGTTGTCATTATCGTTATCATCTTTGTCCTTGTTCATGTTCTTATTCCTGTTCTTGTTCATCTTGTTTTTGTTTTTGTTCTTATTTTATTATTGTTATTGTTCTTGTCTTTGTTATTGTTATATTATTGTTTTTGTTTTTGTTATTGTGCTTTTTTTGTTATTGTTATTGTTTTTATTTATATTGCTATTGCTATTGTTATTGTTATTGTTATTGTTATGTTATTGTTACTATTATTATCATTATTGTTATGGTTATGGTTATGGTTATGCTTCTCGTTCTTGTTAATCATTATTGTTATTGTTAATGTTGATGTTAATGTTGATATTATTGTAACTGTTATTGTTATTGTTTTCGCTGTTGCATGTTCTTGTTATTGCAGCTCTTGTTCTTGTTGCAGTTTTTGATATGGTACTTAATTTTGTACTTGTTCATGTGCTTGTTCTTGTCACTGCTCTTTTTATTGTTGTTGTTGGCTTGAACTTATCTTGGTTTGACAATTTATAAAACAAACAGTACTAACATTTGCACAAGTTGAGTTTTGTTGAAGTGCATGTTAAAACATATACATTTGATCATGACAAATGTCATAAACATGATGTACAAGTCAAGATGAGCAATATGACACAAAAGCAAGCAATTCTACACTTGGCAGAGCATGCATTATTGTAATGTATGAAGAACCTGTCACAACGTGTTGGAAACCATCATAACGGATTGCCAACACATCACAACATGTTCCTGACAAGAGGACCCACAAGACAAGAGATTTGAAGCTCAAAAAATCGACTAAGTACTGAAAAGTCTGAGCCTTGCGTTACTGTAACGCATCCCAGATCCGTCCCAACGGGTTCCAAACCATTATAATGGGTTCCCTATCCTTTATAACAGGTTCTTGAAGGAGAGGCCCAGCATATAGTTGCAGAGAAGATCAAGGGAAATTCTGAAATATGCCCAACTCGTTATAACGGGTTCTGTAACATATTGAAGCAATGATGTAACACAAGATGAACATAAACAAGATTTCAAGATCTTCTATGTCGATATAAACTTGACCGCTTTGTTCCAAAATACTAAGAAAGCCATCCCTCAACTATACGAGCACTCAAAAAGCTCCAAACAGAGCACATAAACCTTCTTCAACAAGCATCCAAACCGAAAAATTTAGGATAGCAATTGTTAATCATCTAATTGTCTATTCGAGTTAGTTTGTTCTACTTGTTTGTTTGATCTGTGTTGTGTTGTCAAGTGAACATTTTCTTGCTTCGGGTTGTGTTGTCAATCAAGGCCTTTTGTTATACCTTGCAAGCTTGGTGTTGCCCATCGCAAGGGTCTTGGAGCCTTTTGGATATGCTCTTTTTTGGTAAAATACTTTTGGTTATAGTGTTTGGTCCCGATGTGTTGATTCGAGTGTCCTGTGGATGTAGGCCATGTTTTTGTAGGCCGAATCATGTTATATTGTGTGTTCTTTGCTCTCTTGCTTTTGCTCTCACTACATTTACTTGACTTGACTTGACTTGTGAACCAATTGAATTGCACCAAAACTTGTGAAATTTCTAGGTGATTAAGGTCTTGATTATTCTTGAATATGCTTCCGCACTTAATTACCATACTAGATCGAATACCCTTCACCAAAATAACAGTTATTGCTGTTGCTGTTGTTGTTCTTGTTCTTTTCTTTTTCTGCTTGTTGTTTTTGTTTTTGTTGTTGTTGTTTTTGTTTTTGTTGTTGTTGTTGTTGTTGTTGTTGTTGTTGTTGTTGTTGTTGTTGTATATTATTGTTGTTCTTGCTATTGTACATGTTCTTGTTCTTGCAGTTCTTGTTCTTATTGTTATTTTTGTACTTGTTCTTTTATGAGGTACTTGTTAGCGTGCTTGTTCTTATTATTGTTCGGTTTGTTGTTATTGTTATTGTTATTTTTATTGCTATGATTATTGTTATTGTCATTGTTATTTTCATTGTCATTGTTATTGTTATTATTATTGTTCTTTTTTTTGTTATTATTATATTATTCTTGTTCTTGTTCTTATTTTTGTTGTTCTTATTCTATTCTTGTTCTTGTTATTGTGATTGTTGTTGTTGTTCTTGTTGTTGTTTTTGTTCTTTATTTTGATATTTTTCTTGTTCTGTTCTTTTTTCTTGTTGTTCTTGTCATGGTTGTTGTTGTTGTTGTTGTTGTTGTTGTTGTTGTTGTTATTGTTATATTGTTATTGTTCTTGTACTAGTTCTTGTTCTTACAATTTTTTCTTGTTCTTGTTCTTATTATTGTAATTGTGATTGTTGATATTTTTGTTGTTGTTCTTCTTCTTAAGTTGTTATTGTAATTATAATTGTTATTGTGTTGGCACAATCAAGAGTGTCAATTATCATCCCAAAATAAATAAGAAAATAAAGCAATGCACAAGGCCAAGTAAGGGCACGATATTATGAGGTTGGCTTAATTATTAAAATGCGTGGGACTTTAATGAAATTGGGCAAGATCTCTCCAAAACCCAACAAGATGCAAAAAGATGACCCACAAAACATTTTAAGGAGTCTACAAGATGTTTATGTGATTGAGGAATGTGTTTGGTGCATAATATGTGTAATTTATATGATTGTCACATTTTTAATAAACACATATTACATTTTGAATTATTCAAGAGTCAAAGCTCAAAATAAACATGTAAAATTATATGCACAACTTCTCGTTGATTTTCCAAAAGAATTGATAGAAATATGAACAACTTGTCATTAATTTCTTTGAAATTTTCGTGTCATATAGGTTAGACTCTTGTTTTTATTTTTTTATTTTTTTCTTAAAGAAAATCGTATCTGTGAGGTGAAGAAGACTACCAAAAAAATATTCCAATCAAATTCAGAAACTGAATCATCGTGTTTAGGACCAAATTGCAACCAATTGTCTTTCATTTTTTATTGAGTCACAAGTTTATCCATTTTACTGTTTTGAATAAAATGCTTTGATAAGTTCGGTTAATTTTCTAAGAACCATTCCGATTCTCGTGAGTTTAAATTTGCTAGAGTACAAGCAAAAACTAAGCTTGGAGGAGTTGATAAGTGTGTAATTACGATGTGTCAAAAACCTAAGATTTATCTTGTGAAATTGACCAAAATTTGTAAGTTTTAATTATGATTTGCCTCTGTTTTGTATGAGTTCGAGATACTTACCTACTTTTGTGCAATTTTTGTGTAGGAACCAAGAATGTAATTTCAAAATCTTATGCCAAAGTTGTAGAGTGTTCTCTTAGATTCACAACATATTTTGAATCGTCAAAATCGAAGACCGGACGTAGAAGTTATGACAAAAGTACGAAGCATTGCACAACATGAAACTGGGTTGTGGACCGCAACTGATCTGCTGCGGGGTGCAAGGTCGGTGCAGCACAAGGGCGCCAGGGAGGTCTTGAAGGGTCACAATTGACCCGTTGCGGGCTGCAATACAATTTCTACAGTGCATTTTCTGCTACTTAGGCATTTTTTTGGCTTTTTGTGTCTTTTGGGGGCTGAATTTGATTTGAATTCAAATATTATTTAGATAAGCCCCAAAACAGAATAAATCTATCTCATACTTCATTTTGACACATTTTTTTGGGGAGATTTCAGATATATAAGTATAGGGAGAAGAAGAAGAAATCTAGAGAAAGAGAAGACAAAGAAGGAAACTAGGAAAAGATATTCGTCACGACTTTTCTGATTATCATTTCTCTCTATTAATTTATGTTTTGCATCGATTTATCTTGTGTTTCTTTCTCTTTTTTCTGCCATATATGAGTATAATTCATCTAGGATTTTAGGATATAGACTTGAACTTGATTATTTGTTCTTATTCGGTTTGATCAATTTGCGTATGATGTCTATGAATTATTCTTTGATTTTATTTTCTACATCTAAAAGGTTTAATCTATTAATTGAACGATTGTCGTTTATGCTTTAGAACAGAAGAAATAATCTAGATTAGCACTGAATAACGAAAGTAAAGGTGGCAATCTAGAGGTTTAGTAAATATGCGCTTTTATATATTTCTAAGTACCGAGAGGAGACAATATATATTTAGCATATAATCAATATAGCGTGGATTGATTAATCTGAATCGTTTTGATTTGTTGTTGAAAAGTGACATTAGAAATGATTTAGACAAGGTACCAAAATAAAAAATTACTTTTGGTATCGATCTTTGTGACATTGACCTTCATTACATCATAATTGCATAATTACGCGAGTAAGCGAAAAATTGAGTGAGAAGTTGAAATCCTAAGACCTAGACTGATTAATCTAAATTTGATCCAAAATTTTCATCATTGTTTAGAGTTAATTTGATCATTTAAACACTCGAAACAAACTAAATATGAACTGCTTAGACTAGTGAACTATTTTAGGATTAGTAAACCAAGTTGTCATTGTGGAGACACCCCAAGTACTACCCGACTAGATTGTGCGCTTGCGATCGAAATATGTACAATCTAGGATATTTTATTAGCAAGATAATTCACATCACCGAACCTCGACTAAATAAAGAAGAGAGAATAAGAACTCACCCAATGAGATGCTGACACCTGACTTTCTTCTCCTCTTTACCTCTAAACTCCTCTCGACTCTGTTGAGTTGGAGAGATCATGTCACTTCAAAACTTCTTGAATTCTTCGAGTTAGACTGCAAGTAATATATCAAACGAAAGAGGAGAGTGAGGAGAATACAAGGATAGTTGTAATAAGCTTGAAGATCAAAGGATAAACAGGTAAACTCGAGTCAAATGTCGACAACACGTTATCAAACAAGCAATCGAAAGCACCATAGCTCAAACCAAGATGTTAGGAAAGCTTCTGGAATCAAGTACAAGAATGTTAGGAAACCTTCTTTTTCTTTTGTCTGTTATTGTTATTGTTCATGTTATTGTTATTGTTATTATTGTTATTGTTATTATTCTTGAAAAGTAAGAAAATACAAGTACAATAATAACAATAATAGTAACAAGAACAAGAATATAAAGAAGAAGAAGAGGAACAACAACAAAAATCACATTAACAATAATATTCAAAAGAACAAGATCAACAAAACCAAGAACATTAATAATATAAAAATAACAATAGCAATAACAAAAATAATAGCAAGAACGCAAACAAAATAAGAATAAGAACAAGAACAAGAACAAGAACAATTACAATAACAATAACAAAAATAAGAACAAATACAAGGACAATAACAATAATATGAACAAGAATAAGAAAAGTAAGAACAAGAACAAGTACAAAAATAATAACAAGTACAATGACAAAAACAAGAATAATATAACAATAATAATAACAAGAACAAGAATAAGAACTAGTATAATAACAAGGACAAGAACTAGTACAATAACAAGAATAAGAACAAGAACAAGAACAACATAAAAATAACAAGAACAATAACATAAACCAGAATCAGAATCAGAACCATAATAACAATAATAATAATAATAATAACAATAACAAAAATAATAATAACGACAATAATAACAATAACAAGAATAATAACAAGAAGTAGAACAATAACAAGTACAAGAAAAATAACAAGATCAAGAACATGACAAATAGAAATAACAAGTATAAGAATAAAAACGAGAACAAGAACAAAAACTGCAAGAACAACAATAAGAACAATAATAATAAGAACAAGACGAATGACAAGAACAACTATTAAGACCAAGAAGAAGAAGAAAAACAACAATGATAAGAACATGAACAAAAATAATAATAATAATAACGATAACAATAACAATAAAATATCACTTTTGCAATCTGAAAGATGGCTTTTTTCCCCCGGAAAACTGAATTAGAGGTGTTAGCTTCATAGGTGGCCTCAGATATTTTTGCTTCAGAAACTGTAATTTGAGCTTTTCAATTCTGGGTTTAAAAACTGCAATACAAGATTACAGCTGTGGAAATAGAAAGTCAATTTCTGATTACCAGATTTTGAAATTGAAATTTCAGCTTTGGGTCTCATTGCAAGTATCAAGACGAGGAAAAGTTTGCAAGCACATAGAAATCCCCTTGGATACTCGTGGGCTCAAGTGAAGTTCGGATTAATATATTTATTGTTCAATGTTTCTCATTTATATATCTAAATGGTTCTTCCAAGAAATATATCAATCATCAACTAAACACACAAAACGAACTTCACTTTAAAAGCATGATAGTTTTCTTTTTGATTGTATCATGGCACGGAGTGAGAGATCAGAGAAATGGGAACTAGAGAAATGACAAAAATTCACTCGTGAGTTGTACATTTCATAGAGAATGTATATATAATCTTTACAAGCGTCTGATATTCAAGTCACTGATGCATGTATCCTAATATTTGTGTGGACCCCTGTGAACAGAACCACGATGGTACCAGGAGCTTTCAGTTTCTTCACAATGAATTGAAGAATTATAACTTATTTATCCCAGAAAAACGGCCGCTAATCAGTATATGACACCTTTACTATTTCGGATAAAGCATTTTCATTTGCTTTATCTCCGGATCTCCAGGGAAACAAAATGGAATTTGGCACAGAAAGCAGCAAAAGATGAAGAAAGTAAATAAAGGAAACAAGCTAGAAACACAAATTAAATTTTTGCAACCCTACCATTCTATCACAACCATTCTCTATGCAATTCCTCTATACTTAACAACCATTGAATACGTCTTCACACAATCATCCCTTAAAAAATAGATCAAAATAACCCAAAAAAGATAGAGTACACTATCCAGGAAGAAGCCTCATTTTTCGCCTCATCCATACTGGTCTCACTTCTGCAGTTAAAGAGAGGAAAACCTCTCTATTATTCGGATCTGAAAACACATCAGGGGCGATCGACTTCTCTACCACTGACAAATCACTCATCCCATTCATGATTTCAACACATTTAGCTATAGTAAATTGATCATCATGCCTCAAACTACGACCATGATCACTACTTCTACCATTATAATTACCATTATTAACACCGTTACCAAGATTACCATTGTTTTGGTTCATATGTAATGCCATCTTGTATCCCAAATGGTGAGGTGGAAGGAGCTGTGTGATGGGTTTGGGGAAGATGTGGCGGTCCATCGGAGCCAGGGCTGGCTCATCAGAGCTCTCTCGCTGGAAGGAGGATTCACGGGAAGTAGGGAATAAAACAGGTGGTGGAATCCAGGGGTTGAAACCTAGTTTTTCATCCTCCTCTTCTGATTCTTCATCAGTTTCTTCTGATTGATCTTCTTCACCAACTTGCATGTTTATGTTGGTGTGCCTCTGCAGCACGAAAGGTAGATTTCTCAGGTCTTCTGCAATCAAACAATTTAATATTAGTCCTAAAAGTTAAGTCGATCTTGTGAAGAAACTAATCAGCATAAATTTATAGTAGAAAGATATCCAAAGTATACTGCCCACGATAAAAAAGAAAACTAAATCAAATTACAATAATCATTTGACTGATGTCCAGTAACAACATGCAAGACAATTATGTTCTTTATAAATGAGCATCAAGTGAGATCAAATACCCTTTTGCCCATATGGATTTTTGCAATCATCACATTTGCAACTCCGAAAGCATCCAACTCCAGACTTCATGTTAGAGAACCCAGATTAAAAAAAGATGAGAAAAGTTTGTTAAAGAAAAACTAATGTTAGAGAAGATCTGACAAGCTGTTTATTTATTTCTTTATTTTTATATATAGAACGGCTCCCGTTGGCCCCAACATTTATTACTTCAAATGCCTTTTGTGTGATTGAACACAATTCCAGGGGCAGAGCCAAGCAGGGAGGCAAAATTTTTTGACAAGTCCTTTTTTGTAATTATCCAATAAGTACATTTCTGTAATGTTTCGTTACAAATATATAAAAAAACATAGTTACGGAGGCATAAATTTGCAATTATTTCTGAAAATAAGCATATGTTTGTCATTTTTTTTTTCAGAAATGCATGATGTCATAGTGCTATATTCGAAATTTGAGGCAGGACCTATCACTAATGTTTGTTTTAATTTACCTGGAAACAATCACAATACTTCTTTCCACATCCAGACTTCTTGCATCTGCATCCTTTTCTAACAGATCCTGGTGAATTACCGACTACTTCCTGTGTTATGGAAGACGGCAAATACAAATAAAACACATCCAAAGATTGAAGACAATAAATAGGCGTAAATTCACTCTTGATCTATTCTTTCAAGCAACAACCACAAAATGATTTCTTTCACTCTGGTTGTTTCAAGCAATGCAATAACTGCAAACCCCTTTCACCTATAGGCTATGCTTCTAATACATAATTTACCTTGTGCATTTTGGACCTGAACTTGCATCTCTTGTAAGTTGTAACCCTATGGAAAGGCACTGATTATGGGATATTTCTCTTCAATGACCTTACTCAATTTTGTCGTTCAATCCTCAGAGGTCCCACGACTCTTTGGCCTCATTAGGACATTATTAAATTGGGGGGGGGGGGGGGGGGGGGTAAATAAAGAAATGAATTATATGGACATTAACCTTAACATCATGATTAACATTAGAAGCTTGAATCGCCACTTTGTGAAATGCTGGTTGGTTGAGACACTGCCGGCACAGGCATGATTTAGAACAGTAGCCTCCAGAAGCATAGCAAATGCAGTAACTGTGATGATGGACCATTTTGTCAATCATGACAAGTAATTATATTCGATTTTGAACTAATTCTGCAAGCTTTTTGTCCTTTAGTGCTCTTGAAGTAAAAGGATATACTAAGTTTACATAATCCCTCCCTTGCCCTTTTTCTTCAATAAATCACAAATAACCATCCATCAAATATTATTTGTTCTTTTATGAGAGGACAAAATTACTTACTGTCATTGCAAAGCACCTTTGTTTAGACGGTAAAGAGACATGTAGAAGGTGAAGATAGTGAAGATACAGAAGGCATGTAAATTTTAGAAATAGGAAGTTCGCACTCATTTTCTACAGATCGAAAAAGCTGTACTTTTTAAAATGGGCTAGCAAACATTCTGTGCATTAAAAATGGGTTTGTTCATGATGACTGAAAACTAGTTCTGGGGCATATGAGATACCTATATTTCTAGAGAGCAATAAATGATCTTTTCTCAAAATTTTGTGAAGGTGCGAGTGAAATATTCGTATTATTTATAGTTTGTTACCCATCATTTCTAGCCTCTCTTTTCTACATATACCATATAGAAGTAATGCACAATTTTTTTAGAAAGTAAAACAATCTCTCTCTCTCTCTCTCTGTGAGTGTGTGTGTGTGTCTATCTGCCTTGACAAGCATGTGAAGAGTAGAACATAAGAGACTCAAGTCAAATCACAGAAATTAAAACAAAAAATCTCACAGTTTCATGCATCTCGATTTCTTGCAACTGCAATTCTTGCATCCATCTCCATCACCTCCATCTTCTGGCATGCACCTGCCGATTTTAGAGCTTAAGCTTTCATGATTTGATAGGATTACAACAGCTATTACCATGCACAAAATACCCGAGTACACAAAACAAACCCCACAATTGATTACAAAACACACTAAAAAAATGAGTGTTTTGAGTGTTCAGTTCTGAGCTTTTGCTTCACAGATTGTTTGCACCCTGACCGAATAAGCATTATGTTCCCAAATATGGCAATAATCCTTCAAAAGATCTTCAGTTGCCAATATCATGGGCGTGCAAAATAGAATCCTGGGAAGGTACATTTCTTTTCAGTTATAAAATTTAGCATTCTCTGTAGTATGTACCATATCACCATTATGAGGTATAAAAATGAATTAACTTTTGTAAGTAGATAGTAATAGGCGTCCCTCCCATTTGACAAGTACAGTAAAATGATTTTAAGTATTTACAATAATAACAACCACAACAAAGCCTTTAGTCCCAAACAAGTTGGGTTAGGCTAGAGATGAAACCCAATCAGTGTCCTGAAAAAACCAACATAGATAATAATAATAATATAAATAGTATAGTAATATAGTATCAACAATAATAAACAACACTAATAATAATAACAACAATAAAACTAAACTATAAATCATAGGAGTCTAAGCCTGTCCTATATCCCTAGCCCCGAGCTAGGTGATTTAAGTATTTAAGACACTTTAATGTATCAAACAGAATTGATATAAGGTGGTGTAAGTTAGACCACCAATAGAGTAAACTTACATCACCAAGTTTCCCAAATTTTGACACTTGTACTCTTTAATTACTATCAAACATCAAGTGATTTAGAATATGCTACTCTTTAATTTGACTTCATTTGCCAAACAGGGAATTGTTGGTAATCCATCTTAAAGTCAACAACAACTCTGATTTGCCAATGAAATGGAGCTGTGAGCACGACATTAGAAACCCTAATGTTTTCTAAAAAAAGGCAAGCATGCTATCTCCATTAGGTTTGGTATTTTGAAGGGTTTAACTATCTCCATTAGGTTTGGGATTTTGAAGGGTTTAACTATCTCCCTTCTCTCATGTTATTATCAGATCTTTCCCAAGTTCGCAATCTTCAATCGACATTAGCTAAATGCTCATCTATGTAGTAGGTTTGGGTGATGGATGTACCTCTTCTTGTCGAGACTACTTGGGCTGGAGCTGCCTGGCAGCGATCTGTCGCTGATAGATGCCCCTCCGATCTGCGGCGCCACAAGCAGAAGTGGAGGTGGCGGCGGCGGCGGCTCGCGCGCCGACGCTTCTCCGGAATCCGCTGGATCTCCCCCCTCCATGCAATTCGAGAGAGAGAGAGAGAGAGAGATCAATGGACAGTTTTCAAGGAGGAAGCGGAGGCGGGGAATAGAAGGGAGAAGTATTTTTAGTGGGGAAATTGTTGCATTGAATTTAGATTAGATTGCCATTATTAGCAGATAGATCTTTTCTTTTGAGTAAATTGCACCAGAGGGGAACAAGGTTTTCTATTTTCTATTGGGTTGTCCGATTTTGATGCGTCACCGATTAAAATTTATTCTGGATTCTAAATTGGTTTGATTTTCCGAATACAATTTCCAACTTATAAATATAATTAGATATTTTCCAACTTTAGATTTTGACATTGCATTTGCGTCTAATGTTTAAATAGGGATTCACCCAACAACATTTTATTTTATAAGATTCGACCAACAACAATAATAAAATTCAATCTTTTTGAGATAGAAATGTAGCTCTTTGCTACTCAAGTTCAATCCAAATTTCATCTAAAATCTTCCTTAGCATTTTGCTTCCACCATATTTTTAATCTTCGTCTCACACAGAGTGAGCTAGTTCTTAATAAAATTTAATTTTGAATCCAACATGATATATATGATTGGTGCTATCCGCATGTCATATTTATAGATGTTAAGTATGAAGACACTAAATTATATAAATTATTTTATTAATTTTTTAAAATATATTCTTACAATTTCTACTATTTAAATATTTTGTACCTTCAAAATACTACACCTCTAACTTCTTAATATTTTCTAACCTCCTAACTACTAACTTTCTCTTACAAACTCTCTTACAAGTGGATTGTATTTGCTTGCTTTACTTGATGCCTAGGTGGGAGATATGTCTCTCTATTTATACTACTCTAAGAATACATCTAGACCTAAATTTAGACCTAAGATATTTTTCTAATAGATATATTTAGAACATTGAATATTTTCCTAAGCATCTTCTAACAATCTTCTAGCAATTTTCCTCATTTAGAAAATTCAACATGCATCTTGATTTCTCTAGAAATTCACCATCCTTTTGAGTTTGAGCCTCAGCGTTGTATATGACATCAACAATAGATATGACAAGATTAGATGTGTTTTGCTGTATGTCAAGTAATTTGAAGTTTCAACAATGTTGAAAGTATCATAAAACAATATTTAAATCACATTAAATACAATTATAGTTATTTATATGTTCAATAAAGCCATACTAAGTATTTTTTTTTTAATATAATGAAGGTATATGTCCTATAAGAAACCTACTAGGCATTTTTGAAGTTGGGGTAATGCCTCTATGGATCCAGTGTTATAACTGAAGAAAATATCGATATTGATACTTTATCAATTGAAGAGCTACTTGGATTCTGTAAGGAGCTTAGTTATTTTAACATGTTTCCAGTGTCATACAAGCTTCCTCAAATGAGCTTCAGCGAGGGAACTAAACCTCTCTCAAATATAAAGAACATTTTGACATGGTTGAATTTGTAGAAAAGAATGGAAGGGTAGTTTAGGTCTTTGCATATCATTTAATAGGAACTTGAAATGAATTAGTGATTACAGATTTCCAAGAGGAAAAAGAAGATGAAGTTGATCATGACACCGAGCATGAGCAAGATGATGAGAGTATCCATGGCAGTGATCTAGAAGAAACAGGTCATGAGAAAGATGATGAGTTGTTTGCTGCTAATGTCGATCTGAATGTCATTGAAGAAATGAAAAATTGGTTCAGTAATGAGGATTTGTTGCTGAAATTATCAAAAGAAGGTGTGTGACTGAACTTATGTGCATTTTTTTTACTCTATCATTTGTCATTTGCAGTTGTTTATATAATCTGTTTTGTTGTTCTTTTTTTGTTCAATACATTTTCAGAAAATAACATTCTACAGCAGTGGGAAGGTGATTGTGAGAAGGAAAATTATGATACTGATGAATTTAGAAGTTTGTGTGATTCTGAAGAAAAAGAAGAAAAAGTACAAAGATATCCTATATTTAAGTAGATTTTGGAAGTCTCATTGCACTCTGTTTAGGAATGAGATTCACATCTCCAGCTGTGTTTCGAAAAGCATTGAAGGCATTTCATGTATTCAATGAATATGATTACAAGTTCATAAAAAATGATGGGGAAAAAGTGTCGGCAAAGTGCAAGTCTGATTGCGGGTGGTATATTTACATATTATATGTCGTGCAGCTTGCAAAATTGGGTTCTTACAAGGTCGTAAGCCCATCATTGGAGTAGATGTGTGCCATTTGAAAGGACGTACCAGTGGCCAACTAATGGTGGCTGTAGGCAAAGATGGTAATGAGAATATGTTTCATATTGCATATGTGATTGTCGAGGGAGAAACAATCGAAACCTGGATATGGTTCCTAACTCTACTAATAGAAGATATTGGATTGGTTGAGGAACACAGACGTACTTTCATATCTGATAGGCAAAAGGTTAATGTTAGGCAGCTTATATTTGTTTTATACAAAAATATTGTTATAAATGCAGATCATCTTTTACAAACTGTGAGAATTAATAAAATGTGAATATTATAGGGATTGGTGCAAGCCTTTGAGACGATGCTTCCTGGTGCTGCTCATAGGCATTGTGTGTGTCATATGTGTTAGAAATCTGCTGTTAGAAACTACAAATAGTTTCAGTTACTTTTAGCGCAATTAAGAGCTGCAAATGGCTCATTTATTTTTAGCGTTATGCAGTTTCTAATCTTAATGTGACCCGATTAATTAAGTCATAAATAGATCGTTCTATAATTAGAGCATTAGATCTGTGATTAATCTCAAGCGTTGAATTGGTATATGATGGACGTACCGGATTTAGAGTTAAATGTTATATAAAGGATTGGGTCCTCTCTCTCCCTGCTAAGAGTTGTATTCTTCTCCATCAAGAAACGCATAAAGAAATAGGGTTAGAGATAGAAACCGAATTCTGAGAAGGAGAGTAACCCTCAGGAGTCAGAAGAAAGAAGAGGAAGCCATTACTGTGGGTATTCTCATCTGATCCGTGAGTAAGTAAAGTAATTGCATCGGTAATCAGAATAGATGGCAGCAATTACATCTTCCGCTGTTAATCAAGGTATGTCATCTTAAACAATAGAACATATTAAGTTTGTTTGTGAAATATTCGATATTGATGATTTTTGGGCTGTTAATTGAATTGTTATCATAATTGATATAGAAAGATCAGAAATAATAAGAAAGTTTTACATTTGGTATCATAGCCCAATCAATAACTGAATATTTCCTATGATTGCAATTGATCTGTTCTGTGCTTTACTGTTTTGGCTTTGCACGATTAAAGTTTACTGGTGCAAAATAATTATTTGAAATTTGGGCATAAAAGTAATTGTTCTGTGACTGATTGTTTTGCATAAAGTATGTGTTATCATTCTCTGACTGGTGTACATAAAGTGAGACAATATTTCCAGCAGTATATTACTTATTTGCATTACTATATGCCCTTATTACCATTGATATTTCACATATTGTTGAAATTCTGCATCAAGTCGTTTATGCACATGAGATTTATGATTTTGTTAATCACCAAAGTGGTCAAAATCAGAATAATCATTTAGTGCATAAGTGACATAATGATTATTGATAGAAATTGCCAGTTATGATAATACCAATTTAAGGAAGAATTAAAAAAAAACACTGGCGTCACTAATTGATAGAACCTGAGAACTTACCCAAAGGAAAGTCTTGTTCTATAACTAGTTGACATGAGGAGGTTTAATAGATATTTTGATTAAATAAATATTGATCATCCAAAGATGTCAGTTCTATTTAATTGAATATATTTATTACCTACTTATGTTTTGGTATTTAATTATGTTAAGTATAAGATAGTATCTACCCAAATGAGTGCTATATTATACTATTATGTCTATGTCTGAATCGCGTTAGTTATGAGCTTATAGTTATTTCATTTTTAATTTGCAGTAGTTCCCATGAATGCACATGCTTCATCTGTTACATTGTTCACTGGTGTTAATTTTTCTGAATGGAGAGAACAAGTCAATTTCCATTTAGGTGTTCAGGATCTTAACTTGGCACTCCTTGAGGATAAACCTGTTGCTTTTACAACAGCTAGTACTGAGGCAGAAAAATCACACCATAAAGCATGGGAACGCAGTAACAGATTGAGCCTTATGTTTATTAAGATGACTGTTGCTAACAACATCAAGTCAATAATTCCACAAACAAAAAATGCTAAGGAATATATGCAGTTTGTGGAAGAGCGTTTTCGTTCAGCTGATAAGTCACTCGCTGGTACTCATATGGCAGAACTCACGACCATGAAGTTTGATGGGTCGCTAACTATGCAAGAGCACATTATAGAGATAACTAATCTTGCAGCAAGGCTAAACTCCCTTGGACTTACAGTAGAGGATTCTTTTCTTGTCCAGTTTATCTTGAACTCGCTACCTTCTGAATATGGACCTTTTCAGATTTAACTATAACACTATAAAGGATAAGTGGAACGTTAATGAATTGGCCAGTAGACTTGTTCAGGAAGAAGGACGTTTGAAAAATCAAGTGAATCACTCAGTAAGTTTCGTGAGTAATAAAGCTGGTAAAGAAAAGAAAGAAAAATCAAGTCACTTCAAGAAGAAAAAGGCACCTGCTAAGAATGGGCAGGATAAGGAAAACAAGGAACTAAATGATGTTCAATGTCATTTCTGTAAAAAGAAAGGACATTATCAAAGTGACTGTCCGAAAAGGATAGCTTGGTTCGAAAAGAAAGGTAATTATCTATCTTTCGTATGTTTTGAATCAAATTTAGTTGAAGTTCTATTAATACATGCTGGCTTGATATTGGTGCTACAACTCATGTTTCCAATAATATGCAGGGATTTCATTCGAACCATAAATCCAAATGAAGATTGTTTTCTCTTTATGGGAAACAAAATGAAATCTTCAATTGAAGGCATTGGGACTTATCGTCTAATTCTAGAAAGTGGATATGTATTAGACTTATACAGTAACCTTTATGTACCTTCATTATCTAGAAACCTTATTTCCGTGAGTAAGTTGGATATTTCTGGTTTTAGATGTATGTTTGGATTTGGTTGTTTTGATTTATATAAGAATACTGATATTGTTGGTTCTGGTATTCTAATTGATGGTTTATATAAATTGAAACTGAATGACACTTATGCGAATTCCTTACTGAATGTAGTAAATAATGTTGGATGCAAACGTAGCATGTTGAATGAAAATTCTGCTTTCTTGTGGCATAAAAGACTAGGTCATATATCCAAAGAAAGAATGATGAGATTAGTAAGTAATGAAATTTTGTCAAATTTGGACTTTAGTGATCTAGAATTATGTGTGGATTGTATTAAAGGAAAACAAACCAAACATAATAAGAAAGGAGCCACTAGAAGCAGCCAACTTCTTGAAATAATACACACTGATATTTGCGAACCTATGAACACTCCAGCCTTTAATGGAGAAAAGTATTTCATCACTTTTATTGATGATTTTTCCCGTTATGGTTATGTCTATTTGCTTCATGAAAAATCTCAATCTGTGAATGTCCTTGAGACGTTTGTAAAGGAAGTTGAGAGGCAATTAGATAAAAAGGTGAAAATCATAAGGTCTGATAGAGATGGTGAATATTATGGTAAATATAATGAGTCAGGCCAGTGTCCAGGTCCATTTGCAAAATTTCTCGAAAGTCATGGCATATGTGCGCAATACACAATGCCAGGTACACCATAACAAAATGATGTAGCAGAAAGGCGCAATAGGACGTTAATAGATATGATTAGGAGTATGATGTCAGATTCTACACTACCTAAGAATTTGTGGTCGTATGCTCTCAAAATCGCTAATTATTTGTTGAATAGGGTTCCTAGTAAAGTTGTTCAAAAGACTCCTTTTGAGTTATGGACTAACAGGAAACCTAGCTTAAGACACCTGCATGTTTGGGGTTGTCCAGCGGAAGCGAGAATTTATAATCCACATGAAAAGAAATTAGATTCTCGAACGATCAGTAGGTACTTTTTAGGTTACCCTGAGAAATCTAAAGAGTATGTGTTTTACTGTCCTAATCATAGTCCAAGAATTGTAGAAACTGGTAATGCAAGATTCATTGAGAATGGTGAAGTCAGTGGGAGTACTAGAAGAGAAATAGTAGAAATAAAGGAAACAAGGGTAAATGTTACATTGCTTAGAATAGTTCCTCCAACTACTATTACTCCAAATGTTGTTCCAGCTGTTGTAGAACAACATGATGATAATGAACAACATATAAATGAAGAAGTACTTCCTGAAGGAAATGACTTACATAATGCTGATATGCATGAACCACAACAAGTATCATTAAGAAGATCTCATAGAGATCGTAGGTCAGCTATTTTTAATGATTATGTGGTTTATATACAAGAATCAGATTATGATGTAGGAATCAATGAGGATCCAGTTTCGTTTTCACATGCTATAGAAAGTAAAGAGTCAAAGGAATAGATTAATGCCATGAAAGAAGAGCTGAAATCCATGCAATAGAATGAAGTTTGGGATCTCGTTGAGTTACCACATGGATGTAAAAGAGTCGGATGCAAATGGGTTTTTAAAACCAAACACGACTCTAGTGGTAATATCGAACGGTATAAAGCTAGACTTGTTGCTAAGGGTTACACTCAGAAAGATGGTGTTGATTACAAAGAGACATTTTCTCCTGTTTCGAAAAAGGACTCACTAAGAATAATAATGGCATTAGTAGCTCATTATGATTTGGAGTTGCATCAAATGGATGTGAAAACAACATTTCTGAATGAAGATCTTGATGAGGATGTTTATATGGATCAACCTGAGAGTTTTTCCGTAGAAGGTAAAGAACAATTGGTGTGTAAACTTAAGAAGTCAATATATGAGCTTAAACAAGCATCCCGGCAATGGTATATTATGTTCAATACCATTATTACATCTTTTGGTTTTAAGGAAAATATGGTTGATCACTGTATATACCAAAAGATCAGTGGGAGCAAGTTTATTTTTCTGGTCATTTATGTTGATGACATCTTACTTGCTGCAAATAATTTAAGCATATTGCATGAGACTAAGGAATTTCTCTCAACGAACTTTGAAATGAAAGATATGTGAGAGGCATCTTATGTGATTGGAATAAAAATATTCCGTGATCGATCACAAGAAATATTGGGATTGCCTCAGAAAGGATATATCGAAAGGATTCTAGAGAGATTTGGAATGAGTAAGTGTTTACCTGGGACAGTTCCTGTACAGAAAGGTGATAAATTCAATCTCATGCAATGTCCTAAGAATGATGTTGAACGAAAGGAAATGGAATCAATTCCATATGCATCTGTTGTTGGTAGCTTAATGTATGCTCAAATCTGTACTAAACCGGTTATCAGTTTTGCAGTCGGTATGTTAGGCAGGTATCAAAGTAATTCAGGAAGGGAACATTGGCAAGTTGCAAAGAAAGTTTTGAGGTACTTACAAGGCATGAAAGATTACATACTCATGTATAGAAGATCCAATGAATTGGAGGTGATTGGATATAGCGATTCAGATTTTGTTGGATGCATCGATACTAGAAAATCGACTTTTGGTTACCTGTTTATGTTTGCTCAAGGTGCCATATCATGGAAAAGTGCGAAACAGACTATCGTTGCTTTATCCACTATGGAGGCAGAATTTGTGGCATGTTTTCAAGCCACAATTCATGCATTATGGTTGCGGAACTTTATTTCAGGACTTGCGGTTGTCGACACCATTAGCAAGCCGCTGAAAATTTATTGTGATAACTCTGCAGCAGTGTTTTTCTCAAAGAACGACAAGTACTCTAAAGGTGCCAAACATATGGAACTGAAGTATCTTGTTGTGAAAGATGAGGTTCAGAAACAAATAGTGTCAATCATGCACATCAGGACAGAACTTATGATTGCAGACCCTTTGACGAAAGGGTTACAACCAAGACAATTTAAGGAACATGTTCATAGAATGGGTCTTGGTTGTATTAATGATAATTGATGTGTGACATTCTGAGCTCTCTTATGTGTTTCTGATATACAATTATGTGTCTTTTGTTTTAATGTAGTAGTACGTACTTTATGTAATTTTAAACAAGAAAGAGTCTTATAAAGATATTATGTTTAATCATTATGATATAAGACATTATGTGGACCATTATGCTGTTTTATATAAATTATGAGTATGAGTGATGGATTGCTAGTATTGTAGTATACGGAAGGGAATGCATTGAATTAATAATGCACAACCATCATAACTCTCAGCAATTTATCATAGTATGATGATCAACACTTGATATTATGGATAATCGGGTCAAGTGGGAGAATGTTAGAAATCTGTTGTTAGAAACTACAAATAGTTTCAGTTACTTTTAGCGCAATTAAGAGCTGCAAATGGCTCATTTATTTTTAGCGTTATGCAGTTTCTAATCTTAATGTGACCCGATTAATTAAGTCATAAATAGATCGTTCTATAATTAGAGCATTAGATCTGTGATTAATCTCAAGCGTTGAATTGGTATATGATGGACGTACCGGATTTAGAGTTAAATGTTATATAAAGGATTGGGTCCTCTCTCTCTCCCTGCTAAGAGTTGTATTCTTCTCCATCAAGAAACGCATAAAGAAATAGGGTTAGAGAGAGAAATCGAATTCTGAGAAGGAGAGTAATCGTCAGGAGTCAGAAGAAAGAAGAGGAAGCCATTACTGTGGGTATTCTCATCTGATCCGTGAGTAAGTAAAGTAATTGCATCGGTAATCAGAATAGATGACAGCCATTACATCTTCCGCTGTTAATCAAGGTATGTCATCTTAAACAATATAACATATTAAGTTTGTTTGTGAAATATTCGGTATTGATGATCTTTGGGCTGTTAATTGAATTGTTATCATAATTGATACAGAAAGATCAGAAATAATAAGAAAGTTTTACAATATGTACAAACATTTGAGTGGTACTTATCCAGGTAAAGCTTTGAAAAATATAATGTGGGTTGCAACAAGAGCACGAACTGTCGGAAGTTACAATGAATACATGGCAGAGATATCCAAGAAATGTAAAGGTGCACATGATTGGTTGGTTAATGCCAACCCTGAAGTTTGGTCTAGACACACCTTCTCAAGCCGACCGAAGTCAAGAAGTCAAGTATGCTACTTAACAATATTTCTAAATCATTCAACTCATCTATCTTAGATGCTCGAAGAGTTGTTGTAGACTTGATAGCACGAAGTTGTTGATGCAAACAATGGGATCTCACGAGAATTCCATGTTATCATGCTTGTGCGACAATTCTTTATCATAGACATAATCCTGAAGACTATGTAGCTGATTGCTACAATAAAGAAGCTTATCTTAAAGCATATGCAACTCTGATCAATTCCATGTCCGAACCAGATGAGTGGCCAAAAGCAAATGGAGAACCCATTAAACCTCCTTTGTACAGAAAGCAACCTGGTAGACCAAAAAAACATTCTAGAAGAAAAGAGCCAGAGGAATTAGCTAACAAGAATAAAATTAGCAAGCAGTGTGGCAAAGTGAGATGTGAAAATTGTCGGAAAATGGGACACAATTCGAAAAATGTAAAATGCCTACAAATCCTAATTATGCTCTTCATAGAGAAAGTTAGGTTGAAGAAAGCTACCCAAACAAGCAAAACTAATGCTACAACTAAAAGAAAGAAGGTACAGTCTTTTTTGTTGATTTGTAAAATCATGTGAATAAATCTGCTATGTTTTTTGTGGAAGAATCTTCACTCTAATGGTGCAAAAAATTGTTATTTTAGGTCAGTACCAATGAGTCAACTACTAGTGGAGCATGAAGAATGGTCACCACTGGAGGTAGCTAGATAATTTGTTTCAATTTGATGTGCTTGATATAATATTGGCATGAAGAATGGTCATCACTGGAAGTAGCTATACATTTTGTTTTCATTTTGATGGGCTTGTTTTTTATTTGAGAAAATATGTGCTTGATTTAATGTCGGCATGAAGAATGAGCAACGCCGGAAGTAGCTGCATATATTGTTTCATAGTGATGTGCTAAATTTAATGTTGACATACTAGAAATTTGAGGAAAAAATTTGTACTTGTCACTCTTTAAGTTAAATATTTTATTTTATTTAAAAAAGATATTTTTGTTTTACTAGAATAAACATATTCTTCCTTTGCTTAGTTTAAAACAATGCTTAATTAATTCAGATTATTTGATGTTATTTTGTTTCATCCAGTAATGATTCAAGGATATATCAGAGTGGAAATAAAATAAATATAAAAGACAACGACTTGAAAGAATAACGGATGTACCACTATGCTGTCAAAACGCACGGTCGACCGGTGGACGAAATGACAGCATAGTGGTACATTGAGGCACTGTATCAGTACAAGAAAATTGTCAGAAAATGCATCGGCGCCATACATGATACATAACGAACTTTTCTATTTAAAGAAAAAGACAATACTGTCTAAGCGGGTAATAAACCTCCAAGTCTACGTTTGAGCAAACACCCCAATCATTCTGGTTCGCTATCCTCTCAAACTGCTTCAAAATCTCTGGTAGTTCCGTGGTAGTATTGATTTCATTTGGTTTCCATCAGCTAGCTTAGCAGGCAACTGCATTTAACAACACTTTACGCACTCTTCCCAGATGAAATACAAATACAGCTTTCCATAATCTACCAAGCGTACCTTTAAAAGCATTACAAAGACAAAAAAGATAAATAACAAATTAAAGGAAAATTGACTACGTATCCTATCATGAACATAATTTATCGGTCAGAGCCGGGTCCACCGAGGCCACCAGAGCCACCAGAGCCACCTAACATGGAGGCCATGTCCTTGTTGGAGCCCATCTGTTTCATGAGGGACTGGAGCCCACTCATGCCGCCAATTTGCTTCAACATCTGAGGCGGCAGCACCTTGCCCATGTGTTGTGCATTCATCGACCGAGACAAGGAACTCATGTCACCCTTTTTAGGGATCTTGAGCCCCTTCATCTTGCTCCAGATCTTAGCAAGCCGCTTGTACTCCTCAATCATCTCCATCACATCCCGCACCGTGCGCCCCGAGCCACGTGCTATGCGCATAATGCGTGATTCGGTCATCAACTTCGGGTTTGTGCTGTCTAGCTCTGTAATTTTGGTCAGACAGTTGTGACTTTTAGCGACTTTCTTTGAAGACTTGCACAGACTAGCCCCACTAAGAATAGAGTGGTTCACAACTAAACTCACCTCCAAATGATCCATTTGAACAACTGAATACAAAATACTAAAAAAAAGAGAGAAAATAATCGGTATTCCATGCTCAAAAGACTTGGAAAACATGCACATGCCAGATTTTTCATTACCATCTCCACCCAAAGATGGTGACTCCACTACCAGAAACAACACCACACAAGTGTGAAGTACAAGTCCACACATCCAACAGGACTAACAAATATATGATTTATCATTAAGAAAATTAATAATAAAAAAATCAACTACCAAGTAGTATCAACAGAGCATTCTACCTGAGTGCCGTTATCATCAATCGGATTCTATTTACTACAAATTAGGGCAATGAAATGGGTCATTACCTGCACTAGTCATGGAGTCCATCATGGTCATGTATCGCTTGATTTTGGCCTGGCTTTCCTTCTCGTGCCCTTTAGGCATCAGTTCTGCACTAAACCCAGGTAACATGGAAAACACCTGAAACAAAAGGCCAGGACAGTCTGAGTAATACAAATCAAGCACGACAAAAGCTAAGTTGCGTACCAGAAAGTTCATACAGAAGTTTTTGAAGTATTCAAGCATTAAATCAAAAAGAAACTTACCTGACCAATAGGCCCCATTTTCATAATGCTCTGGAACTGCTCATACATTAGTCTAAGAGTGAAGGTCCCCTCTGATAGTTTTTGAAGAAGCTCTGGTTGCTGATCTGTTGGTACAGCTTCCTGAATTTTGTCCATAAATCCGGACCAATCTCCCATACCTGCATAGGAAAATATGACACTAATGAGAGGCCAAGATAAAATGGAGGAGAGTGAAAGTAAATAATAACTCCCAGTACTAATATTTTACCCAAAAGGCGGCTAACGAAAGGTTTGACGTCAAAGATTTCAAATTCATCCATGTGCTCTCCTGTACCAATGAATATCACTGGACTTTTTGTAGCTGCAACTCTGCAGGAAACTCCAATAGTCAGCAAAACCATATAGAGTTGATAATGAATCAATAAACCTCCTCTAATATTTGCAGCAACAGTTTCTTGTAGCATCGAAAAAACTATGAGCATTAAGTATCTCTATGCAAGTCTAAATATATCTGTTTTTTCTTCTGGCAAAACTCATTTTTTTCCCTCTTAATAATGTGCGAGCAAAAGCATTTGAATGGCCATGACATATGATGGAATTCAGAAAAAGGTAGAATACTACAGTAACAAATGGATGAAAATATTACAGGTTTTATAGCATGGAACAAAGCAAGACCTCAAGGCATTACAGAAAGAAACTCAAGCACTTACGCACTGAGAGCACCACCACCTTTCGCATGACCATCCATCTTCGTGATAATCACAGCTCCAACTGCCACACTTTGTTTGAATGCCTGTGCCTGATCAAAGGCAGCCTGGCCGATACTGCTGTCCATGACAAATATTACAAGATCGGGTTTCTTCCGGAAAAATTAGAAAACAAATATTAGTGTTCGTTTGGATTTGCGATATATCTTTTCTTCAAGGGAAAATAATTGAAGAAACTTTAGAGCATAATCTTATGAAAGGTTCGTTGGAACAAATTGTGATTTTTTTCCATTGGTATGATTTATGATATGAATGAATCCGTTTCACCAAAGGTAGGTTGATCTCCATCAAAATAAGAATTTCTCATTAGTTATTAATTGGAAAAATGTCCTACAAGGCAAACTACACACCTTCACCAAAAATTACTTCATACTTTCATTTTCCCATGGGTCATTGGCTTTGTTAGTGACACTCTCTTGGGAATCCATTTGTCAAAATAGGACCATAGCATATTTGTTTAATTTCATGGATTTATGTTTCAATATTAGACAATTTGCCCAATTAATATATAGGGGCTACATACTATCATCACAAGCATGCCCGCATGCCCAACAAAGTGTATTTAAATCATAATCTTATGACTACACCTCAAACTAATAGAACTTAGCCATACCAATACTAAACGTTTCTTAAAAATAATGTAAAAAGAACAGTCAAAGTCATTGGTGATGTCACCAGTCAATAACCCTAAATTAACCAGATTGAATGTTATTACAGTAATCTCCCACTTGATATGTCATGTTAACAATTAGATGAAGTCAGCAGAGGTATCTATACCGTAGCTTCTGAGACTTGCCGCATTTCTTCAAACAAAGCAGCTTCTTGCTTATGCCGACCACTAGTATCTACAATAATAAGATCACAGCCCTCTTTTTTGAATCTTTCCACACCCTCAGCAGCAATTTTCACTGGATCTGATTCCATGTAACTGTAAAATAATGCAGATCAACATAAAAAAAAGGTCTACTCAATTCAAGCACTTCAATTTGGGTCAAGATTGAAAAGCAGCACAAACCCTGTCCATAGACAGACCTCAGTTCAGTACAGTTACAGTGCGGTATTGAAGCACCTCATTATACTTTCTTTTTGTTTCCATTGTTTATATTGACAATAAGCATACAGAACTCCATTAGCCTTAACTATGCATTTCCAAAACAACAATATAGTAGAGATGAATTGCGATTCAACCACTACAGGTAAGTTTTCTATCTGCACAGACTGGCATCGACTTGACCAAAATGGAACTGACAACGAAGAATAAATTCATAATTTATTTTCTGCTTGAGATATAGATAAGTAACGAACCTGCCATAGAATGGAATTTTAGCTTTAGTGGCATTCTGCTTTAGCTGATCAAATGCACCAGCTCTGAATGTATCAGCACAAACAAGTGCTGGCTTCCATCCCTTCTTCTGATGATAATATGCATACTTTGTACAGGTTGTAGTCTTTCCAGAACCTTATATATCACAAATATGAGCACCTAAGTGACAGTTAACTAAGGCATAAAAAAGCACAGCTAAGAAATAATCAATTCAACAGTATACCCATATATCTCTAACAACAATATATACAGGCAAAAACAGCAAGAAATAAAGCTGCTATTTCTAAGACAAAACAAAGGATCTTTGATCCAAGTTATACTCCAGATGATATAATAATGCTTAACTAGTGATAATTCAGAATTACATTTGTTCATAAGCATTAAGCATTCAGTACAATATAAATCAGTGGAGGAAAGTGTAGAAGACAATTACCTTGTAAACCAACAAACATGACAACACTAGTCTTCCCTTTCTTTGGAGTGAATGATGGTTTACCAGGGTCAAGTATCTTACAAAGTTCATTAAAAACTGCCTACAAAAGAAGGTTAGGAAATGGAGATTAGAACCTATTAGTTTACATAGGTAGGTAAACTAATATCAAATAGACACGGGTTTGTTTCTTAAGCTTTATTGGATCTGACAGTGTTCAGTTTGTAATGAAGCAAGAAAATTTCCTTCATATAGAAAATATTCTAGAATATTTTTCTTCCAGAACATATACTAAAAATTTACCAATTAATTGTTCAAAAATCATTTTCTCAAGACCTACATCTGGAATATTACTGCTGAAATTACCCAGTAGCCTGTCTGTTCGTTAAACCAAATTGAAGAAACTAATAAACGATCCCAATTAAAGGATCTAATCAAATTCATATTTGCTCAAATTAAAATTAATCACCACTAACCTGCTGGATGATTCTTCGCTTGTTGTGTCCAGCCGCGAGGTCATCCAAATTAACTATTTTCTTAATATTCGATTGCATCTCTCTCACCATACGGAATTGTACATCTGCTTGTAGCAACGCGCGAGAGATCTCGTTTAAGCACTCGCTCAACACCTTCTCATCGATCACCGTCGCGTTGCTCATCTGTTGCAACGCGCGGGATATGCTACCGCCGAGTTGTGCGAGCACCATGGTTGATACTTCTTCGCTTGTCCGGACTGGAAATTAGAGTTAGGGTTTGGTAGAGATGGCGAGATGAGATGGGATTTCACAGGGAGACACGGATTCTTTCTTTCGAGGAAGAAGGCGAAGAAAACACAGATGGCGTCCAGTTAAAACGATTTTTTGAGAGTTCAATTTGGACTTAATTTTATTTATTATAATAAATTCACTAATTAAAAATGGCGGTGTTAATATGGGTTGATGCTATTTTAAACACATCCTATTTGCAAGTACAAGACTAACTTGAGCAGCAATAGAAACGAAAAAAAAATACTAACTTCAATACGTAACAGTTTGATACAATACAAAATAATAATTAGTGGTTGACTACTTGACTGATTACTTTCAACATATAGGATAAATAAGACTTTAAAACTTGCACAGAGGATAAAAAATGTAAGTATTACTTGCGTCCTTAGAAAGCTTTAACCAATATCTCATTGTAGGCTTCGTCGCATTCGATTAGGGACCTCCAACTCTAGTGGTTGATGTATCGCTCCACCAAATTTCCCTCGCACTCCGGAAGTGAGCCGTGCCTCTTGTAATAATGGCACACGGCTATGACACGGTTCTTGGTATCGGAGAAGTTGATGTAGGCGTCATCGTCTCGAAAAAGGTATCGGTTGCTTGAGACGATCTTCATGTTTGGCTTGAGGCGATTTTGGTGGGATGGCGCCGATCTAACAAGAGAAGAATGATAGTAAGAAACACATTTTAGTGTAAAATACTATAATGTATGTATCTTTTGTATCACTTAGCAATTGTTTATTTGACAATTATAAATATTTTTTTAAAACTGAATTTTACCCAACATTATACCATGATTTATATCATCCACACATCTCATATATATTTTCATCTTTTATATTTCACAACATATTAAATGATTTAAAATTTCAATAATTCAAAGTTAGCAGCTTTTTATGTATCATTCAACAATATATACTTAAATTGCATAATATTTCATTATTATATATATATAGAGAGAGAGAGAGTTAGGTTATGGTACTTACATAAGCACGAAGCTCTACCGTACTTAAGACCATATTTCGAATTTCAAAATACAAATGGACGATCTGAACCATTTAAAATATTGTCCATAATAAAATCTACATGGAAAACAAAATTTTCATTTTTTGAAAATGTTTTACTATTTTATCGGATGGGCAGAAAATTGGTTAAATTGGAGGTCTGTAAATCGTTAGATTACTCAATTTTCTAAACATTCGATAAAATAGTACAAAAATTTTAAAAATGAAAATTTTGGTTTCCAAGTAGATTTTAGTATGAACAATATTTTCAACACTTCGTATCGGTCATTTGCATATTGAAATCCCAGATATGATCGTAAGCACAGTAGAACTTCGTGCTTATGTAAGTATCATAGCCTATATATATATATATATATATAAAGTTATTACCAAATATATTATCAATTTTATATAAAGTTATTTTAATTATCAATTTTATATAATATATTAAAATTTCATTACCAAATATTGTCATTTACATGTTAAAATATAATATAATAGAGTAATATTACGATGCTTACGCAGACACAAAGCTTTAACATGCTTGCAACTGCATATGTCGAATTTCTAAATTTAATCGACCTATCGAACTGTTGAAAACATTGTCTATACTAAAATTTACGTAGGAACCCAAATTTTCATTTTTAGATTTTTTTACTACTTCAATCTGATGATTGGAACTGATTGATCTAACGATTTGCATGTAGGATTTCATGATGAGGATCGGGTAAAAATTAATAAAATTTATCCGATAAAATCTAGGATCGTTTCATTATTGCTAATTTAACTTCATTTGTTTGCATAACTAATCACAATCATATATGTTCCTACAAGATGTATTGTGATATCATACCTGTGGTCTTTAACGTAGCTCTATTCCTCTTCGATTCACCCTGAATCCGAAACAAGAATTGTGTCGAGTCTGTGCTAGCGTCCTCTTCGTCCGCTCCTAGTTTTATTGTCTGTTACGTAATCGATTGCTTAATCGATAACTATTTAGAAAATATTTAGAGGAAGTGAGAAAACTAAGTTGAAGTAGTAACCCCCATAATCTCTGACTAGATATAATATTTATAGACTCTAAACATCATATCAAGATTCTTCAAATTCATTTAGAAATTAAGACATGAATGAAACTCAAACCAGTATAATAATTGCTGTCATTTCAGCACTAAAACTGCCATAACGTTCTCTCGAGAACTCCAAACGACCTCAAATCTTCACCATTGGATTCTACACTTCAAGGACTACAATTTGTATAGGTCATTTTTCCAGATTGATTATCATTTGCTCTTCCAAATTCTCATTTAAAGCAACCTTAAAATCTGACCCGATTTGAGGCCATAATTATGGATCTCTTCGCTATCTCTTTATTTGTTAAATAAATCATATTAGGCATTGGACTTTAAATAAATTTATATCTCATAATAATATTCTCATATTATTATAATATTAAAACTTATATTATACTCATAATAATATTCTCATATTATTATAATAATAAAACTTATATTATACTCATAATATGCACATTTCAATAAATCTATTTTCTCACTAGGAAGTCACGTCACGTGACATGATATTTTAACAATTCCTATTTGTATCTTTATTTCATGCGACATGAAATCTCGTATATAGAAAATATATTAAAATATTTATTCTTGTTTCTCGTTCAGTTGGTGTGACCTATGTTGAGGATCTATGTTATGTTGGCACTGGGATAAAACATTTTATTTTATAAACTGTAAGCGGTATTCTACTTATACATTACAGTTACCCAAATAACATAGATGTTTAGTAAATCTCTACAAAATACGATCCTTCTAGTAATGTTATCATTAACATTACTTGTGTCTATTCATTATCTTATGATATTATAATTACTATACAAAGTAGGACAATGTCGTCTTTGTATTATAATTATTTCTTGGCCCCCATTAAGTAAATTATAAAATTATAACTGCATTTCAGTTATATTGGATTCATTTATAATTCTATTGCAGTTTGGATTTGTATGCGAATGTCCTCGTCTGGTACAATTCCCGTAGCACACATGATTTCTGAGACCTGTTCCGCGGTAAGGGGTGTATCCTGTTCCCTTAAATTGAAATCCAGCTTCACTATGTTGTGTCTCTTTGTCTTGTTTCTCTGTTGTGCATCCGTTTCTGGTCCCCTCTTTGCGATTAGTCTGGGGCTGCGTTGCAAAGTCTTTAGAGTTTCCTCTGTGTTCATGACCTCTGTCTGTGAAAGACACTCGCCAGGAAATGAAATCATCTGGAGAGAAATTTTTCTCTCCAGAGAGGAGAGAATGAATATGAGCCGTCGGATTAAGATTTAACGATCTTGATTAAAAATATCAAAAATCCCTCCTGAATCATATCATTGACGGTCGAGCGTTGATCTTTAATCCGACGGTTAATATTAACTCTCCTCTCTGGAGAGAAATTTTTTCTCTCCAGAGGATACGGGTCCCACTCGCCAGACCATGCTTCAAAAGTGCATTCAGTTGGATAATATGGTCCTGTGATGGGTGCGACAGAAAGAAATGGGTGTTTCTCTGTGAGCCCGATTGGTGATTTTTCCTTTGCCAAAACTGAGCCTTTTTTAAAGCCTGCTGAAAGGATTTCCAAGTCCAAACACCTCCTCGGCCTCAGCCCGCGCTCAGGCTGGATGGTTTGAAAAATCAGCGTAAATGGGCCTTTTGGAAACTGTATCTCGAAAGAGACCGAGTGTAGAGGCCCATACCAAATTTTGGGTCCGTTTGTTGGGCTGGCCCGACTAGGTATGAGGAACGAACCACCATTGGTTTTTGCAGCTTCCAACGACATAATCACTCTTAATGCTAACATAAGTTTATTGTTTTGTTTTGCTATTGTTTTACTTCAATTACGAGGCTGAATTGTACACATTAGTTGTTGGTTTCTATTTAAAGATGAAACTATTAGTTGCTGAATTTACCATTGTGGTTATTCTAATTAAAACAAGAATCTAACACTGCCTATAATTCTTCAAAACAAGAGAAGTCACACTCCACCCCTTGTGCTTTCTTTTATTAAATGAGCTAAGTATTGGCGAAAACAGTAGTTAAAAACTGGTAAATGCTTTCTGTAAGTTATTTTCTAAATTATTTTGAGCCGTGCAGTTCTTCAGTGTTTGTTGAGGGAGATATAGAGATTAGAGTGTATAATGACAGCATTACTGGTCAGGTCAGACATATACCTGAGATATGCGTGAGGCGTGAAGGTATATTTTGTTGCTTTATTTATAAAGAAAAAAAAGTACATGGTGAAGTTGGAATTTTATTAATTTCATCTTTAGAATGTGCTTCTCTCAACATAGTTTATTTTCTCATATAAAAGTATGTAAGACCACTTAGAAGTTACCAAATAATGTGTTTTGGATTTGTTGAATTTGTAGGGAAAGTTCGGTTAATTAAATCCGGGAATGGTGCTGCAAGTTTGTCATTGGATGAGCTGAGTAAGCACCACCTTTTATTTTATGTTTCTAATTGAATATCGTCATGCAGGTTGGTTATTTGAATATATTTGTTCAATTCAACGTTTTTGCCAAGGTAGTAATTGGAAGTGTACCTATTGAATATTGTTTTTCTTTGAGATTGGGTTTTATCTGTTTATATAGATTTGATGCTAAGACCAAATCAAAAGCCCTGATAGGTACTTCTTGAGTGTAATGGCAATAGGGAACATTGTGAACAAAATTTTGAAATTATGACAATCTGTCCCTAACTCTGTCAATCTCTTTATTTCCCCTATGCCTACATTGTTCTCTGAAATTTAGGCAAGTAGATCAGAACTTGGAATGCATACAATAAGTGTTGTTTCTTGTTGGACATTTGAAAATGTGTGAAATATTGGTGTAATCTGTCTCAAGCCTTGTGTTGTGATTTGTCCAATCTGAGATTTTATTGATTCTGTCAATATATTTAATTCTACTAAGTATTAGCAGGAACGTGAAGTTGCTATTACTGGTGCTTCAATTATTTATACTTGTTTGAGTCTTTTTTTCCTGACTTCTCATACACTAATTTATGTTCTCTCTGTTTACATGTTTCAGGGGAGGGATTACTCTAATCTGTGATGTGTTGTTTATCAAGTGAGTGAACTGAATAATTGACTCTTCATATTGCCTTCCTGTTTTCCTCTCTTGGAATTGGTTTCTGTATTTGCTTGGTACTTATGGTAATATGGCATTTAAAGTTCATAAGTACCTACATGTTGGTATTTTATTAGAACTGTTAAGGTTTTACTATGTAGTTAAGACTTAAGAGATCTTTTTTGCTATTACATGAGGCTGGTAGATCACGATTATTTTTTCACCATATTTACTTTTTGCATTTAAACGTTAGCTATTATCGCAATGTGCCAACTGAGCAGCGTGGTGAAAAAAATATTACACCATTTAATGTTTCCTCAATGAGTAAGAGTTTCATTGATACCGACGAGGCAAATCTAATGTTTGCTCAAGCGAAACGATTTGATAATAAAAAATGATACAGGCTTAATTACACCATTTAATATGGAATTATAGATCTCTCATCTTGTTGACTACATCAATGCGTACGTTGGTTAACTACGTACGAATCCTAATGTTGAAAATGAATAATGTAAACAAAAGTATTACAATGAAAGTCGCTATTAATTCACAATAGTACGTGGTCGTCTGATCGGTGCCACGAATTCACAATTCCTTTTCCTGAAGTTTCTCTTGCTTTCTGGTTAACACCACGGTGCAGGAAATCCGTATCCTCGATCAATGATCATAATTTTTTAACACTGTAGCAATTAACATAGTACATATTAATTCAAAAGATAAATGCGAATTCCAATGCAGGTCCAATTTAACATAGTTATATCTTATATGAACTATGCAAGTTTGTCGCGTATTGAAAAGAAGATAATAAATACGACTCATGACACGATCCTCCTCTCCCTTCACCACCGTCCACCTGTGCGGCTGTGCACCTAATGCCTTACGTGGCGAATCTTTTTCTTTACACGCGTCCCAATTTAGAGAAATCATCATCATGCACAGTTGCGCACAGTGCGCACCATCCAAACTGGCAGAGAGCCCCATCTAAATTTTCTGGATCCTCTGTGGCAAAATTGTGCTATCCTAGTACGGAAGGTGATTGTAGCCGTAGGTTTATCCATTTTGAATCTGAAATAATTCAGAATGCTGCTTAACTGCTGCGGTAGAGTTTTGATTTATTCTGCTACGCGGAATCCGGTCGTACTCTGAAGAAGACAATCGTACTCAGCGAAACGTTGATGGATTGTCACGTGACAGCACTTGCAGACCAGAATTGCCTAGTAAGTTCCAAGGCTAATGTTGGCGTATGCTCGTCAATGATGCTTTGGCATTTGCGCATGAATTGCAACTTCGTCGAGCGCCACGTCTCAGCTCTATATTGTAACAATAGTTGGGTTCATCACTTATCACTTATGACGCTCCGCTGTGTAAAAACCGAGTTAGCAACGATACGTGGGTCAGATTATCGTGCTTCTTAGAGGCTTAGAGCACGGAAGGAGGCTGGCTTTCTGTTCTTAATTCAAAATAAAATTTGGATTTAAATTGTATATATTAAAATATTTTAAAAATCAAATTTCATAATTTTTTAAGCTTCCTAATTATTTTTTAAGTATTTTTTTAAATAATTATGTTTAACACTAAAAATGTCTTCTGTATTTAAAAATAACAAGAAATCCCAAATTACAAAATTTAAAATCCTAAAATATTACAACATGAACAATTTATTAAACATGACAAATCAAAATTTACGGATGAATAAAAATGTGTTTTTTGAGTTTAAAATATGAAAGACCTCCGTGTTTTTAAAAGCACATTGTTTTTACTCCTGATACATTCATCTAGTTTGATATATTCTGTATCTATGCGCTTCGTTGTCTTTTAGTTTTCGTTAATTTAATCGTTAACAATTTGTTTGATAAAATATATTAATAGAGTGTTATCGAAATTTTAAAGTAGAATAATAATATATAAGTGCTATTTGAAAACCAAAATTATTTTCTATCCGAAAGTGAAATAATTGTTTTTGATAAATTATTAGTTAGAAAGATTTGTTTTCGCTATATATGTTATTTCTATTTTCTTAACTGAAAATTTGAAATATTGGAATAATACTCTTATGTGCTTCTCTAATTTCTAATTTTGCATTTAGCAACCTTTTGTATCATAATAGCACTGTTATTCCAATATATATATATATATATATATATATATATATATATAGAGCATGGCTAAAATAATATGCATAGTACACTCCATTTTGTACTATGCAGTCATTTATATTTAATTTGGTCATTAAATTGAAATTTAAGTTGCTCAATAAATTCTTCATATCAAAATCTTGTAGGAAATAACATTTTGTAATTTTTAGAGCTTTCTTGCTATTTTTTAAATATTTTTTAAAAACAGTCCAGAAATGACACTTTTGTAGTATTAAATCTGGACTGTTTTTAAAAAATATTTAAAAAATAGCAAGAAGGCTCTAAAAATCACGAAATTTAATTTCCTACAATATTTTCATATGAAGAATTTATTGAGCAACTTAAATCTCAATTTATTGACCTATATCTATATGCATAGTACGAAATGGGGTGTACTATGCATATTATTTTAGCCATGCTCTATATATATATATATATATATATATACATATATATAGAGTTGTGCTAAAATACTTTATAAAGCATCAACATTCATATACTTTAGGCCAGTATCTCGAGATACAAAGTGAAAATGACCGATCAAGACCGTTGAAAATGTTCTTCATATTAACATCTATTTAAAGACCAAATTTTATATTTTTTTTGAATTTTTTTACTATTTTATCGCATAGGTGGAAAATTCGTTAATCTAACGATTTACAGACCTCCAAATTAACCAATTTTTCACCCATCCGAAAAAATAGTAGAAAATTTTCAAAAAATGTAAAATTTGGTCTCCAAATTGATGTTAGGATGGAGAATATTTTCAACGATCTTGATTGGTTGTTTGCACTTTGTATCTTGAGATACGAGCCTAAAGTATATGAATGTTGGTGCTTTATAAAGTATTTTAGCATAACTCCATATATATATATATATATATATTATAAAGTTATGGTGCTCTTAAGAACACCAAAGCCTTAGGTGTTCTTAACTCAAAGACATTATTTTTTTTAGGAAAAGATGGGGTGAGAGTCCCGAAATTTAACTCAAAGACATTCTTAAACACCTTTAGTTTTGATTTATCATGTTTAATACTTTTTTATATCAAAATTATATATAGGACACAATTTTTTTTGGAGTTCTTTCAATACGTGTTTCGAAAATTTAAAAGTAAACTACAAAAGAAAATTTTATTATTTTATTATTATTTTGATGGCACTTTCAAAAATTCAAAATACGTACTTTAAAAGCTTAAAAATTGTAACTTATGAACATTCAACAAGAATGTAAGATCGTTTATATTGGATACTATTCGTGAGATTTTAGTTTAGTGTAGTTTGATAAGAACTTTTGGTTGTTGCAAACGTAATGTGTGTGGCAAATGTAAACAGATTAAGTTAATATGCATGTTTGTTAAAAGTAACATCGTCTACTTGAGATATCACGAGAATATTTAGATTTGAATGATTTGATTCGTCTTGCTAAGAGATGGATGAGAAAATAACTCAATCAGTTGAGAAACTAATAAGATGTAAAACATGTTATTTTTTAAGCGTATATTTATAACGTCACGGAATTTTAATCAGTACCGTAACTCTTAAATTATTTATAAACATTTTTATTCTTTTACCTTATAATAATTAAGAAGTTTCTTACCAAAATTTGGGATCTACTGTAAATATTATAACACATATCTAATCTAATATACTCATGGCGCAATATTTGCGCACTGTTCATTTCCATAGTGCGAATGAACAATGTTTTCACTGTTCATCGCTACGGTAAGAACAATGCGTCATGTGTCATGCATCATGCGTCATGCGTCATGCGTCATGCGTCATGCGCCATGCGTCATGCGTCATGCATCATGCGTCTCGTGTCTTGCATCATGTGTCATGTGTCATTCCTCTAATGTCTTGCGACTTGTAGTGTCATGCATCATGAGTGCCATGCATCATGCGTCATGTGTCATGCATCATGCATCATGCGACATGCATCTTGCGTCTTGCGTCATGCGTCATGCGCCATACGTCATTCCTCTAACGTCATGCGACATGCATCATGTGACATGCATCTTGCGTCATGCATCGTGCGACTTGCATCATGTGACATGCATCATGCGTCAGGCATCATGCGTCATGCGTCATGCATCATGCATCATCCAGCTAACGTCATGCATCATGCATCATCCAGCTAACGTCATGCATCATATATTAGATATGTGTTATAATATTTACAATAGATCCCAAATTTTGTAAGAAACTTCTTAATTATTATGAGGTAAAAGAATAAAAATGTTTATAAATAATTTAAGAGTTACGGTACTAATTAAAATTCCTTGACGTTATAAATATACGCTTTAATAATAACATGTTTTACATCTTATTAGTTTCTCAACTGATTGAGTCATCTAATATACTCATGGCGTAATATTTGCGCACTATTTATTTCCACAGTGCGAATGAACAGTGCTTTCACTGTTCATCGCTACAGTAATAACAGTCATTTCACTGTTGGTACTGTTCATTTCCGCAGTGCGAATGAACAGTGTTTTCAGTGCTCATCGCTACACTAAACCACTGTTTTAAAAATATTTCTTTCATGGCGTTTCCACTGTTTTAACTGTTCATGACATTCACTGTTCATCGCATGCCGTTAGACACATGAAGCACGACGTTAGAAGCATGACGAATGACGCATGACGCATGTCGCATGACACATGACGCTGCAAGTCGCATGACGTTAGAGGAATGACGCATTACGCATGACGCACGACGCATGACGCAAGATGCATGACACATGACATTAGACGCATGATGCATGTCGCATGACGCAAGTCGCATGATGTTAGACGCAACACATTGCTTATGACGCAAGACGAATGATGCATGACGCATGACGCGTGATGCCTGATGGTGCACGATGCATGACGGTACATTACGCATGACGCATGACGCAAGCCAGATGACGCAAGACGCAAGATGCATGACGCATGACGCATGACGTTAGACACATGATGCATGACGCATGACGCATGATGGTACATTACGCATGACACATTACGCTGCAAGTCACAAGACGTTAGAGCAATGACGCAAGACGCAAGATGCAAGACGCATGAGGCATGAGGCATGACGCATGACGCATTATGCATGATGCATGATGCATGATGCAAGATGCATGACGTATGTCGCATGATGCTGCAAGTCGCAAGACGTTTGAGGAATGAAGCTTGACGCATGACGCAAGACGCATGAGGCCTGACGCATGAGGCATGACGCATGAATCATGACGCAAGACTTATGACGCATGACGCAAGACGCATGACGCATGACGCATGACGCATGATGCATGTCGCATGTCGCATGACGATTGACGCTGGACGCATGACGCACGACGCACGACGCATGACACATAATGCATGACGCATGACGAAAGCCACATGACGCATGACCCAAGATGCATGATACATGACGTGAGACGCATGACGCATGACGCATAACGCATGGTGATTGACGCATACTACATGAATGAACAATGTTTTATTTTTTAATATACTCATGTCTCATCGGCCGCCACTGTTCATTTCCACAGTGAATGAACATTGCTTTCGCTATTCATCGCTGCAGCAAAATCACAATTTTTCTCTTTTTAAATTTTATTTCCTTCGTGTCGGAGATTGATTGACGCATGACACATGGCGCATGACACATGACGCATGATGCAAGACGCATGATGCATGACGCATGGCGCATGTCGCATGTCGCATGACGCATGACGCATGACGCATGACGCATGTCGCAGACGCATGACGCATGACGTGACCCGTGACGCATGACCCATGATGCATGACGTGAGACGCAAGCCGCATGACGCATGACATATGGCGATTGACGCATACCGCATGAATGAACAGTCGCTGCTGTAAAATCACTATCTTTCTCTTTTTAATTTTTATTTCCTTCGCGTCCATGATTGCTTGTAGTATTTTTTTAATAGATGCTCTAATTTAGATCCAATATGACCCATGATGCTCTAATTTTAATTGATCCATCCGTATAGCTTTTTTTGTACAAATTTTTTTTTTGCCGTTGCTTTTTTTTATTATTTAAACGGTTTATTATAATTTTATTATTATAATATGAAAGTTCAAAATTTAACTTTTCCGCACGAAGCGCGAGTTGTACGCCTAGTATAACTAGTGTACTAACTACTAAGTCACAGTTTCAATTAAATTGAAAATTGGCCCAACTAAACATCAGATAAATGAATATGGTATATACTATTTATTCTGTTTTTTCAAGATAGTTCCAACTTTTTAACTTGACATGTGTCAAATAATTATACGAGATACTATTTATTTTTAATTTAGAATATTTGTTTTGTTCGCACCGTTCTACAAATTACTATTTGATCCTTAATTATTATGAAAATCCAGATAGGATTTTTCCCTTTCCCTCACTATAAATAAGCGACTGCGTCCAGGTTCTTCACTCATCCCTTCATCAACTCTGCATACACAAGTGTGAATCAACATGGCGCCAAAATACAAAACCCTTCTACCTCTACTCCTAGCACTTCTTTTCCTTTCCACTCTGTACACCATTTCTCAAGCCAAAGACGACCGTCAACTGAGAGAGTGTAAGCGTGAATGCTCGCAGAAACCTCAACAGCAGCGGGAACGGTGCGAACAGCGGTGCTGGGAGAAGCACCAAGAGAGGGAGCGCGAGCATGAGCGTGAAAGAGAGATAGATCTAGTAGTAAACCGAGGTGAGGAGGAGAGTGAGGAGAGAGGAAGCAACCCTTATGTGTTCAAGAAAGAGCAATTCAAGCAGATGCTCAGAACTGAGCATGGAACTATAAGGGTGATGAAGAACTTCTTTGAACAATCCAAGCTCTTGATTGGCATCGCGAACTACCGTCTTGCGGTGGTCGAGCTCAACCCGCGCGCTTTCCTACTCCCGAGTCACTGGGATGCTGACAGCATATGCTATGTCGTCAAAGGTATTAATTATTAATTAGTACTGATTAATTAAACATATATGTACATCATCTGAGGTGTGAATTTTGTGTCTGAATGTTTGTTTTTTACTATGCAGGACGAGGTGCAGTGACCGTGCTCAACCAAGAAGATAACCAATCGCAGAACATCAAGCAGGGTGATATTCTGAAAATTGATGCCGGGTCGATTGTTTACGTCATCAATAGCGATAGCCGGGAGAAGCTAATTGTTGTTAAGTTCATCAACCCTGTTTCTACTCCTGGCAAATTTGAGGTATATATATAACAGCTTTACCCTGATACATATATGGGTTGGTTACATTTATCACAGGTTAATCAATTCTCAATAGGCATAGTAAACAATACATATATGGGTTGGTTACATTTATGATAGAGCTAAAAGTATTTTTTTTCATTTGAATTAATTATAGGCCTTCTTTGGAGCTGGAGGGAAGAACCCAGAATCCTTCTACCGGGCTTTCAGTGACGAAGTCCTCGAAGCTGCTTTCAATGTGTGTATAGTAACCAAATCACTCATTCACTATATGACTATTTGTCAAATTAAAGATAATTATTTTGATTGTAACTATATTTTGGATTGCCATTGGACAGACTCAAAGGGACAAAATTGAGAAGCTTTTCGGAAAGCAAAACAGAGGCCCAATGGTCCAGGCAAGTGAACAACAAATCCGCGCCATGACCAAGCAAAGCTCTGAAGGGGGCCGTCTCAGGCCTTTCGGCGAGGGTGGTCGATATGGCGAGTCAAAGGGGAGGTTTAACCTTTTTGACAAACGGCCTACTTTCTCCAATCAATATGGTGAGTTGTATGAGGCAGATGCGAACGACTGGAAAAGACTTGGAGATCTTGATGTGAAGGTTTCCCTGGCCAACATTACCAGTGTATGTTGCTCCTATATCCTAACTAAATATACATATCTGTTCATAAAATAATTGAGATGCTCTGCTTGTGGTTGATTTCTGATCATCCATTAAATCACAGGGATCTATGCTAGCTCCATTTTACAACTCCGATTCGACCAAGATAGCTGTTGTAGTAGAAGGGAAGGGCAAGGTGGAGATAATTTGCCCGAACGTCGGGGAGGAATCAGAGTCGCGTAGCAGGGGCCGGGAGAGGTACGATGAAGAGGACCGACAAGGTCAGCAGGGCCAGCATTACAGCAGGATCCAATCTGACCTGTCTGTCGGTACTGTCTTTGTTGTACCAGCCGGGCATCCAACTGTGGCGACAGCCTCCAGGAATGATAACCTCCAGATCATGTGCTTTGAAACCCGTGCCGAGAACAATGAGAGGATCCTCCTTGCAGGTACAGATAGCAGCACATATATATTGGTTATTTTTATATTTAATTAGTTCAATTACCTTCTGGACATTTAAAATTGACATACAAAAATTCAATCATATGGCCATATATGACCTCCCAATGCTATAATTCTGCACCATTGACAGCCACTGTCAATGCTTTCCAAAAAAAAAAATGCTATAATTCTGTTAATTAATTTATTACTGGCACAGGGAGAAACAATATTATGAGGAAGATGGATAAAGAGGCAAAGGAGCTGGCGTTTGACACCTCAGCAAGGGAGGTGGATGAGTTGTTCAACTCCCAACGTGAGGAGGCATTCCTGCCGGGTCCCGAGAGCCGCCACAGCCGACGTGGTCGTGGTCGCGGTACCGAGTTCTTTGAGTCGGTCTTGGAGACTGCGGTGGGGATGTAAAAGAGAACTTGCTCGTGGATATAACTATATATAAACATATATGTCATGTTTTTTTGCTGAGGTTGATGGTCCGGCATATATGTGCAAATAGAAGAGAACTAGTGATGAAGTGCTAAGAGGGAGCTTGTATGCTGTATCTAATAGCTCTTTTTTGTATGTACTAATGAAATAATTAGTAGCTTAAGCCATGCGGGCTGCGGCTACTTTTTGCTCATTTTGTGGTTTGTTCAAATCTCTACTTAATTTGTTCTTATATAGAACCGAGTTCAATTCGAGCTGAGAAATCTTCTGATTCAAGTAAGATTAATTAATCAATCAACGCAATAAGAAGTACCAATTATTATAACCAAACTTTAAATTAAAGTAAAATCTAAATTGCTGCGAGGTCTCTGGTGATTGGGAGTAAATGAACGCGATAAGTAGCATTATTAATTTTAAGAGAGAGAGCCAACCTGTAAAAAGGAAAATCTCAAATGCTACAATAAAAGAAAATTAGAGCAAATTAAATCATACATAAAACGAACAAATAAGTTTGAAGGCCAATAATTTAAGAGATAAAGAGCAAGGGGATTTTGAAAACTCTAAGGCGGGAAGGTCGCCTCCGGCGACCGTCGCTTTCCCTCCCCCTTTCTACTTCTTCTCTTCCCCTCCCCCCATCTAGAGTTGATTAGACGTGAGAGATCAGAGTTCTAGATTGACTGTATTTGTTGGGAGGGTTGAATGCGATTTGTGATTTGTTTGTAGACGTGTGCTAAGCGAGGTTGAGCTCTGACTGAGATGTGATTTGGGGATGCGAGGTACAAATATATAACCGAGCGATCTTGGATCGAATTCCACTCTAGTTTGGATGCAAGAGTTGGTTAAGCAACAGAGACGGCAGTTAGCAGAAGTACAAGACGCTTTACTGGCAACTACGGACTATGTTGATGCTCAAAGGTCATAATTAGAATCTAGAAGTGGTGAAAGATGATTTCAAATCAGGAAATTACTCTAATTTTATTATGGACCTTGCTATAAAGCCTTCAGCTTTGTCCTTCACAGTGCCTCCACACCTATAGACGTGGGACCCACCAGCACAGACAGTGAGGACACTATAGGAGACAAAGCTGGGGGCACCATATATTTTTCCTTTTATTATTATGGATTGATTTACCCAAAGGAATTGATGTCTTTAGTAGGGATTTTCTTATGCAAATTTTTTGAGTTTAGATTTAAGAGGTATAGATTACATATAGGATTATAGTCATATGTGTTGTTTTTCGAGTATGCATGTATTAGCAGGAATGTTAAAATTTTAGAGTGCATGTTTTGTTTCGTTAAGAAAATGAAGTGGTGGCAATTTCCTTATTTAAAAAAATATAAATTATTTTTTGGATCTGGACCAAAGGTGCGATCTGTTTATATTCATTATCATTCTGTCTTTTGCGCTACATTACAAAATCTAAAAGAGAGCTCATACGTAGATACCATATTTGATACCGACTATTGATATCGATTTTATTATGCACCTTTAGTTGAGTTATCGTGCACATTATTTGAGTTATTGTGCATGTTATTTTTTGTAATGAAATAATTATACATGTTATCGATTTTATTATGCACATTTAATTGAGTTAGCGTGCACATTATTTGAGTTATTATCCATGTTATTTTTTGTAATGAAATAGTTATACATGTTATTTTTTGTAATTAAATAGTTATGGTATAACATGCATTATAACTTAAATAATATGCATTATAACTCAACTAAAGATGCACAATAAAATCAGTATCGATAATTGATATCGAATGTAGTATCTACGGAACATTATCCAATCTAAAAATCTAGGAGTGTGTTTCTTTTGCGCTACTGAATGAATAAATCAGTAAAGTTTGTAACTTAAAAGTTTGCCAATAAAAAAAATCAGTACATGAACCAATAGAATTACTTTACTAATTCATAATTTCAAATACTTTTTGCACTTAAATACAAAATATTGTTGCTAATTTCTCGGTATTGTTCTTACTCCATCCAAACCTACCAAATACCAACTTGCAAGATAATTAAGTTCTAACGCCAAAGTACGCTGTGCCTATTAACATTTAGTTACTCATCAAATAAAGAAGGCAAGCGTACATAAAATAAAAAATTATAAAATGGTACATTCATGCTGTTGTTTATGGTCTTGCCCGGTAACGTGAATTAAAGGTTTTTTTTTTATCAATTTATGCGACTCAAGATCCGCCACTGCTTTATGTTTGATTGTTATATATACACTGAAATTACTGAAATTAATCATTATTTTATAGAATGATGCTAATAGCTTTTTCTTAACCATCTCCTCGCGTCCTTCGTTAGAAGACAAAAATAATTAATGTTTTGTTCTGTCCGCTCACCTGTATGTTTTTATATTTAGGTCTAAAATCTTTATATTTAAATTTGCAACAAAATTGTTTTGTCTGTCATGTTGTTCCCAAGTCTTTATATTATTGCAAGTCTATGTTTTGCTGTAAATCTTTATATTATAAATTTGCACCAACTTTCAGCAAATTTAAATATAAAAAATTGCATGCAACAATATATAGACTTTATTGTTCTATTATAAAGAATTGTAATTTTTGCACCAGTTATACTTTAAGTCTTTATATTAGAAATTTTGCAGCAATTTTTTTGCAAATTTAAATATAAATACTTTAGACATAAATATAAAGACATACAGAGGAGCGGATAAAGAAACATAGTGAACAGAGCAGAGCTAAATTGGAGCGGACAGAACAGAACATTAATTGTCTTTATCTTTTAACGAGGAGCATGTAAGGGCGCGTGTAGGGGACATATTACTCCATTATATATTAATGATCCTATCTATATTTAATGATAACATAAGTTTTGTTCATTCCACAAATGCTTTATCTTTAGTTTTTTTTTTCTGCATTAGTGAAGTTTTGTATCAGACACTAATATATATATTAGTCTAGACAAATACAACAACATACCGTGGCATGTAATTAATGCGCAGTTACAAAAAATCATATAGTTCGTATGATATACACGGATTATATTTTCGTTTTTGTCAGTCACTCTAATCCTCTTAATAAATTCACTACAAGAAAATGCTACTTTAGAATGGATAAAATAAATTGAACTGCATGCTTAAACGTGACCGATGCAAAAAAAAGAGATTTGCATGGGTGCGCAAACTCGTTAGCATGGGCTAACTAAATTTCGGCCCATGCAATATTTAAACATGCAATTAACATTAATATCTATGCAAACTTCAGATACTTACCCATGTAGTATTTTAGGCCTGCCAAATTTTTGTGCCTTATTTTGAGAACCAGCTTATATTTTTATCTCCAATTTTTAGCCCACCTAAATCAGCTTATCCTAAGATTTGCTTAAAACCTAGTTGGTGTCGCCCTCTTGCAAAACCTAGAATTGCCGCATAATCCACTTTCTCTCCTCTTCGATCGACAAGGAGACACAGTGAGAGGTAACAATGCTACAAAAAAGGGGATAAAATTTTCTCCTTCTCGATGCTTACATCCCTTCCCCTTTACTTCTCTTCCTCACCGCGTTTCTGAACAAGAGAAATCCTAGAGGCAGCTCTATCTCTCTCTGCTCTTGAATCACACTGTTTGGTAAGGTATCTAGAACTTTTCATTTATCTTTTGTTGGGTTTTCCTCTTATTTTTTTTTGATGAACAACTCCCCCAAGATAGGGTGCCTTACTTCTATTAAAACCAGAAGCGAAAAACAAAGTTTATTTACACAACAAAATGTGTATATGAGTCATATACCAAACTTTGCTGGAATAAAAGAAAAAACAAATCAAAAAGCAAAACAACAAATGATGCTATCCTATTACATTGACTTTAGTTGAGACTTATTAATGCCAAAGATTTTATCTGAATTCTCCTACACTTCTTAAAGAACCTTTTTCCCCCTGAATATTTCTTGCCTAGAAATAATGTTTCCATGATGTAATCTCACTCAATCCAGCAAGTCTTCGTCTGAGATATCTCTCTCTGCTGCATCTCTTACCTCTTCAATCACCTGAGGAACTGAAAACATATTTTTCCCTTGTGAATGCCTATATGCATTTCCCATTTGGGTTGGACCTCCTGTCCAGAAATTGTACAAATATGTAATCATGTTATGAATTGTATTTATGCTTTTAATTGACTTAGGTTGAAAAATAAATTTATTTCTTTGGTTCCAAATAATCCATAATAAGGAAGCAAACAACATTCCCCATTTCTGAAATAGACTATCAGTTAGGCATGAAATTGATAACCAAATTTGATCCAAAGTAGAAATATTTATATTATATCCATTATTGTTTCCATATTTTAATCTGAACCATAATTGAATAGCAAAATAACAATTTACAAAAATGTGTTCTGTTGATTCATACATAATTTCACAGAATACACAGACTGGTTGGACATTTATACCCCTTTTACTTAAATTGTCGGATGTTAAAATTCTATTATTTAACACTAACCATGTAAATAATTTAAATTTTAAAGGGATTTTTAAACTCCAAATAGTGTGTCTCAAGTTTAAATGAACTCCACCAAAATTTAAAAAATCATACATGGAACTAACAGAAAAAATACCATTTGATTCAAGATTCCACCTTGAAGAATCTCTTTCATCAACAAAGTTTAAATTATTTAATATATCTATTAAGTTTTGTTTCTGAACTCTCATTTCATTTGATAGGCCTCTACCTTTTATACTACCTTTATATTCCATACCTTGCTAAAGAAATGTTTTCTACTTTGGATTTTTCATAAACTAAAGGAAATTCCATACCATTTGATTTATACTACCTCTTCTTTTATTAATTCGGTAAGTTTAAGTTAACATTTGTCAGATACTGGCGGGGGTATTCTGATCGTTGGCGCCCTTAATTCAAATATCGGGCTGCACACCTTGCTACTGGGCCAGAGCAGCTCAATGAATAATGGGCTAACACAGGAGAAAGGGATACATAGGCTGACAAGTGGTCCCCAGACAGTAATGGAGGAGAGCAGCGTGGGTCTAAATGGAGATCACTCGAGTGTCAGTTGAGGAGAAAAGGAGAGCGTTGTCGAGTTAGTTAGTTGCAGAGTAATTTTGCAGTTTAGTCCTTTATCTTTTTATATTTACCAAATGCTGTAAATGGCTAACAATATATAAAGCCATGTCTTCTTTTTTTTTTCTGGCTAGCTGAGAGATTTTACACTTAAACCAAGTATCAACTTCTTATGCTTAATTTCCTTGTAATTTGCTTTAAAGCCTCAATAAAGATCTTATTAAAATCCCATTTATTCTCAATTTTATTTCAATTCCATTATCAATTCAACAATCGACAAATCCTGGTCATTACATCAGTGCCAATCAAATTTGCAAATTATCAATGAAAACTGGTAAGCAATGAATAGGTGATTTCTAGTGAAATTATATGTACATAGTAGCAGCAATGATGTTGTTACTACTACAAAATTAATGTACTTAGGCAGCTGTTAGTCTGTTACTATTGGATGGAAATGTTATGTTAATTTATTTCGCCTATTGTTAATTTAGTTTACTCCTATTTTTAGTGGGCTTTAAATTAGTCATTTGCTCATAGTAATCATATATTCAATGACAGAAGCATTTGGAGATGAAAGCAACTTTGGTTCATTTATTTTTAGTGGACTTTAATTTAGTCATTTGTGCTTGATCACATACATGTTATTTATTTCTTTCTATTTTGCATTTAGATATCAGATGTTGAAAACATCACAACAAACTTTAAAGATAAACAAATTAACTTATTGATTTGATTTGAACATGTGTTAAGAATCAAATTGTCTAATCTAGGGTGAAGATTTGAGTATTAACTGCATACAATAATGATATTACGGTGCTTATGCAAGCACCATGAAGCTTGTGCATGAGACACATATCTCAAATTTCAAAGTGAAAACAATCGATCCGAACTGTTGAGAATGTTGTTCATATTAAAATATACTTAGAAATCAAAATTCTCAAAATTTAGAATAATTTTACTATTTTATCATATTAGTTAAAAATTCATTAATTGAAGAGGTTTGTAATGTTAGATATGTATTCTAAAAGTTATTTTTTGATTATTACTTTTATGTAATATTTATGAATTGGATGTTATTCACATTTTGTTCCATGAGTTCTATATTCATATTTAGATGTGTTCAAGAAAATGAACTTGATCTTGAACCGCATAACTCTAAATATAATGAATATACAACTGTAAAATGTTTACAGGTCTTGGATATTAGCAGGAACACTAATATGCCATATAAGACTGCCGTGTTGATTAAAAGTATATTGTAGTTCTGCAAACGTTGATAAAAGATTATCATTTAATAACACGAATATATGAAATGTTTCATATATTAAACATACCTAATAGGTATTAATGTTTTTATCGTGTCTTTGATTCTAAGATTGAGACATGTATATTTTTCACATGAGGGATGTATAACGTAATTATTATTAAAAGCTACTTACAACAAGTAGTGATAAAAACAATAGTTCTTTATATATAACTTGTGCGGGAAAAGAGTATATGTCAAGAGCATCATTGCCACTCATTAATAATGAAAAATAATATTTTGTGGGCCCCTTAATAAAGTAGAATTATAAATGGATCCAATATAATTGAAATGCAGTTATAATTTTATAATTTACTTAATGGTGACCAAAAAATAATTATAATACAAAGACGACATAGTCCTACTTTGTATAGTAGTTATAATATCATAAGATAATGAATAGACACAAGTAATGTTAATGATAACATTACTAGAAGGACCATTTTTTTTGTAGAGATTTACTAAACATCTGTGTTATTTGGATAACTATAATGTATAATGTATAAGTAGAATACCACTTAAAGTTCAAGAAATAAAATGTTTTATCACATTCCCAACATAACATAGATTCCCAATATAGATCACACCAACTGAACGAGAAACAAGAATAAATATTTTAATATATTTTCTATATACGAGATTTCATGTCGCATGAAATAAATGTACAAATAGAAATTGTTAAAATATCATGTCATGTGACGTGACTTCCTAGTGAGAAAATAGATTTATTGAAATGTGCATATTATGAGTATAATATAAGTTTATTATAATAATAATATGAGAATATTATTATGAGTATAATATAAGTTTTATTATATTTGAAATTATGAATTAGTAAAGTAATCCTATTGGTTCATTTACTGATTGTTTTTTATTGGCAAACTTTTAAGTTACAAACTTTACTGATTTATTCATTCAGTAGCGCAAAAGAAACACCACCTAGATTTTTAGATTGGATAATGTTCTATATATACCACATTTCATATCAACTATGCATAATAACTAAAATAATGTGCACGATAACTCAACTAAAGGTGCATAATAAAATCGATATCAATAGTCGGTATCAAATATGATATCTAAATATCAACTCCCTTTAAGATTTTGTTATGTAGCGCAAAAGATAGAATGATAACGAATATAAACAGATCGCACCTTTGGTCCAGATCCAAAAAACAATTTATATGTTTTTTTAAATAAGGAAAGCGCCACCACTTCATTTTCTTAACGAAAACGAAACATGCACCATAAAAATTTAACATCACTGCTAATACATGCATACTCGAAAAACAACGCCTATGACTATAACCCTATGTATAATTACCTCTTAAATCTAAACTCAATAAATTTACATAGAAAAATCTCTACTAAAGACATCAATACCTTTGGTAAATCAACTCATAATAATAAAATTAGAGTGATTCCCTGATTCTTTGAAATCATCTTTCACCACTTCCAAATTCTATCTAATATGACCTTTGAGCATCAATATAGCTCGCAATTGTCAGTAAGGCGTCTTGTACTTCTGCCAACAGTCGTCTATGTTGCTTAACCAGCCCTTGCATCCGAACTAGAGTGAAATTCGATCCAAGATTGCTCGATTGTATCTGTACGTCACAATCCCCAAATCACATCTCAGTCAGAGCTCAACATCGCTTAGCACTCGTCTACGAATAAATCACCAGTCACACTCAATCCTTCCAACAAATACAATCAATCTCGAACACTTAAATAATCTGATCTCTCACATCTAATCAACTCGTCTGATCGAATTCAGGAAGAAGAGCAAGTAGAAGGGGAGGAGGGAAAGAGAACAAGTAGAAGGGCAAAGGGAAAGTGGCGGACGGAGGCGACATCTCCGGTTCTCTCTTAAATCATTGGCCTTCAAACAACTTGTTTGTTCGTTTTATGTATATGATTTAATTTGCTCTAATTTTCTTTTATTGTAGCATTTGAGATTTTCCTTTTTTCAGGTTGGCTGTACGTAATTAATAATACTACTTATCGCGTTCACTTACTCCAATCACCAGAGACCTCGCAGCAAATTTAGATTTTACTTTTAATCTAAAGTTTGGTTATAAGAATTGGTACTTCTTATTGTGTTGATTGATTAATTAATCTACTTCAATCAGAAGATTTCTCAGCTCGAATTGAACTCGGTTCTATATAAGAACAAATTAAGTAGAGAGGAGATTTGAACAAAGCACAAAATGAGCAAAAAGTAGCCGCAGCCCGCATGGCTTAAGCTATTATTTCATTAGTACATACATAAAAGAGCTATTAGATACAGCATACAAGCTCCCTCTTAGCACTTCATCACTAGTTCTCTTCTATTTGCACATATATGCCGGACCATCAACCTCAGCAAAAAAACATGGCATATATGTTTATATATAGTTATATCCACTAGCAAGATCTCTTTTACATTGCCACCGCTGTCTCCAAGATCGACTAAAAGAACTGGGTACCGCGAACACGACCACCACCATGTCGGCTGTGGCGGCTCTCGGGACCCGGCAGGAATGCCTCCTCACGTTGGGAGTTGAACAACTCATCCACCTCCCTTGCTGAGGTGTCAAACGCCAGCTCCTTTGCCTCTTTATCCATCTTCCTCATAATATTGTTTCTCCCTGTGCAGTAATAAATTAATTAGCAGAATTATAGCATTTGAAGGTCATATATGGCCATATGATTGAATTTTTGTATGTCAATTTTAAATGTCCAGAAGGTAATTGAACTAATTAATTATAACAATAACCAATATATATGTGCTGCTATCTGTACCAGCAAGGAAGATCCTCTCATTGTTCTCGGCACGGGTTTCAAAGCACATGATCTGGAGGTTATCATTCCCGGAGGCTGTCGCCACAGTTGGATGCCCGGCTGGTACGACAAAGACGGTACCGACAGACAGGTCAGATTGGATCCTGCTGTAATGCTGGCCCTGCTGACCTTGTCGGTCCTCTTCATCGTAACCCTCCTCTTCGTACCTCTCCCGGCTCCTGCTGCTACGCGACTCTGATTCCTCCCCGACGTGCGGGCAAATTATCTCCACCTTGCCCTTCCCTTCCACTACAACAGCTATCTTGGTCGATTGGGAGTTGTAAAATGGAGCTTGCATAGATCCCTGTGATTGAATGGATGATCAGAAATCCATCACAAGCAGAGCGTCTCAATTATTCTATGAACATATATGTATATTTAGTTAGGATATAGGAGCAACATACACTGGTAATGTTGGCAAGGGCAACCTTCACATCAAGATCTCCAAGTCTTTTCCAGTCGTTCGCATCTGCCTCATACAACTCACCATATTGATTGGAGAAAGTAGGCCGTTTGTTAAGAAGGTTAAAGCCATATCGACCACCCTCGCCGAAAGGCCAGAGACGGCCCCCTTCAGAGCTTTGCTTGGTCATGGCGCGGATTTGTTCTTCACTTGCCTGAACCATTGGGCCTCTGTTTTGCTTTCCGAAAAGCTTCTCAATTTTGTCCCTTTGAGTCTGTCCAATGGCAATCCAAAATATAGTTACAATCAAAATAATTATCTTTAATTTGACAAATAGTCATATAGTGATTGAGTGATTTGGTTACTATACACACATTGAAAGCAGCTTCGAGGACTTCGTCACTGAAAGCCCGGTAGAAGGATTCTGGGTTCTCCCCTCCAGCTCCAAAGAAGGCCTATAATTAATTCAAATGAAAAAAAAATACTTTTAGCTCTATCATAATTAATCACAAATCCAATGAAGACCATGCAAATTTTTTTGTTGTTGTTAAGATTAGCAAAAATCTCTATGTAGAAGCTTAAACCTATATATGTATTGTCTACTATGCCCATTAAGAATTGATTAACCTGTGATAATCCATATATGTATCAGGGTAAAGCTGTTAGACATATACCTCAAATTTGCCAGGAGTAGAAACAGGGTTGATGAACTTAACAACAATTAGCTTCTCCCGGCTATCGCTATTGATAACGTAAACAATCGACCCGGCATCAATTTTCAGAATATCACCTTGCTTGATGTTTTGCGATTGCTCATCTTCTTGGTTGAGCACGGCCACTGCACCTCGTCCTGCATAGTAAAAAACAAACATTCAGACACAAAATTCACACCTCAGATGATGTACATATATGTTTAATTAATCAGTACTAATTAATAATTTAATACCTTTGAC
>CAXKVX010000208.1:0-141173 GCA_964058865.1 Eleocharis quinqueflora | reverse complement strand
ACCAACCAATGTCTACAAAACCTGCAAGTTTATAATTATTACTTTTCGTGTAGTGTAACCCAAAATCTTATGCCCCCTTTGTTGTCATAAAAAATTTCTTTATTTTGATGATTTGCAAAACAACTTGAATTTAATTATTTACCTTGTTGAATTTGCTTTCGAAATTTAAATGAGAAAAGTGGATGCTAGCAAGCAAGAAGCGAGAATAATTGTTTAAATTGGCTCAAAAGCTTGGACATACAAAATGAAAGCTTTGGAGCAAGCAAGATGGAATGCATATCTAGGGTTAGGTTCAATTTATATATATTTGCATTAATTTAAACAAATAAATTTGAGCTTTAAAATAACAAGAAACACTATTTTTGTTCCGACAGTCGTGAGATTGTGACAGTCTCATGATGAAGAAACCAGCAAAGAAACACAACCCATAGTATGTAATGGTGAGCCACAGTCTGTAACGATCAGTGGAGATAGTGACCCACAATCTCATGATGAAGAAACTAGCAAAGAAACACAACCCACAGTCTGTAACGGTGAGCCACATTATGTAATGGTCAGTGGAGACTGTGACCCACAGTCTCACGATCGTGAAACCAACAAAGAAGCACAACCATAATATGTAACATGAGCCAAAGTCTGTAACGGTCAGTGGAGAGAGTTTCAAACCACATAAAAAGACAAAAATAACAATCAGTTTTGAACTATACAGTCTGTAACGGTGAAACTGCAAAAAACCTAAAAATTCAGGTTTGAATCGTTATAAAAGGGGCTTCTCTTCCTTTCTCCTCCTTATCTGTTTCAAGCCCTTAAAAACTAAATCCTAAGAGCAACCACCTTTGTTGAGAGCCTCAAACCTTGCTAAATCTCTTGCTAAAGCTCAAACTCACTTGCTTAAACTAATCAAAATCATTTGTGAGAGATTGCTTGGGAGATTGTTACTAGTCTTTATTCTCTGTTTTCTTTTCAACCTTTTGTATCTTTTGTTCTCGTTGGCTTGGTGCTCCATCGATGTGTGTAAGTGAGACCAAGTTCGACATTGTGTGAGTAGGGTTTGTGCTTCACCAGTGTGTGTAAGTGAGGCCAATTCCAAAGTTGTATATTCACTTGTGTTGTCTAGTGAATCGGCTCGACCTTGTTATCGTGTAAGGGGATCAGGAGTTCCGTAGAGCCGGATCATCAATATTTGAACTCTGTTAAAATCCTTGTGTCATCTCTTGGATTGCTTTGTTTGCATTTTATAAACTCTTCTCTTTATTTTTATTATTAATTTAATTTTGAATTTGCTAGTGCTTGAATTGATAAAATTGATTGCAATTGCAAACTGACCAATTGACCCCCGATATTTCTAGAATTGTTTAAATTAAGCACCCGGTTTGAAAAAAGTGGTATCAGAGCGATGTTGAACTTGCTATTAGAGTAAAATTTAGTTGCAAGTAAATATCCAAAATGGCACTTCTAATAATATTAAACAATCTCTAATATTTGATCAAAAGTTTCAAAAAATTTCATATTGGAAATCATCAATGAAATTTTACTTAGAAACATTTGAGATTTAAGATGCGATAGAGAAAAAAGAAAATTGCAAAAAACAAAAAGAGAGAAAATCTCTATGCCATTAATGCCATACTTAGTTTCAATGATGAATCCATCTTTGAAATAATTGGAGTTGATTTTAATGGTGCCTTTGAAATTTGGAGTGTTCTCTTAAACCATTTTGATTGTGATTCAATTTCAAAAGAAATAAATTTCCCAAACCAAGAATCAATTTTTGAAAATTGTAGAAGAAGAGAGGCTTCATCAAAGGATGTGGATGATGAACCAATGTGCTCAAATAGCGACATAACCAAATTCAAGAGCATATCGATGGTGCAAGACAACTTTGTTTATTTGCTCACTTATTATTACAAATGGCAACATCTCTATTTTTAGGCTATAAAATGCCTCTTAGTTTTTCTATGACTTAAATTACATTAACTATAACATAAATTATTGCACCTTCCAATATGACCCTTCAAATTCTAACTCTTCAAGTTCTAACCCTACAAATTTTAATCCTTCAAATTCTAAACTATTAATTAACATAGAAATTGACAAAATATTAATTTCAACAGGATGAGCGCAATAGATATATGCCATGCAAACAACATTATTGTATGCTTATGTTTGAATAATAAAATAGCAAAGCAATCATATTTTGCAAAGCACACGCTTTGTGAATTTGAACCGTTGAATTTGAACCACTTGCAACAAAACTAATTTTGACAAAAAATTCAACGGTCCAAAATCACAAAGCACGTATTTTACAAAGTACAATAACTTTGCTCATAATAAAATATTTTATATAGCTCTTCTCTTCCATTTTTTATATATATCCTAAATTGAAATTCCCAACATTTGATATTAGAGCAAGGTTCTGAGTTAGCGAAATAGACAATGGCGTTCGTAAAGTAGAAGCATCCTGAAGTAAGTGATATCTTCAGACATAGGCGCAACTATGACGCATCCGATGATTCTCGTGCTTATATGCATGTGAAAACTATGACGTGTTGAAGAAAAAAATGCGAACGTTGCTACTTCCGCAAGGATTGTGGGATGTTGTCGAAGGTATTACAGGGCCAACTACGGAGGATAAAGAACAACAAATGAAAGATGCCAAAGCTCTTTTTACAATTCAGCAAAGTGTTGCTGAGAGTATATTTTCACGAAAATGTGGAGCAACTACATCTAAGATGGCATCGGAGATTCTAAAAGAGGAGATTGAAGGCTCCGAAAAGATGAAGGTCGTGAAATTGCAGACTCTGAGGAGGCAATTCCAAAACCTTCAAATGAAGGTGTCCGAAAAGATCAAGGAATTTTTCTCAGGAGTCATTGAAATCGTGAATCAGATGGAATGGCACATATATACAGTGACAAGAAAACACTATTTGCGAGATTTTCAGAGAGCACTACAATGTACCGCCGCTTAACTCGAATTATGAGAGGACAAATGCTAAATAACTCACATCCTTCTTAGAAAGAGACATCCTCTTCTAACTGCCTTTCTTTCAATCCTCCACCATAACCGACGGAGATGCATTGAAATGGAGATGCAGTGCATGGGGCCAATTTTCGTCAAACTCGACATACCGAGTTCTTATAGATAGGAGAGTTTGTTCACACACATACTACATCACGCTGCGATCTAAGGCACCTCTCAAAATTCGAATCTTTGTATGGATACTTCTCAAAAACAAACTTCCAATAAATAAAAAACCTACATAAATTCGACTGCATACAAGACGACTATTGCGGCCTATGTGGAGGTACTGCAAATAACCACCAACCTCTTCATCAACTGCCCCGTATCGAGGACACTATGGGATCACCTCTCTATCGGTTTCCTCCTGATCAAACATGACTCCGTCACTGTTTTTTGGCAAAACAACACAAACATACTAGGAGGGACCAATGCCATTGCAAGAGACACTCTAATGCATGCAGCACTTTGGAATATCTGGAAGGTACAGAACAAGCGTGTGTTCGAAGGTTTCATACCACACACCACATCTATGGCAAGCATATGACGATTTAGACAGTTGAAAAGGAAATAGAGCAACAATATGCTAGACAACTAATTTTGTAAACTTTTTCCGTTTTACTTTTGTACATACTCTCGTTTAATAAATTCAATTCGAAATAGACTAAGTCTTATCTCCTTCAAAAAAAAAAAAGAAATCGTGAATCAGATGCGGATATATAGAGAAGACATCTCGGACCAAAGGATAGTTGAGAAAATTTTAATCAGCCTCATCGATAAATACGATTACATAGTTACTGCAATTGAAGAATTGAAAAACCTATTGACACTTTCGATTCAACAATTGATGAGCTCTTTGGAATCACACGAAGAAAGGAAGCTCCAGCGAGAAGGAAAATTTGTGAAAAGCATTCCAATCCAAGGTGAACTTCAGACCACAAATGTGATATGTTACAAGACTTACAGTCAAAATGAACATGCACAAAACTGGAAGTTCTTCCTTGAGCTATCTTAAGAGATTTTTTGGCATATAACTGAGATAATTGGAGGTAATTACACAAACCATAATTTGTTGGCAATCCATTTACTACATTATATAATATATGTGTATTATATTAGGAAAAAAGTTAATAGATTGTAGTCAAAACTACTTCTACTTCAGCACAGAAAATTAAGTTCTCATATATTATAAAAAAAGATATAAAAAAAAAGTACTTCATTTTTTTTCTCTCATCTATATATATCTGCATTTTATCTTTACTAGTATCTGTCAAAGCTAATTAACTTCTAGTTCCTTTAAGTCTGTGAATTTTTCAAGTATTCATGAACTCAATCCACTCTTCTGCACTGAATCAATAAATGGATATGATCTAATTAACCAATAATTGACGCAACACAGCTCTGCTAAAGAGGAAACTAAAAAGTTAATTAATTGAAATCCAAGCCAAGTTTCAGCCCATGGAAAAATGGTGAGTAATCGAAAGAGAAAACAAAGAGCAAACCTCTCTTTCTGCACACTAGTTGCTGCTGTTCAAGTCTCGGGAGAATTTCTCTGTTTCAGAAAGAGGTGGTGGCCAGATTATAGAAAGCCCTGTGTAATTCGAGCACACAAGTGTTGGATCAATTGTTTCAATGCATTTTTTTTTGTTTGTTGGGTTCCAACTAGCGATGTCAAGTGCACAAACGATTACGCAAATGTCATCTGCATCTTACGTTGTGTTTTACAAATGTAAGAAATTTCTCTTGCGTCTTACGCTGCGTTTAACATTTTTTTCTTGTATTTACGTTTGTGTTTAGTTAAACGTTTAATTTTTTTTAACATTTAACGTGGCAACTAATGATGCACAATAGAGCCAAAATATTAAAGAAAAAAATTACATGCAAAACATAAATACATAACATGTTAATATTTAAATTAATTGTAAGTCCTTCCTAAATTAGGATTTCAGTCTCACTCCCATAGCTTCCTCCATTGAAAGACATATTTTTCACTATCCCAATCTATTGAAATAAGGCTGAAATAAATAAAGGATGTTCTTAGTGTTAAAGAAATTGTATTTATTATTGAGAAAGCTATTTTCTTAGTAAGTTTTTACTGTCAGATGACTCAAATGGAGAGTCCCACAATTCATCTCCCAATTCCACCTTCAACTTCTACTTCTTCTTCTTCTTCTTCTTGTTCTTGCCCTTGCACATTTTCCTCTTACTGCTCTGAGCCTTGCCCTTTTCCTTGGGCGATTGTGTTGGTCCCTTGCCCTTTTCATGTGCCCTTGTAATGTGCCCTTGCCCTTTTTCTGTGCCCTTGCACAAAACAACCAGTCGAGGTCCTTAACCACATACTCTAACGGTGATAAACGATATTGTATTTGTGGATACAGCTCAGTAGGATCTGAACTACTTGTCTCGATTTATCTAGGTCTATCTGTTTCAAAAAAGATTAAATCAGTAAATATACCCTAAATCCTAAACTATAATGTATAAAACTATCCTAAACCCTAAACACTAAACCAACTCATAAGTGATTATATCCTCAACCCTAATACAAAAAAGCTAAATTTAATTTAATAATGAAAGCGATCAGTAAACAAATTAAGAGTGCAATCATTCCAATATTGATCAGTGAACTAATTTTGAACTTGCAAAGCAATCATTTCTAATTTTGGACTAATAAGTAATAATGGACATTGAATGTTGAGTTTAAATTATTTTGAACACATGAACATTGAACATTGAAATGTGTTGTTGAGAAAGCTTAAGAGAAATAGAAGATAAAATTATTGAGAAAAGAGAGGAAGAAAATGTGCAGAAAGTCATTGAGAAGAAGAGAAACGGCTACGGCGACGAGGAGCATTCTAGAAGGAGACGAAACGAAAAGCACTATAAAGTCTATAATGAACTGGAAAGACTTTATAAGTCTAAAAGGCACTATATCAGTATTATTTAATAACTTTCTTGTAACTTTACTTTTAGAAAAGATCGATAAATTAATTATTTTATTTTTTACAACTTTTCAGAATGCTTGACGCTTAAGAAATGTGAATGCGATGATTTATTAACTTATATAAGCATGATTTTATATGATTTTATATACTTTATATAAACATGACGTAAGAAACATTTAAAACGAAACATAATAAATCAATTGCATTTACGTCACGCTTAACTAAAAGCAACAAAAATCATTTGCGTCTTATATTGCGTTTAACAAACATAATAAAAATATCTTGCGTTATCGTTTCGTCGCGACAAAATAAAATACAAAACGTTAAAAACACAATTGTTTGAAAATTCTAGTTCCAACATTTAAAATACCCTAAACGTACTAAGCATAGTTGCATTTACAATACAAATTATATTTCCACCATCCCACCTTGTGCTAGAGAGAAACTAAGTGGGCTTTTCCCACTTGGCGCGAAAAAAACCAAATGAATGAATTGGCCCATTTATTTTTTCTTTTTTTTTTCTAGCCTATCTCAACGTGTTGGGAATTAAAAGTTTTAATTAAAAGTTTTGTTGTTGTTGTTAATTTTTTAGCACGATATTTTTCTTCTATTTCGTTTTGTTCTTTCAAGAAATCTTCACATCTAGAACTGTACAAAAAATCCGTAAACTCATCGACTCGTTCAATCCATCCAATCCGACCCGTAATTTACCGGATTGGTACGAGTTTTGATTTTGATAAATTTAATTTCTTGAATAGAATTAAAAATTGCTCTAGACAATCATCTATAAGTAGATCACTTGTTAAAGATGTGTTTGACATCGTTTTCAACCACTAATTTTTTATTTTTCCATGACAGAAACAAATTTTCTATTATAACCTCTTTTATTTTAGAACTATTGTTTATTTCTATTAGTTATAAAACTAGACAATCATTAATATTTAATAAAACCAAAAATGAAAATGACGTTCTCCATCCAAACAATTTTAATATTTTTTTCCACTGAAATAAAATATTAAAACTGAAAACAAAAGTGGTACCAAACTAATTGTAAATTTTCAGCTTTTTAATGCTTGACAGTGAGTAACTAATGCACATTTTGTATCATCGGTGCTTTCCAAATCTTCATACTTTTTCTGTTGTCATTTTTATGTATTTCATTTATATGTAATTGAAATTATAACTTGTATAATTCGTAAAGAGACGGATTAGATTGGATTACAAGTGAGATAACTAAAGAATTTTTTAATTCCGATTCAATCGAATTGAATTGAAATTTTGATAAAAGCATTGACCCGTCCATTGTACAAACCTGTCCCAGCTCTTGTCGCTCTTTCTCCTCGGCCGGAGTCCCGGGTGAAGAGACCAACAATTGTAGCCTCTTCTCTTAGAGAAGCTACAACCAAATCCGGTGGGATCTAGTGTCTCCTCCGACGATTTAGGTTTTGGTTGCTGAGCACATCAACCTGACGACATGAATTTTTTTTTGGAAAATTTTCACAGAGGACTAAGATCCAAAAATGTTCAACAGATAGAGCTAATGAGAGCTTAAAAATTGCACAAAGGATCAGGAGCATGACTATTAGTTGCGCCCTTAAGAAAATTTGATTTTTTTGTTGAATTGAAGACATTATGCAGCTGTTTTTTCAAATGCGAGGTCTACATTTAGGGGCGCAACTAATCGTTGCGCCTCTAAATGTTCCTGACAATTTATTTTGCTAAGTTATGATTATTAATACTATATGCAAAAAAAATTATCAGCAATACTTACGGGCGTGACTATTAGTTGCGCCCCTAAGTGGTAGGGCCCCCCCACAACTGAAAAAGCAGCTACAAAATGTCTTGATTTCAGCAAAAAAAAAAAGAGAATATCCTTAGGGGCGCAACTAATAATTGCGCCATTGACCCTCTGTGCAATTTTTAGGTTGTCTCTGGTCCTATATGTTGAAATTTTTTACTGCTTGGCTCTCTGTGAAAATTTTCTATTTTTTTCAATGAAATTGAGCCCACACTGTTTTTGTTGTTTTGCTGATATTTTTTCTTAATGTCAGCCAATTTTGCTGGTTTCGGTAGTTTCATGAATTGCTGGTTTAGTACTTTAGTTATTCATTTAATTATTTATTTTAATTATAGCAAATTCTAGAGGACTTGTGGCGTTTTCAATCCAGTGGAATTTTGTGTTGTTCCTAGTCAGTTGTTACTAGCTTATTGAAGATTTTTGTTGTTGCCAGTCAATTGTTACTGGCTTATACGGCACCATCGCTTTTGATGGCTCTGTGGCCTTTGGTATCACGTATTGCAATTTTGGGATTATTTACTCTGTACTGATTATTGGTACAAGCTTGCCAGCTCTGATATGATATTAGTTCTTTGTCAGATGGTGAGAGTATCTGTGACAAGTAATAAGAAATTGTTGTGTTTTTTTGATTGAATGATAATGAATGCATATTTATACATTAGCTAAACTAGCCTTATCTATCTTGTCACTACTTGTTTTATTATTTTTCCTTATGTACCGTTATGCTTCTTTCTACTTTCGGTACATACATATCCGCTACATTCCTCTAAAATATTATGTAGTCCTAGTCCTTAATTTAACTTGTGATGGATGGTTGTGATTTAGTCTCACCTTTTGACCTTTCTTGATAATTTTCAACAATATTATTCTATATGCAGTAATTTAACTATTTAAGTTTGGCTGTACTTGTATAGAAAATTAGAAACTGATGTAAACTGATATGTCTATCAACCAGGGGCAATTGAACTAGTGTAGAGATATTGTTTTCTTCATACCTGGTTTTCTGCCAAACGTTTTCTTGTCATCAATTTGTGTGTATAGCTTAGAAATAAAAGTTCAGCATAGAAAAATTGGAAATGACAAACTAAAATATGACAATTAACAAGCAGCACAAAAACATGTAGCCAATTTCTCAAAACCAAGGACAAGCTTGCTAAAACATAACATAAGAGTTGATTAACTGAACTTGCGAACAACTGATCATACATATGACTTCAATCAAATTAAAAAAAAAAAGGTAAGATTTAATTTACAAATCTAAATATTTTTCTATTGCCTGGGATATATTGCAAAGTAGACCTGTAGGACTGTCATGATCAGCAATGCCATGCCACCAATGAAAGAGATGACAGACCATGGACTATTGAAGTAATCACGCATCAACTTTGCTCGGCGCCGATGCCATTTTGAGTCATTGAAGTCCCGCACTTCCTTGATTAATTTGTCAAGGTAGTTGTTGTAATCCACGGCTGCACACTCGCAGATCTCGTTGAAGAAACGGGTTGCCTCTTCTGCGCTTGGTAAAAGGTTATGTATGATGCCGCATTTCTCAAGGACGGCCACGTCCTTGGGTGAGTCGATAAGCATATCCATAAGCTTTGCAAAACTTGTGAGGTCCTTCTTCCAACTAACTTGGCTTTGCTCAAGAGCAATAAGGTTTAAGAAAAGGCGCTTTCTATTGTTATTGAGTATAATTGAAGAGATCTCGATGACACCTTTGTCGAAAGTTACGCGGAACAGGTTGCCGTATGATGTCCTTCTCTTGAACTTGATACCAGCCTCCCTGAGGGTTGTCGCTGAGGGAATCACCTTTATGGGCGCTGTAGTTGTCACTTTTACAGTGGGAACTATGTAGTATTGATCGGGCAGAGGAAGGAGAAGTACAGGGATCCTCTGCTGTAGTGAAGCGAACGTATCGGATGGATCCGTATGAACATGTCTAGCGGAGGCCCGATGACGGGCACGTTTAGGAGAGTTCGGTTGTAGGGGATGAAATGTGCTGTTGATTGTATCAGTAGGGAGATGTCCATTGGGGACATGGTGACGGGGATGCTCCGGGTAGTGCTGTATGGTCTCTTCTGGTAAAACAAACGCAGCTCTCTGTTCACGTTTGGACTTGGAGAAGTGTACCTTTACCTCGAGTTTCGGTGGGGAAGAATGTCCCGACCGGAACTTGGAAGTATGAGAGCTTCGGGGGATTCCGGTGGAGCGCTGATGCGGGGGAGGTTCAGGGGAGGACTTGCATGACTCTGCACTATCATCAGATCGGGAAGGATGCCCCGAAAAGAATGATCGATCACTGGGATGTGAATTTCTTTGGATTGAGGGTTCAGACTGTTTTACAAAACAGTTACCAAGTTTAGATCCGAAAGAACGGGTTCTCCTAATTGTAGGTGCTTGAGCTGTGAGCAGAAACCATTCATAGTAGAGATGAACCAGGTGCACAGGGTCTTCGTCTGGCTGCTCTAGCTCTTTAAAATCACAAAAGGTAAACATGAAGTTGGCAAGAAGAGAGTAGAGGTATCCCTCTTGCTCATCGGGGAAGATTATGTAATAGAGAGTATGGATGATAAAGAAAGGGATTTGGTTTTCCAGCAAGAGCAAATCCGAAATCATCGCCGAAGTATCACTGACTACCTTTCTATGATCTAAGTGGGAGAGAAATTGGATAAGGAAACAGGCATCGAGAACCATCATTTTCACAAATTCATCGCTTGCAGGAAGGCTCAGATTGTCCTTGTAAACAGAGCGTGCCTTCGCCTCTAAACTCCTCACATGTTTTACAAGTTCAATCAAACTGCAATGAGCGTTATCTTGGAGCAACTGTTGAAGAGATCGCCATTTTTGCTCTTCCATGGGTTGAAGCGACTTCACCCCGTGGTGGTAAGGCCCAATTGAGATGATTTGGGGCTCGTAAAGTGCTTCGTGTTTGTGACGAATGTATTCGGGTATTTTAAAGATGGTTAACGGTTCGTTCTGATTCGGTTGTCCCAATTGGGGAAGTTGTTCAAGTTTCTGACTCATTGAATCTGCCAACTGATCAGCATCTATGTGTACTTCCATGGGGGAAATCTCTCCTTTACTGGTATTTTGTTCAGCCATTTCAGGCAAAACACCACGCCATCACTTGCTTGCACTACGTACACAACACTTTACGATTAATCGGTTGCAGCTTAGATTAATTCACAAGCTCACCTCTCTTTCGCTTGCTATGACTACTTAATAGACTTGGAGAGAGAGAGAGAGAGAGAGAGAGAGAAGTGGAAATGTCAAAATTGTAGCAGTTATTTGGTTGTAATTGGAATAGAGGAGAGATCTTGGTGGATAAGAGAAGAACGGGGAAGAATGAATACTGGAGTGAATATCAAAGGGACGCCGAATTTTTATATAATAAACAAAGGAAAAGCTGATCCGTAAATATCATATTTGATATCTATCAATTTTATTATGCATCTTTAATTAAGTTATCGTATACATTATTTAAGTTATTATGCATGTTATATATTTAATTTAAATAACTAATTTAACAATTTTATTATGCAAATGTGTAATTTAAACTAATCTACATGAACAATTATATACTTAATTTAAATAACTAATTTAACAATTTTATTTTTTATGTACGAAATTAAAATAACTAATCACCCTAATCCGGAGTGGAATATTTCAACATCGTACCGCATGCACTACGCAATCATTTTAAACTCAAATTGAAGCGTGAAGGTACTCGCTTTGAACGCCATCTCTGGTCATCGTCTTGCACCTCCTCCACGCATCATCGCCGACTACTCTTCCCAAATAACTCTGCACCACAGGAGTCAAGTCTACATCAGAAACTTCAATAACAGGCTGACCACCTATAAGCAATCCTAACAAACAACTCACATCATGTAGTGTAAAAGTCACATCTCCCTTACACATATGAAAGATATGTGTCTCGGGCCTCCAACGTTGTATTAGAGCTATGATCAATGCCTTATCTCGGTGTGTATGATCCATCTTATAAATGTTGTACAATCACAATCTTTATGATGTGTCCACACCTCTCGTCATGTCGTATCTGGTGCTTATGACTTATAAACCTAATCTGAGGATTCTGATGTAGTATTTAAAAAATTCAAATGTTAGTGGTCAAAATTTTAACGAATATTTATAGTTTCACATTAAACTTTTATTAAAAAAAACTTATGTGTTTTCTAACCATCGAAGCTTTGTGTTGGAAGATAGGCGTTTGCAGCAAGTCCATGAAGGATCGTTGATCAAATGGGAGATAATCGGACGAGGCCTGAGAGGTACTGGACCGAAGAGTATTTTTTGAGATCTCATCATTATAATAACACTACATGCAAACTTAAAATTAACAAGTTATAAAAAATGTATCCATCCAATTATCTAATTTATTCTAACAATCACAATAGAATTATGCTTCTAAATAACATTTTAACACATGAATAAATTATAAACTAATTTTAACTAGCAAATGTATAAACTATTTAAGTTAAATAATTAATTTAAATAGCTAATTTAACTAACTAATTTAATAATTTTATGGTTTAACTATAAAATAATAATTGTATTATTTATTTATAAAATACATTTTTTAAATTATGTCAGAAATAATAATTTTATTATTTGAACTAACTAACTAAATTAACAAATTAAAATATTATTTATACAAAAATTTACAAACTAACCAAACTAACTTTCTGCAAATTTACAATGACATCATTACAAAAGATATACTAAAAAAAAATTAACAATTTAGTCTAATGTAAACTAACTAATTCAACCATTGAATCAAACTAATTAACTATCTACAACAAATAATTAACTTAATTTATTGAAACTAACTAACTAATTTCTACATTAAAAAATAAAAAAAATCGTACCAGCAGAGGTGAGGAGAAAAAATGAATTTTGATAATGTATATATATGAATACCTTATAAAAACCCTCCTCTCTTCATGGGAAAAAGTACTTTGGAATACCGTTCAAGGCAGGGCAAAACCAATACCGGAAATGTATCTGCTGAGTGGATAGTGGGAACCCGTATCCGGTGGGATAATGCGAGGTTTCGAAATGATCAGCAGATAACACTGTTACGTTATAAATTTGTTGGTACTGTAGTAAACTTATTGTGCGGAGAGTTTCATCGCTGTAGCAGCGATAAGAATGCAGGAGGACCCACTGCTAGAGGTGGCAGAATCCGACCCGACGTGAAAAACCTGTCCGACCCAACCCGACCCGACCCAAATCCGACCTGACCCGAATTTTATTGAAGTCAAACTAACCAGAATCCGACCCGACCCGATCAGACCCGACCCGATACAATTCATAACCCAATTCGAGACGACACATGATGACTCGAAATCCGATCCGACCCGAGAAGATCCATAAGCCGGTTCAAGGTGACACCTGATGACCCGAAATCCGACTTAACCCGACCCGAGACCATCCATAATCCGATTCGAGGCGATACCCAATCTCACCAGACCCGACCCACAACCCGAATTTTGAGAAAATCAAACAAATCCGACCCGATCCGATCCGATTCAAACTCACCCGACCCGACCCAAATCCATCCGACCTGTCGGACTTGCCATCTCTACCCACTGCTGCTGACTCGTCCGGATGATGTGAAATCACTTAGTGGACCACTGGCACAAGGCACTAGCCAATGCTCTTCTCAGCTTTACCCACTCCTCACAAGTCACAAGTTTATAAATTGTAGACTTGTAGTAGCTCTTCACTTTACAAAAGAGCAGTTGAGCGACAAGTCGCAGTCAGTGAATTTAGTCGTAATAGATGTCTTGCTCCCAAAATTAATAACATTAATAAACAGATATAGATATGGATGATCTTCACTCAAGATTTTATAAATATGAGAATGGAAATTTCCTTAGCTGTGCTGATGGATTCATTTTGTTGTTTCTAATGGCGGACTCGTCCCGCTAGGCGCCAGCTAGAGATATGTCATAAGCTCTCGATCTTCGGTTCGGATTTTGTAAAGTATCTGACAGATTCGATTCTGATTCGGTTCTTAGTAAAATTTTGAAAGGGTAGGATTTTATAAGGGTCGGATCTTAGAAGGGCTAGATTCGTTCCAAAAATACAGGCTCCTTTTTACTCGGTCCTTTCAATCCTCGACCTCGTCCGGCACTGATCCGGCCCTTTGCAATCTTGACCCACGCCAGCCCCTCAGACCCTTATCAGCTCCTGATATAAATATTAGTAAACATTTCACAATTAAAAAAATTAAGAAAAAGATATCAAAGTCCTTATTACTCGGTCCTGATTCGGCCCTCTGCAATCCCGAGGGCCTGATAAGAGTCAGGCCTTAGAGGGACCGAACATATTTCCTTAAAATAAAGTCCTTATTACTCGGCTCCTATTAAGCTCCCTTTAGACTCGGCCCATATCCGACTCTTTCGTAGGTCCTCTAGACACGACCCTTATATAGCCTGATCCGACCCTTTAGACTTTCACTACCGCCAGCACAGACAACGATTTTATAAATACAAGTGATAGAGATATCTTTTTAAGTTAATAAAATGTATCGTGTTTTACATATGAAATTTGATTGATGTGCAAATTTCTTATATAAATGTTAATTTATATAATTAATTAAACGATATTTACAATTTCTTATAAATATATTCATTATATAAATATGTATTAAATTATAAATACAAATATTTATATCCGTGTAAATGTTTTTACGTAACATACATGAAACTTATTTTATTATATTATTGTATATTTTAATGTTTTGAAAATTGAAAGGCATAATTGTTTGGTAATTTGTTTTAATCAAGTTTGACTATGCTCGTGGGGACTATAATTATTATTTTTTATCGTGTAAAGTTTATTTTAGATCGGTGAAACGAACATCTAAAATTTGACTAATTTAAACTTATGTCTTAATTATTTATTTTTATACCAATTTCGACACGCTTGTCGGTGGTATAATTAATATTTTCCTATCGTCACAAGTCATCAAATTATAAATATCCGAGTATATTCTCACCGTGTCAAGTTTGTTTTGAAGTTGAAGGAAACAGCGTCTTAAATTTGGCTACTTTGTAAAATTAAGTCTTAATTAGTTATTTTTATACTAGTTTCGATCGCGCTCGTCGAGACTACAATTAATTTTTTCTACCGTCGTAAATCATCAAGTTTTAGATATTTGTGTTGGACATTAATTTGTGCAATTCAACTTAGGGTTAGAGGTGTGATAAGGTCCCCGGGGGCGGACCCGCCCGTGACCCAACCCGTGCTCGACCCGTGCCCGTGGTAGACCCGTGCCCGACCCGTGAAAAATGGACCCACGGGTTTTGGGTGGGACGGGACGCCCTCTTGACCGTTGGACCCGTGCTAGACCCTACCCGCCGGACCCTTGACCCGACCCGTGCCCGACCCTTGGACCCGACCCTTGAACCCGACCCCTAGACCCGACCCAAACCCCCGGACCCGACCCGACCCCCTGGACCCATGATTGAAATGATTGAAATGATAGAAATGATTTATGTCACTTCTAAATTCAAAAATATTCAATAAAATTCTCAGAAAATTCATAAAAAATTCAAATTTCAAATTCACCATACCTCTCTATAAATAACACCCTCCACTCTCACTTATTTCACACATCTTTCTCTCATTCTCTCTTTCAAATTCTCAATAATCACTACTCAATTCTCAATTTACTTTCATAATTTTAATATATAAATTATAACTTCTAAGTTTACAATAATACTTTTAGATATATTAATTAGGTTTAAATATATAAATTGTTAATTTATATTTATTCTCTCATCATCCACCATCCGTGCAAAGGTACGTTTAAGATTTTAAGTTACAATTTACATTTAATTCTCGAATTTATATTTTTTTCACGTAACAATTTTGATTCTTATCAAATTTTATTATTTCTAACTCACATTTTAATTCACATACAATTTGTAATTCACATTTTTATTCTTTAATAACTTCTAAGTTACATTTTTTTTATTTTCAATTGTAAATTAATTTATTAATTTATAAAAAAAATTCGACATATTTTTGAGTATTATGTGAACAAAATTTGACAATATTATTTGAGTATTATTTGAACAAAATTTGACAATACAATTTTTGTTCTTCTATTTTTAATTCACATTTAATTCACGCTTTTTAATTATTTCTAACTCGCATTTTACAATATTATTTCTTTTTTTTTTCAATTTTAGATATGGCATCTCAAGAACCAAATCCTAGCATTTCGGTTGAAGAAACAATACAAAGGATGAGTGTTGAGCTATTCGGTGAGGATAATCCCCCAACACAATATGCAAACATGAACCCCCAAACACATCCACAATTTTATCAACCACAACCACAATTTTATCCACCTCCACGACATGCAAACCTTCCATTATATCCTCAACACCCTTATTTAGCACAAGATATTAATGTTCCACCGACTCAAGCCCCTCCACCAACGATTCAAACTCAAGCTGAAATTGTCCCTCCACCATCATCTGTCGACGAAAGTATTCCTCCATCGTCGCAGCCATCATCAAATCCATCGCCAGAAATCCAAGAAGTAGAAGTGGATCCGAGGCAAAAAAAGAGAAAAACGACCGCGCCTAAATATGATGCACCATGGTGGCGTTTCTATGAAACAACTCATGATGCTGACGGAACTGTTTTGACTTTGAGGTGCAAGGTAAAAAATTGTAAAGGTTTTTTCTATTACAAAAAGTCTAGCGGTATGAAAATTTTTAAAAAACATGTTGAAAGACATGAAGAAAATGGCGACGAACCACAAGAACAACCTGACCAACGGTTAGTCCAAAGTACTATTAACCCTGACGGTACGAGGACCTTGGCCAAGTATGATGAAAAGCGCATGTGAACTGAAGTAGCTAGGTATATTGCCCATAAAGAAAAACCAATTAGTATGGGTTGTTGTTCTAGTTTTGCTAGATTAATAATAAAAGGCGCTGGTCAAGTAATGTACAAGCCATTTCACCACCGCAAAATAGTGGCCGAAGTCAAGAAACAATATTTAGAACGGAAAAATGAATTGTTAGCCATTTTTTGTTATGCCAACTATAATGTATCTATCACATATGACTGTTTGTCCGCAGGTAAGGGTGGTTTAGGGTATTTTTGTATTACTGCACATTATATTGATGACAATTGGATTTTGCAGAAACGAGTTTTATGTTTTCGTAATCTTGATTTTCCGCACAATGCACACGTTATTTACCAAGCTATAATCAATGCTTTGCATGAATTTAATTTAAAAAGAGATTTAGAAAACAAGATTTTTTCAATTTCTTTTGACAATGCTAGTAACAATATGAAATCTATTGATTATTTTTAAGTGCATTAAATCCCATAATGAATGGGAAATTATTTCATCAAAAATGTGCATGTCATATTTTAAATCTCACCGTTAAAGCAGGTATTAAAACTGAAGGTATTAAAAATTTAATTTTTAAATTCAAAGATGGTCTTCATCACATTTTTTGAAATAATGTTAGAAAACAAAATTTTCATGCATTGTGTTCACGCTTGGGCTTGAGTAATTTGATAGTTCCATGGGATGTCGATACCCGTTGGAACTCCACGTATAGATTGTTCCATCATTGTTTACCATACAAGAACGCAATAAATGAAATGTTGCGGAACTCAACCGAGGGGATACAACTGATGATGAACGAGGGAGAATGGAACCAATTGGAGAAGTTGACAAACTTTCTACAAGTTTTTTTCAAAGCAACCGTCAAACTTTCATGCTCGTATACACCATCTGCACACGAGTTACTTCACCATCTATATTGCATCACCAAGGTACGTAATCTATATTTATGTTTGAAACAATCATCCTCTTTCTTTATCCATCTCTTATTCTCTTATATTTTTTTTCTTCCAATTCTCTAAGGTCTATCGTCAGCTTGAAGATATAGAAGGGCTAGACCATAATTTGACTCCAATCGTTGAGGCAATGTGTAAAACCCACCATTTTTAACAAATATAGTAGCAAAAATGTAAATCTTTTCTTTTATTTTGTAACTCACAAAATTTCGTATTAATTAAGACGAAATCACATTTCGAGTCTCCTTGCATTCTTATCCAAATAATTAAACTAGTAAACGCAAAATTTGAAATAAAGGAATACGTACTTGTATACCTACATCAATCAAATGTTCTATCATTAAACTGAAGTTTCAAAAGAATTTAATAACTCAAGTTATATTAATTACAATATTTAAATCCATAAATAAACACCTTTCTCTTGTATAATTAAATTTCACATTATCCACTTAATCAAATATTACTATACACAATCCGCACAAAATTTAGAATCTCTTCCAATAAATTTCTACAATAACATCTAATTAAACAAATAAAAAAATTAATTACAACAAAATTTTAGATTAATTTTAATTTAATTAACAAAATTTTCAGATTTAATTTGATGATATTAACTTCTAAAAATTTCAAAATAAGAATCATCAAGTCAGATAATCATGTAACGAGTCTCATGACCCTGTCTGAGCTCAAACTCGATAGCCACACGATTTGCTACATATGCCAGACCCCAGATTAGCACCAAAAACTTCAATTAGAATGATAAAGGATCAAGTATGGTGCATGTTGCCACTCAGTATGACCCAACGGGTCATATGCGCGTTGTGCAAAATCGGCTACACCAAGGGTCACACGGACAAAGCCACAAATGATCTCACCCGACACCCTCCCTCTTTTCCTCTTTCCTTCCCGAGGCCTCTCTCTCTCTCTCTCTCTCTTTAATTAATGCTCCCTAGGAAAACCGCGCCTCTTACCCACCCTTTTCTCCTTCCTTCTTTCCCTGCTGCCCCTGTCACTTCGCCCTTTTTTCCCTTTCACCTCTCGGCACGCTCTCTCTCATTCTCTCTCTCTCACGCTCCCTGTTCTCCTCTCACATGGCATTTAATGCCCTCCCTGTACTCCGCTGCTCTCTCTTGCATTTCTTCACTCCTTGCCAGACTCTCTTCTCACCTCTCACCCCTCTTTTCCCCTCTCTGTCTTGTTTTCTCTGTATGCCATTAATGTCGATCTCATATCTGTTTGGCTTTTGTCGTCTGCCTGTCCTTCCTAATGACACTTCGCCATTTAAGAGGTGTACCTCCCTACCTCTGTCGTAGGTTCGTACTCGAGACACTCGAGTGCGCTGGAGAAAGTACTCGAATCAAGTCACTGTCACGTGCCTCTTTGGTCACGGCCGCTGTCAGAAAATCCCGAGGCACGAAAATCTACGCCAAGTAGTACCATATACCCCCCTCGTTACTGCCTGGCCTCCCTCTCCTCTTTATATAGTTCCTCCTTCTCTCTCTCTCGAGTTTTCCTGGCTGGAACTGATTTTTGCTCATGTGTTGAGATAACTTGATTTAAATTGATAAACTTTAAAGAGGTAGAGGTTAAGAGAAAGGAGGAAAAGAGGGAAACGAGATAGAGGCCGGCACATCAGAGGAAGGTTAGACAACACCCCGATCGTCCCCCGCCTGTCTTGAGCATTTACCCCTAATCTGGTAAATGATTCAACCCGAATTACCCATTACTTGTTTGATGTTGTGCCTTTGAGGCTCCTTTGGATTTGCTGTTGATTTTAATGGATTTTAGTTGTGAAAATTATTTTTGACGTTCAAGATTCGTGATGGCAGTGGCCTTCGAGCCACTGCCTGTGTATTGTGGAGGTTATCTGCGTTTACCAGCATTTTTGGTCTGGTTATTTCGAATTTGAAAGCAGAACAGATCTTGTATATTTGTATTTGCTGGTAGGGACCTAGGCTGTACTAGCCTTGTCTGATGCTGAGAAAATTTATTGATTTGTATGGGGAGTGGGTTTACTGATACGACACTTGAATTGAACCTTGAAAGGGGATTTGTGGGTCCTGACTTGCTGTACCAAATCTTATACTACCAGACACCGGTATTGGTTACTGGTGCTTGTTATCGATTCTGTACCAATGCCCCTAATTTGTAGCTTGCTGTGTGTGCTGGGTTGTTCTGGTTTTATCGTCGGAAAAGAGAGGAACAAAACTGGGCCAGAGGTGGTGACTGGCCCAGTAAGCTTGTTCACTATAATAATTTAAATGGGCCCATTTGACTTTATGGATTTTAGAACAACTGAACAGTTAGCCTTTGGGCCTTTAAGACCCATTTTACCCTATGGACCCTTGATTGGATAATAGATAATAAAAAAAAAATTTAGTTATAAGTATTTTGGGCCTTAACCCTAATTTGGGCCGAGTTGGGTATTATACAGATATTACCCAAATTAGAGGTTTAGCCCAAGATACTTAGTAACTAGATCCAAACGATAAAAAGGACCGAGAAAGGTATAACTGGGAAATGACGACCATAAGTCCGTGCAGCACGAGCTTCGGCTATGACGCACGAGTACGGACTTCTGATCCCACTCCAGGATTAACACAAACCAAACATAAACTAAAAACAACCAACTTGTGTTTCTATATATTTTCTATACTATATTTATCACAATAAACATTATAACGTATAATATACGACTCAGTTACATAGTAGGATAGTAGCTTGGTACGACATCGTATTTGATATCATGACACTTGATTTATTAATAATGCGTAACGAATAAATTAAGTAACTAAACTTGATATAATACTAAACAATATAATTAAATAATTATAAGTGTTACTAAGTGTAACATATATATATATATAGATATATATACACATATATAATAACCAAATAATAAATTACATATATTTGAGTATGTATATAAGTATATATATGATTAAATGTTTATACATATATATATATATACTTATATATGAAATTATATATATTGGACTAAGTATAACTATATAAGTAACATTATATATTGATCAATTTCTCTATATCACATAGAGTATACTGTACACCTAAATCCCATATGAAAAACATCCAATTTTGACTAAGTAAATATCTAATTATAAAGATATATATTGATCAATTTTTCTATAAGCACATAATCAATATGTTTACACACACATAGTTTAATACATATTTAGCTATTTTTGTTCTTCTTTGATTTTTAATAATAAAAGTCCAACTAAAAATAGTTGATTTTATAACATGCTTTCCTCGTGATTTGTTATTTACATTTTGTACATTATCGTCCTGACGTCACAGTTAATAATGGGGATAGTAAAACCTTAGAAAATAACATATAATTAAATACAAAGGAAGAGATATGTGGGTTGAACACGCACTCACTGTGCAGCATGGACATTGCACACAAGACTTGATTAAGTAATTATATTAAATAAAATAAATTAGTCGCATCAAGGACGTCTCAAACGCCGTTACCTTGTCATATGATTGCACTTAATTTCAAGACCCTCGACTAATTAAACAAACTCGAAATAAATAGGAGATCTAGTCGACTCGGACCCACACACAGGGGACGAGAATGACGCAGCTGCATACGACGCTGAGGTCAGCGTGGACGCAGCAGACCCTCCATTAGAGTAGCTCACGCTTCATTCCAGGTGTGGATTCCTGGGGATTATATTCCTTTCTCTCTTCTTTAGGACCTACCAGTCTTATCTAAATTGAACTGCAGTACCAAATTACCAACAACTTATAATCAGGCCCGTAGATCTTGAACTGTCATGAATTCATATTGGTAACTGAACCAATTATTTTGACCAACCTGCATTGCATGTCACCTGCATTCATATTGCACGTGAGATCTGTTATATGGATCCTATAGGCTATTAGACTACTTATAGGTAGATGCGTATCAAATATTATTTATATATTTTCGTTGGGAGTGATGAGAGTCGGGCCGGTGAGTCTAGCTAGGACGGATGTAGTCTGGGGGCATCGTGAGGATGGATTACGTACGGTAAACGGTTTCGCCCGTGGGGTCCATTTCTCGGGATGTCCCTAAGGACATTCGAACACTGCTCACCATCGATGACCATCACTTGGTGGCTCGTAGTGCCAGTTCGAGTGTTTGATTTTCAAGATCCTTACTAGTATAAATATTATAATATTTTCCTTTGAGTGATTAAGGTTCGGTTTTTCAGTTTAGAGTATGCGTGTCATATGTGACGTATTGGAGCTATTCCGTTCTTTATATTTCTATTAGCCGATGTTTCGGGATCTCCTAATATTCGAAGGACTTCCTCCTTTGGCCCCTGGTTGGTACAGAGGAAGTCTGGGGCTCCCCTTTGGCCCCTGGTTGGTAAAGGGAGTTCCCTTTATTATTGTTACTCAAACGGGTAGTCGGTTCCTTATTTCCGTATGACGGCTGAGACCGAGAGTTTATGTTTATTATTTTCTCCTTGTAAGGTGGGCTTCTCGGTTCGCTTTTGATCGAGTGTGTGCTTTTATAGCCGCTCATGCTATTACCAAGGCGTTTCGTTCTGGAAACTCAGAATTAAGTTAGATTGGCGGCTGATATACTAGACCCGTCTAACGATACCCTTAGATTGGCGGCTGACATACTAGACCCGTCTAAGGGGGCGAATCCTGAAGTCCTACACCCGGAGTTCTAAAATTTGATTCTTTGAACATTTGTCTGGGAGTTTGATATCTTTCCTTACTAGTATCGTATACTACTATTCCTCATAAATATTTTGGGTTTCTTTCTCGTATCGTCTCTTGGATAGATTTAATTATTTAAATTGATTAATGGTTAAACTAAATACAAGTTAGGTGTAGTAACTAAATATAGGTATTCTCAGTAAATGTGATTTGGTCCAACCTTGAATCGGATATAATCCCAAAGGCTGGACCTTAATCCACACTAAGTAAATTTTTATAATTTACTCACATTCCACGGTTGGTTGTGGGGTCCAGGTAAGGAGCAGGAGTTCTTTTGCTGTCCAGAGGAGAACGTTAGGATGGAGTCTGGCGTCTTCCGTTTTGAAGATCACTTAAGTTGTTTCCTTGTTATTCTTTTGTTAGGATTAGTTTGTAGTAGGTTAGTTAGGGTCGATCTCACGTCCTTTGATGGGATCGTCCTCCTATGTATGTATTTTATTTTTGTTTAGCTTCCGCTGAAATCTTTGTGTTCAGACGCTGAATTATATATATATGTATTTGTTGGATGTTCATGTATTGTGTGTAAAATGTGTGTGCTTTTTCTTAAATAAAGTATAATAAACTATTCTTATTTATAATTCAAGTGGTCAACTAAGCCTTTCGTGTACTTGAAATCAAGTACACGTGGCGGGATTAAAACCCTTAAGCTTGTCATTATTATAGCGAACTGTCTGCATCCGGCCTTCAAAAAGAAGTACACAACAAGATTGATTCAGAAGTACAACCAGAATCTGAAGTTACCATATCATACGGTGGAAGCCGAAGTGACTACTTTATTCGACGAGATGTTCGACATTTACAATGCTCGACATGTCTCAAGGATGGCTTTTGCGCCAACTCAACCACAAAGGTATGAAACTATGAATGCAATATATTTAGTAATATTTGAAGACTCAATTTATTTAGTAATTTTTTAACACTCAATAACTTTTTTTAATCACAAATAGAAGGACCAGTTCTTTTAGGCTTGCTTAGCGAGCTAAGGGAGGATGAACCTCAAATGCTAAACACTAACGAACTGTTGAGTTACTATTTGGGAAGTTTTGAAGACGATGACATCGACATCCTAGATTGGTGGAAGCGACATTCTGGCGCATATCCAGTTTTGGCAGCGATGGCTCGCGACGTTTATTCAGTGCCCGTGTCAACTGTACCATCTGAGTCATGTTTCAGTTTCGATGGTAGAATTTTGACCGACAAACGCACCAAATTGGGTACAACACGGTTCGAGCAACTTGTGTGCTTGAAAGATTGGATTGATGCCGAAGAGCGTAATCAACATGATCCTAATTTTCAAGAAGTCGAAACTCAAGAAAGTAGTACTATGCCAAGAAGTCTTGTCACCGGCGACGATTCTGATGATCCATTGTGCATTGACGACGACAAATTGTGGTATCTGAACAATGAATTCATGCGTGCAATGTAGTAAGTTTTTAATTGTAATTGTAATTATATTTTTCTTTTTTACAACAATTTTTTCCAATGATACTAACAAAAAAAAAGTTAGAACTCCGCCTATGTTGTCTTATTCACATAGCCGGTCCCACGCCCGGAATAAAGGAGGAGGGTAACTTTTAAAAATGATATAATTATAAAATATATTTTTCAAAATATTACAAATTTTATCTGAATTTTTGTGCATTTTTTTATTTTTTTAACATTTTTTCGAATTTATTGAGAATTTAGAGGTTTTTTTGAACATTATATGAATATTTTTTATTTTAAGAAAGATCATAAATAAAAATGATATAATTATAAAATATATTTTTCAAAATATTACAATTTTTTTTTCTGAATTTTTGTGCATTTTTTTATTTTTTTAACATTTTTTCGAATTTATTGAGAATTTAGAGTTTTTTTGAACATTATATGAATATTTTTTATTTTAAGAAATATCATAAATAAAAATGATATAATTATAAAATATATTTTTTAAAATATTACAAATTTTTTCTGAATTTTCGTTCATTTTTTTAATTTTTTTGGGATTTTTTCCGGATTTTTTGGAGGCATTTACCATTTACAAACTTTAAAATTCAAAAAAAAATTTTGAAAATCCCTCTGGGTCGGACCCGCCCCCCAAAAACCCGTGACCCGTGCCCGACCCGACCCGACCCGTGCCCGTGAGACCCGTGGGGGTCTATCACAAGTCGGGTTGCCCCTTCGGAGTTTGGACCCGTGCAAACCCGACCCATGAGACCCTTGAGACCCGAGGACCCGTGACCCGTCGGACCCTTGAACCCGTCCCGGTCGACCCGTGCCCGACACAACCCGACCCTTCGTCAATCCACTACTTAGGGTATCACAAATAAATTGTTTCCTAAAATAACATTTCAATTCAATTCAAAAGATACACCGTTGCGACATGAATGAAATAAACATAGAGTGGAAGCGGTACTTACCTTCCACCCAAACGATCTCCCTTGTACATTCGTCCTTTCAACGGAGCCCCTCTAATGGCTGAAGTGCGGAAGCGTGACGTCGTGCGTTAACAACCCAATTCAGTTTATCCCGGTGCCTATATTTTCTTCAATGCCACGAACGGAACAATGAAGTAATTCTCATTTGAATGAATTGAGAAATGAGGCAATGCACGGCACATGTGTGCTATGTCGATAACCGGGAATTTTCTGTTTCAACCAACGTTGTAAATGGGTGCTGACCTAGGTCTATTTATAGAGACATTAGTGTATCTTGGAAAGATGTCAAATTAATTAACAAATATTCATCAAATATTTGAAATTATATTCTCTCCAATTCTTTTCCAAATTCTAATATTAACTTATGTAAATAATTCTACAAATTTGAATGATAGCTATAATCAATCAGAAAAGATAACGGTAAATTTAGGCAATCAAAATCTGTCTTGGATAGGTCTTTTGCGGCCGCAATAGATTATAGTGCGGCTGCAATTGACTTGGGTTCTAGACTTGGTAGGAAATCTGTTAAGTCTCTTGCGGCCGCAATGAGGGCTATTGCGGCCACAATCAATCTACTGAAAAATAATAGATTTATTGCCAAATTCCCTTATTCCATTGCGGCTGCAAAGGATTTTCTTGCGGCCGCAATAGACTTGCGTTTGTGATGTTTTGCTTGGGCTTTGATCCAATTTGAGTTGAGCTTAGCCCAAACAATATTTCTGACTTTACACTAACACCAATATATAGTATAATTAATCATAATTGGTTCATTAATAATTATAATTAATTTACTTAAGTTTTATATACATTCGTGCCCAAAATCTTAGTGAAATATGTGTAATGCCATTGAATATCAGTTAATCACATTATTTGGCATTTCCATATATTACTCCTCGTAATATTAGGTGACAGTATGTGATACATAGTAATCATATAACACGTAGTCCAAATCTTATTTATTGAAATTGATGTCTCAATTCCAACAATTCGAGTTCACTTTCACCGTGTCAAGTTTGTTTTGATGTAGGAGGAATCAACGTCTCAATTTGGCAACTTTGCAAAATTAAGTCTTAAATAGTTTTCAATGCCAATTTTGACCACGCTCGTGGAGACTATAATTCGTCCTTTTCATCGCGTAAGTCATCAAGTTGTAGAAATTCAAGTTCACTTCCACCATATCTAGTTTGTTTTGAGGTTGGAGGAACCAGAGTCTCAAATTTGACTACATCAAATTTGAGGCGTTGATTCCTCCAACCTCAAAACAAACTTAACATGATGAAAGTAGACACAAATATCTACAACTAGATAAATTACGACGATAGAAATAGACTAATTATAGTATCGACGAGCGCGATCTAAATTGATATTAAAAATCACTAATTAATACTTAATTTTACAAAGTAACCAAATTTGAGACATTGGTTATTCTGACCTCAAAACAAACCTGACACAGTAGAAATATATTCGAATATCTACAGGTTGATGACTCGCGACGATAGGAAAATATTAATTATATTCCTGACGAGCGTGGTCGGAATTGGTATAAAAACAACGAATTAAGCCAAATTTATGTTCATTTCTCCGAACACAAAATAAACTTGACATAGTAAAAATATATTCAAATATCTACAACTTGATGACTTACGATGATAAGAAAACACTAATTATAGTTTCGGTAAAAACAGTCAAACTTGATTAAAATAAATTACTAGATAATTATCCTTTTCAAATTTTCAAACATTCAAAATATTCAATAATATACTAAAAAATCATCAATATCACATAAAGACAAACATTTACACAGATAAATTAAATATTTACACAGATAAAACTCAGTGAAACAAAGTATTATTAAATGATTTTAGATTAATTTTGAGACATTTAAAAACAAGAAAATCTCTATTATATAAAAATAAATTAAAAAAAAAGACAACAAAATCCGGCCTCCCAACAAAATTACGAATAATATCCAATTAATTTTCCAAAACAAATAAATCTGAACATGTATATGTCTTGATCCTAGATGGTCAATTTAGTTGGAAACAATTCCAAGTTTGATTCTGAATTTGTCAACTTTTGGTCTAATTGAACATAACCGACATTTTTTTTAAGCTCTCTGTATGTGAAAGCAGCGTAGAGGGAAGATAATGCAGCAATAAAATTAGTCACGTGGCAAACCAATTATTAGACAGACACTAAAATTATTTCTTTTTTACTAATCATCCTCTTTAATTAATGTGTAAATCTCCTTCGCTACATACACTACTAATACGGAAGGTGATTCTCTGCCGCGCAGCATTAATGGACGTTCATGATTTTCTGCGTTGTAGGTTACGGACGGCTCAGATTTGATTCAGAGGGGTCTGATATTATAAAATTTAGCTTGCATGAATATCAACGCAAATCAAAGACTGAAATTTACCGCGTAGCACGCACAGTGTTTGTGCTGCGCGGTAGAAGATCTGATTTGCTACTACTAGATTATAATAAATCACTAAATAAATAAATAAAAAAACAACGGAAAAATCTAAAAATGCTACAGTGATACTGTAGCAGTAAAGAGTAACAAAAGCAGCGACAAAAAAAACCTGAAATGAACAGCGATTTTTGCTGTAGCAGTGCAGAGCAAAAACGAACAGTAAATTGCAGCAAACATAGAAAATACTGCTTATTTCACTGTGAAAATAAACAGTGACGATTAATATTGCGCCATGAATATATTAGATACGTGACACCAATTATAATAGATGGTCACACGACAACAATAAAATTGTCAAAAAATATAATGCAGTAGACAGACACTACTAATAAAATTATTTCTTGTTTTACTAATCATCCTCTTTTATTAATTTGTAAATCTCCTTCGCTAAGCTAAAAAATATGCAAATCTCATAAGAAATATTTTAGAAAAAATTTACTTACGTATATAATATTTGATATTCATTAATCATTATAAATATAGATGGGACACATGTAAATAAAACTTCATGATTTGCTATCAGTATATATAATGATTGCCATGTAAATTCACTAAGCATGCTCATTAATATGTAAATGAGGCCAAAATATTGAAATAAAATTTTATATCAAAGAAATGACATAAACATAAAGCTAGAAATTTGTTTACATCTAAAAAATAAAATGTCAGTGGGACTCATTTGTTAGTGGGCAACGTGTAAAAATGCACTTAGAATTATAACTACACTGAAATAAAATGTAGCATACGTATGCATATGAAATACATACAAATTTACTTGACAAAATATAACATAATACACTTTATATTCACTTAAAATTTAATAAAATACACTATATATTCACTTAAAATTTAATAAATATAACATAAGGAACTTAATAATTAAATTAAATAAAATATGACAAACATATTAAATATTAGAAATTAAAATTAATTAAAATAAAATAAAATATAAATAGCTGTACCAGGAATACATGCAAGTCTTTGAAGAAATTATTTTTTAACTTCGGACAGAGAAGAGAAACGAGTAGAACTGACAAGTCTAAGTCTGATTTCGAATCGTGTCGATAACTTTCGTGTTACAAGTCAGATCGGGCAGGGTTCCAGTTCGGTCGCATCAGACTTATCAGGTAACAGATCGAGTCGGGCAAGATTAAGTTCGCTTCCAAATCGAGCATTGCAAGACCAGGTTCTGTTACAGATCAAGCATTGCCGACAACTTTCATGTCATGGGTCAGATTTGGCAACATCTATTGGGATAGCACCGACAACATTCGAGTTTGTTGGAGGTTTGAGTTCGGTCGGATGAGACTGTGTCACATTATTGAATTGAGTTATTACATCTTGACTTTTATGATGTCAATTTATTAGTAAATTAAACTATGATGTAGACGATATCAGATCAGATCGGTTTACAAGCCATCTCACTAGTAGCGAATTCAGAATTTTCGTCAAAAATGAGCAAAATCTATTTTTTTTTCTATAGAAGTGCAAAATGTCACATTTTTTAAAATTTCAAAATTATAAGCATTTTTTTTTAAAAATAATTGACTAATTGTATAAATATATAAGATTAATTTTGCAAAAAAAAATTCACATGCCTCTCTGGCTCTTACTAACTCCGCTTATGCGTCTTAGGTAAAATTGGGTCGGGTCTCATTTCGGGTCTTAGTTATTGAGAAGATTCAAGTTTTCAGATGAATCGAATCGGGCAAAATCTGAATCCTCATATGCAGGAGCAGATTCATAATTTTTGTCAGAAGGACAAAATTTATAATTTTTTTCCAAAACAAACAAAATTAGACATATTTTTAAATATACATGATTATTTAAAAAAAAATTAAATAATATAAATATACATAATTTTTTCGCAATTTTTTCAGAAAAAAACGGCTGCCTCCTTTATCCTGGCCCTCTTTAAATCCGCCCCTGCTCATATGTAGCTTCTACTCCACTCATGCGAATAAATTCGAGTTAGAGTTAATCTGACTTCATCTAAATATCTAATCTGAACAGATATTTGAGTTCATATTCGGTTCTGCCACCACTAAAATTCTAGAAATAAAATGGTATCGTGAGGAGATCTGTAATTAGATTAGATTAGATGGCACATCTTCGAAGAGTCACAGAAACAAATAGGTAGGTTGAATAGGCTTTTCTTTTTCTTTTTTTTTGGTATTACTTGTAGAATCCGGATCCGAATCTGCTGTTTGTATTTGAGCCAAGCAATTATGTTTGTCTCGATCCGACCGTCACGAATCGATCGATCGTCACGAATGACTGTGATTTGATTTGTAGAACAGATTTTTTGACCGTTTGATTAGTTTTGAACGGTTCAGATCTTAACAAACATGAAATAAAAAGAAACTATACAAATAGCGGATTTGATTCCGTACAATCCTACTTGCATATGGCAAAATAGTGACAGGTCAAAGTAGGGACACATACAGAGTTATGCAGGACCGACATACGGAGGAATCACGGGCAGTTTTTTTTTGCATAGGGGCAGCTATTTTTGGCATCTTTTAATAAAAGAAAAGTGAGGTGTCACACTACGGTCCGTGTAGTAAGATAAAGTGATCTCAATTCCATACGGAGCCGGAGCCCGGAGGGCAGCCAGAATTTACGGTCTGAAAACGCTACAGATTGAGATTTCTTTTAAAATATATTATAAATTTTGAATTAATTATTATAGATAATACGTATATGTCTATTTTCTAACCTTAGCTTTCACTGTTAATTGAAACATGCGTTTGTGAGATGTCAAACAATCAAAACCACATGTGAGATGTCAAATAATTCAAACCACACAAAAATCCGAAAATGTGAACGCAAAAAAGATTCAAAATAAAAAAAAAAGTTTGAATTTCACAAGTTAAACTTGATAGGATCAATAACTTTTCTTGAGGGGCTTCTATATTTCCATCCGTCAATCAATTTCAGAATTTTGATTTATTTCTGTTGGATTTAAGTATTTAACCAGACGCAACGCAAGTGTGAAAGATTCGATCGAGAAAGATTTAGAGAGAATGTAGGAATAGACAGATTAGGCTGCGTGCTCTGTAATAATTGGTGAAGTGGAGTGGGACCCAAAACCCACCATTCAACTTAGAAATACTAGCAAATTTGACTCAAAATCTGCCGATTTTTTAACAATAAAAATTAAATTAATTAATTATATTTAAACAAAAATATTATCTGAAAATTTCCAAATATGAAAAAAAATTAATTACGATCTCGACGAGAACAACTGAAATTGTTATAAAAATTTATCTAAATGACTAAATACAAACCAACTTATTAATTAAAATATTAATTTTTTAAATAACACGTACAAACAAATTATTTTTATAACTGACCTGAAAAATAAAGAATAACATTTATAACTTTGAATTCAAATCTTTGACAATAATGACTCTATTTTTAAACATTCACGTTCACTTGTTAACATCTAGACGCATGCGTTTCAGAGGTACATAGAATTTCCATTTGTTCTGTTTGAATTTCTCTTCTAATGCATGAGTCTACATAACAGAACAAAAAGAAATTCTATGTACGATATAAAATGAAAGATTATTATGCACATTATTTGAACTACTATACATGTTTTTGAATTGTTATGCACGTTATGAAATTATTATGCATCTAATTATTATTATGCACATTATTTGAATTATTATGCACGTTATGAAAATAAGTACAAATAAATATAAATAACTAATACCGATATAACTACACAACAATATGCATAACAACAAATACAATATACATAATAACAAAATTAATGTAAATAATAATAATTATAAGAGTGAGTCTTCTATGGACAAAAAAATTAAACTCAAATTAATTGTATTCATTGATCATCATCAATTTTGCATCAATAGTAGTAAAATCAAATTAATTTTGATTCACACCAGAATTTACCTAATTATAATAATATGCAAATTGAATCCAAACTTATTAACAATCTCCAGTGATATCGACGGCGATACCTAATTATAATAGCACAACTGACATCATTTGTTTGCTTGAAGAAGCATGCCACGTTTCCATCTCTGATTAGCTGAATTTGTTATGGACAGAAGAATCGGTTCCCTTACCACCACTCACGCGTAGTGTTGTAAGTTGAAACTACGCTACGCTTGGTTTCCACATATTTGTATAGTGATTTGTGCGGTTGTGGCTTACTATTTACAAAGAACCATGTCCATACTCCAAAGCATCATTCGAAAATTGGGTCTGGCTGAAACAAAGGCAGGTGGGAGTGGGATCCACAAAATAATGGGACCCTCCTAAATCAAATCTACAGCGTCGAAATTTAAGACAGCGGTTCAAATTTGCTGCCATCAGACGATCCGTCCATTATTAATATTTTGCTGACCAATCATTTAAAGTAGCTGACCATTTCAAACGATATGAATTTCTTTCAAAAGACATTTAGTAATAAAAGTTGGAAGTTTCAAAAATTCCTTACATAAAAAATATAATAATAAATTTATGGTCTGATTGTCAAAATGTGAGCATTTATTTTATTATATTTTATAAAATACTATTTGGTGAATTTCTAGTGTCGAGAAAATTGATAAAATTGAGTATTAGTTGATGTTTCTTTAACAACAAATTGTTCTTCACTTTTCACTCTTCAGAATATAATATAGAACACAAGTATTACTTACGTCCTTTATTTTTTGTGAATTTCAGGATGTATTTCATCCTATTTTTGAAAAAAATTTGTTCATTAGAAAATTTTCTCAAATAAAAAGGGTAGCCTCACTTTATTAGGAAAGGCAAAACGACTTCGTCTTATCAGGGTCCGAATCTGCTGCTCGTAAATTACTGCTTGCTTCCTTGCTTGTTTTCGATTCGACCGCTCGATCGTCACGGACGATTGTGATTTGATTCAGAGACAGATGCTTTGACCGTTAGATGAGTTTTGAACGATCCAGATCGAAACAAGCAGAGAAACAAGTAGGAATTTACGAGCAGGAGATCCGGTTAAGACATGATATGTTCAACACTTTAACATAAAATAATCTTATTAAGATATGATTACACTGTAGAATAGATATGCTGGCAGATCACTCCTTGTTGGCCCCATTGGAATCAATTAAACCTTAAATTTCCTTTCAAGTGACAACAGAACAACTACTGCAATTAGAATATTTCCATAAGAGGTCTATCAATGGGTCGAATATTTGTAACGGGAGCTGATACAGATATGCCATATTTGATATTAATTATTGATATCGATTGTATTATGCATATTTAGTTGAATTATACTGCATATTATTTGAGTTATTATTCATGTTATTTTTGTAATGAAATAAGTATACATGTTGTCGATTTTATTATGCACCTTTAGTTTAATTATCGTGCACATTATTTGAGTTATCATGCATGTTATTTTTTTATAATAAAATAGTTATGCATGTTAATTTCTGTACTAAAATAGTTATTATGGTATAAAATGCATAATAACTCAAATAATGTACAGTATAACTCAAATAAAGGTACATAATAAAATCGATATCAATAGTTTGTATCAAATGTGATATCTACGAAACATTATCCATTTGTAATTGTTTAGCGCTCCTAAAATTTTTACAAATGGCTTGAACATTATTAATTAAAATTCCTAAGATTTTCAAATAATTATATTAACACGTAGTATATTAATAATAATTAAAATATTAATTGACTAAAACCTTACTAAACACCTATTTATTTAATAAGGACAAATAAAATATATTATGCATAGTAGAATTAAATAAATATGAATAATGGTCCAATAATGAAGTGTCACATTATTAGTAATATAACACGAGACGACACAAACACGAATTATGACTAAGTAATTATATAAATATAATTATATATATTAATCAATTTTTCTATATCTTATCATATAAATATACACCTAACCACACACTGACACACACACCCACGAGATTATGACTAAGTAAATATATAACCATAATATATATAATGATCAGTTTTTCTATAAACACATAAAAGTATAAAATAGGCACCTACTAGATAGTACCATAGTATACTATTTTTGTTTCTTCCTTTGATAAGTTTAATAATTTAAAAGTCCAACTAAAAGTGATTGATTTTATAATATACTTACTATGTGATGTGTTTTATTTACTTGTTCTTACTAAAATAACGTCTTGACATCTCGATCACCTTAAACTTAACAAGAAACATGATTCAAGCACTGACTCATAATAAAAAAAAGGTGAAGAACACAAGGAGGATTACATGGACTATAGGATAGATTTTAGCACCAAATATGCATCATAGATGCTATAAAAATTTTAATAAAATATCCCAAGCACTTAAGCAAGAATAACGAAGATGAAAGTATCAAAGACGTCTGAATGTGTAACCTAAATTACAGTTTGTTACCGTAAGATATCAATACAACTTGAAAATTTATAAAACTTAAAACCTTAAAAATAAAATAGGAGATTTAGTTGACTCGTATCCACTTGCAGGTGACGAGGTTGTTCCCGACGCTAGCGCTGACGCAACAGAGCTGCCCCCAGAGTAGAGCCGACTACGAACTCGTCTCCAATTTTTTCAGGTGTGGATTCATGGGGCTTCTATATTTTTCTTAGTATAGGACCGAACCAACAAATCTTTATTTTTCTTTTATCTGAACTGTGATACCAACTTACATAAACTTGATAAAGGACCATAGGACTTGACCTGTCATATGCATAACAGTAAATTGCACCATCTATTGGACCTACCTGCATTCATGTCATCTGCATTTCATGTTTGTATGTGAGATATGATATACATATCGTATTGTTGCTATAATATTATTATCATAGGATAGATAATTATTTTAGAATATAGATAGGATAATTTAGAAGTCATTGGTGAAATAGTAAGTCTATTGGCATCTCGCTGGGTTTACGTGTCACGGTGTCTGACATAGCCTTTGGCGTACTCTCAGTGAGATGTCTTCAAGGACATTCGGCTGATGCCCACCAAGCGAGTTGATCACTTGATAGCTCGTAGTGTCGTTAGAGAGTTTTACTTTCTAATCATCATATTATTATAAATTATATTATATTTTTCCTCATTTGAGTGATTAAGGTGTCACACCTCAATTTAGAAGTATGTGCGCCATATTTGATCTATTGGAACTATTTCGTTCATATTTTATATTATTATTATTTTATTTAGCCGGCTTTTGCAAGATCTCTGGTACGACCGAAGAGTTCTTTCTCCTTTGGTGACCAATTTGGGTACAGGAAAAGGCTGGAGCTCTCCTTTGGTCCCTTGTTGGTACAGGAAGACTCCTTTATTATTCTTTTTATGTACGAGTCGTTGGTTCCTTATTTCGGTGTGACAACTGACATCGAGAGTTCTTAATTTATCTTTCTATTCTTTTGGTGAGGTAAGCACGAGAATTCGCTTTTGATCAATGAGTGTGTGCTTTTCGTATCCGCTCATGCTATACGAGGGTGTTTTCATTCTGGAATCTCAAGATTTAGGTCTAAGCTTTGGATGCTCCTTCTTAGTTGATGCTTCGCTTAAGGGCAAATTCTTGTGTTCTGCAAACTGGGAATTTATTTTAGAGTGCTTGATCGATTTTCGTACTATACTTTTAAACATTGGTTTCAAACTTAGTGGATTTTCTAAACACTTCTAATTATTAACTTAAAGTAAAATTATTAGATTGTGAATGATTATCTACCAAGTGTTGGATTGGATACAATCTTAGTGAAAGATATATGCTCAAAGACTGGATTTAAATACGAACTGAGTAATTTTATAATTACTCACGTTTTGACGGTGGCTGTGTGGTCCTTGTGAGAAGCATTGGAGTTTCTGACGATGGCATCTTAGGATGGAGGTCATAGGCGTTCATTTTGATCATTTTCTTTACCTTTATTTTTACTGCTTCATGATAGGATAGATAGACAGATGGTCACCGATGTATCAACATGACCATTCTCTTTTTGTTTATTTCTTTTCTTCTGCTTCTGTTATTTTGATACACTTTCGATGTATGTACATGAAATGTTGTCATCAATAAAATTTATACTTTATGTATTGTTTTACTAATTTGTTTACTATTATTGTGTATTTTATTATTTTTAAGCCTTCCGTGTGCATGTCGTGATGCACACGTGGACGGGTACCGTCAGTCCCAACTTGTTCATTGTTTTTCGGGTGCGATAATTTTATTGAATAAATTTTAAATTGTTAAAAATTGGTACGTTTTTATGTGAGTTAATCAGTTTAAAGTTTTACGAGTTTCACACAATTTCATTATTATTTAATGATGTATGGCGAACTGTTGATTTCATATCATTTATATTTTAGGGTGCTCGATGTTAGAGTTCTAAATTCGTGACATTCTATGTCGTATCATGCCAAACACAACTTGGCACGAAACGACACGACACAACAAAAATATTATTTTATTATTTTTATCGTGTAGTGCCAAAAATTGGAAGGGGTCGGTACGACACGTTTTGACACGTTGTGCCTAACGTGTTTTAATCATGTTGTGTCTAATCTTGACGTGTTTGTTCGTGTTGTGTTGCTTCGGCACGACCTGCCTTATTCGTATTAATCGTGTGGAAAAAAGACCCAAAATATAGGAGAAAATTTTAAAAAGCATACAAGTATGAAAAATCTAAATATTTTATAGACAATTATTCTGTTTTTTTCAAAATTTAGATAAATAATATAAATAAAAGACAAAAATAGGAGAAAACAAAAAAAGTTAGGAAAAATTCCCAAATTCGTAAAATTGCCAAAAATATTATTAATATGGAAAACTGAAAAAAAGGAAAAATACTTAAACAATTTATATACTACAATAATATTATTTTGTTTTGAAAATTTTGTAAAAAAATTAAAAATAATTAATAAATGCAAAAAAAGAAAAAAAAAATTACCCTCCTCCTTCATTTTCGGTTTGAGAGCGGCTATGTAAAATAACATATGCGGAGTTCTAACTTTATTTTTTATTGGTAATCTTGAAAAAATAATAATAAAAAAACTGAATGATAAAATTTAGAAATACAAATCAATATGTCATTGGTTATTGGATCCATTTTGAGGTTCCTCATTTCTTTTCATTATACATGTACCGAAATTCTTCTAGTAAATGTAAACTTTTGTGCATAACTTATATGTTACACTTAGTAGATTACCGTCAACATCTTTTTGGTCGTTTCATAATAGTGCCACCGAGATGTTATGTAAACGGGTGATCTAAAAAAAAATAATAGCATGAGATGTCATTTAGCATTACTCTATAATTTCTAAAAAAAATGTAACATTAAAAATGTAATCAAGAAAAGACTATTACATTAAAAATGTAATTGAAAATAAAATTATTTAAATTAAAAATAATTCTAATTTGAAATTTCGAACTAATTAAATTAAATTCCGACCTTTGACAATCTTAGAATAATAAACTAGAATGAAATTATTGTATTTTTTTAATAATAAAACTAACTTTGAGAATTTGAGAATATTAGCTCAATTGAGAAGGAAGATGAGAGATTGAGAATTTGAAGTTTTGTGAATATCTATAATGAATGAGAGCATATTTATAGTCAAATACTTGAGAGGGAATTATCTTTTGTTTTTAAAAAGTGATTGTTTTTTTTTATTTCTGTTTCTAACCGTGCCTACTCATGCTTAATCGTGTCTACCGTTTCTATCCGTGTCTATTCATGTTGTCGTGTCGTGTCATGTTTTGTCATATTTCGTACCGTGTCGTCTCGTGCATTCTCTCGTAAACGTGTCATGTCGTGTTGTGTCGTGACTTACAATAAAAAAAATCAAGTATTGGCATGCTTAAGACAAAAGATGTGAACAATACCGCGTTGTATCATGTGTCGTATCCTTATCGTCCCGTGTTTGATCGTGATGATACGATTATGAAAACCCTACCGGATGTAAACTGAATCATACATTATTTCTCATTAACAAAAACGAACATTATCACACTTATTTAAACCTTAGACTTACTTTAATAATTCTTTTTAAAAAAAGTCTATTTGCAAAAATCTACTTTTAAAATTTCTTTTGCCCACCGGCCCCCACCGATTCCACTTAGATTCGTCACTGGCTGAAATAAATAAGAGAACATGTGGAACTGCGTGAAAACTGAGAAAAGTACAAAAAATTATCCTTAATTCCCAGAAAAAAAAATAGAAACCCCATTTGGCGTTTCCTATGGCTATAATACAAAAACACAGACCCAAGTCACGTTCCGAACAGGGAAATTGCAAAATAATTAATATCGTCAGACGTCAGTACAAAATTATCATACTTTTGTTCACCACATATTTCACATTTTTTAAATAAAATAACAATTTTTTTTCACAAAATTATCGTACTGTCCAACACATGTTGTTGCACCATTCTCGTCACATATGATCTCTACTAGGCGTTTGCTCTCTTCAAAAAATCGCGCATTTCAAAAACCAACGGACATTTAAATTTTTGTGGGCCCCATAACAAGTCAAAACAAACGCGCTTCAGGCACCTATTCAACTTCAAAATTAATAGCTGAATTAATAATTTAATACTTTCATTATGCATATATACTCTTATCAAATTTAAAATTAAAAGAAGTTCACAAGTTTTTCAAAACTTCATAATTAGTTAATCTTTATATGAATTTGTTATTTTAGTAACAAAATATTAAAAAAATATGCTCAAATTATCAAAACAAGTAAGTAATCTTGTAAAAAAATTATCAGAACAAGTTTCGTTGAAAGATTAATACGTAAAAAATAGAACGCAATTATACAAAATTGACAATTTTCTCCTTTTACAAGATTGTTTTTTTGTTTGTTTTTGCTTTTACTAATATAACGCATTTTTAATGAATGACGAGTAACTGACGATTTTGGCTGAGACATAAAAAAAAAATATCCCCATAATTAGAAATTTGGAAGGGTGAGGAGAGTACATGATCTCTCTATTTTGTTTTTGTTTTGTTTTGTTTTTTGAATTTGCGACAAATTTATTGAACGCAAATATCTACTCCTGCTCAAAATCCAAGTTTGTACGAATTTCTTGTGCAACAGACAAATTTCTGTGTAGGATTGGTGTAGCGCAGCATTTGAATCGTTCGATTTTCACTGATTGTATCAAGATTCGTGCCAAAGTATAAAAGCCTCTCTGATTTTCATCGTTGGCGGTCAATCACGAAATTGGCAAAAGATTCGGACCGTCTATTTACTGTAGCGCGCTATTGTGCTACAACATATTCGGGTCCATCATATTGATAATAAAAAACCTTATATCACTCAGAATTCAAATCTTCTATTTTTGTACAACTATTTTATGTGAATCCGGTTCATTTATTAAGTCTTAAAATTTGTGGTCATGAATCTCAGTAAACAATGAATGTGGATCTCGTAAATTTTTTGTAGTACTATAGAAAATTCGGATCCTAAATATGTCACTCTCTGTGTTGCGGTGCAAGTGCGGGTATCGTATCGGATACGATACGGGTACGTCGTTATGGCGATTTAAAAAATATTAGATACGAATGCGGCTATATATATTAAATTTTAAGTAAAAAATAATTAATAATATTATAATTTAATAAACAAATTAATAAAAAATTAATAGTGTAGCTTGTCTTGGATTCGAATTTTCTTCATGCTTCATGTTTCACTAATTTTTATAGCGATGTCACATAAATTATCAGCGATTTTACAAGACATGATTGTCACATGGAGTTTCGAAATGTATCGAGGCGTATCAGAGATCAAATTCTGAAATTCATAGGTCAAAGTGAATAAAATAATTGAATACATCAATCTCTGTACGCCACGTCATGGATGCCCACATGGCTTATCAGATACGTATCTCAAGAAGTATCCGAGTATCGAATACGTATCTGATATAATACGACAAGATAACGTGAAGTATCCGATACATTATGGCAAGATACCGTGAAGTATCCGGTAGCATTGGTCACTCTTTTTTCTTCAAACTTATTTAGGCTATGTAATGACTAATGATCACACATTTATTTTGCTTACAATGATTCGTGATCATTATAAATCTTTGGGTTTACGCTTGCTCGTGCATTGTTTTGCCCGTTTTATTAATATTAGAAGTTTAATAAATAAATTATAAATAGAAAAAAATGTTTTGAAAGCTCTAAAAATAGAAAAGACTGTAGTTGTGAACATCGATAAAAAAATAAAATGGACGGTATTGACGATACTGTCCATTAAAGAGATTCAGTCGTGGTACATTCTTTTTTATTCATAAATAAATATACATAATTTAGTTGAGTTGGATTATATTTCGGTAATTTTTTGTAACAACTTCAGTTGCGTCCGTCAGAACTGTAATTCTTAAGTATTTTTTTTTTGTAATTTGGCCACAATTTCAGGGCATATGTAGTAGTAAGGTCAAGGGGGAAGCCATCTCCTGGATTTTTTTTTTGCAAAATAAACTATACAATTTGTTATTTTTTTTTGAAAAAAATATGTTTATAATTTGATTTTTTTTTATATGCCTCATTTTTCTCCTGAAAAATTATAGATCTTGTCCCTTCTTGACTAAAATCTCGGATCCGTCCGTGGGCCACACAAAAGTACATATTTTAAGTCTATTAGCTCATTATCAATTAGAAGTCCTTAGTGTTGGAATATTATTTATTATAATATTACTAATGTGACCTATTTAATTGTTTTAAGCCAATTTCATTTACGAATTTAATAAAGGGTGCATCTGTATTTTGATGAAAAATCTGCATTGTATCTGATCCCAGGAGGTTGCTTTAAAATAAATAACTATATTCAATCTATTTGTTAAAAATGATCTTGCCTTATTTTTCTGAATTTAGACCCGCTAAGAATCCAATAAGAATGTGGATTTTATATCTATTAAATTTAAGGTGATTAATTAATTAATTAATTAATTGAATTAATTAAAAAAGGGGGATTAATCTCCTTTACAGAGGCGCCTATCCATTAATTATTTGTTTTAAGAGGCGCATTCTAACGTTTGGATTCATTGTACAGAGGACCTTTTCCAATCTTGATTTTCATTGGATAAATGAAATACATAAAGGGAGTTTATTTTAATTTAACAGTAAAGAAAATAAATAAAGGTATAAGTGATCTAAGAGAGAGAGAGAATATAATAGAAAAACACATAAAGCATCATCATAATGTCTAAGAAAAACCAAAATCACTCACAATCAATACTAGTGTGACAGTGTTGCAATTTCGGTTTATCTTATGCTCTTGAAGACCGGTACTAACGCTTCTGCTTAACGACTTCCGTTCTTCAATATTGTGAATCTATTTCTATCGTATTGAGTCTAATTAGTGATTGGAGAAATGTTCATCTCGAATTTGGTTCTATATTCAACTTATGTCTTAATTAATATTTTTTTTTATCATGAGTTTGCGTCAGAATCAATTTTGAATCGTTTGTACCTCCAATTTCAAATCAGACTCGACTTGATGGAAGTAACTCGAATATCTACAACTCGGTAGCTTGCGACGATAAAAAAAAACTAATTATATTTTTAACTTTCAAAACAATATTTCTTTCTATTTATAATTTATTTATTAAATTTTCAATATTAAAAAAAAGGAAGAATATATACTCTTGTTCGTCGACAAAAGTTTCAAGTAACGAATCAGTGGGAGATAGATCCCGGCAACATTTCTGTCCAAAGAAGCGCTTTCTTTGATGCATCACACGATGTGTGCATGTAAAAGTGTGCAGACAGATTGGCGGAATCGTAAAAGCAATGGAACATTGAATGCTAAATGTTTATATGTTGCCTTCATTTTTCTCATATTCAGTGCTAGGATTTGGTTCAATCATCAAATTCAAGATAGGTGCATGTCAAAACTCAAAACTCAAAACTCAACTTTTAACTTATGTGCCTTATACTCTTCACCTGAATACCAATGTGCGTACATAACAGAAGCAAGGCAAATTTAGGGAGGGACGGCGCTAAATTATTAAAGAGATGCTTATTTTATTTTTGAAAATTTTAGAGTTTCTAATTTAAGAGCATTTTTGTTTATGAAACTCTTAGAGTTTCTAATCTAATGTGACAGTTGCTAAATGAGTTTTAGGAATGTAGATGAGTTTTTATTTAGCAATTTGCTCCATAGTTTATAAACTCTGACGTGGCTTCATAATTGGCTGAAGTTGATCTGGCTCCCAACGCTCTCTCTCATATAATTGGCTGATGTGACAATTAAAAAACTCTAATTATAATTTTCAGAATGTGGAGTTTAGAAACTGTTAGTTTCTAAACTTATGTGGCAATTATTTAGAAACTCTGAAAGTTTCAGAGATTAAGATGCTCTAATGTGATAGTTTCTAAATGAGTTTTAAAGATGTAGATGACTTTTTTATTTATAAATTTTGTTTAAAAGTTTCTTATTTAGCAACTATGCTTTAGAGTTTATAAACTCTGACATGTCTTAATCATTTGTTAAGATTGATCGGTCTCCTACAATATTGATAATATTTGCTGACGTGACAATTTAGAAATTCTAATTTTTCAGCTTTAGAGATGAAGTGTTTAAAAAATAAAGAAAAATTAAATTTCTAAAACCAACGTGTCAATAATAGAAACTCAAGAATTTTAGAGATAGAAATGCTCTTATTCTCTCGCAAATTGGCCATAAGAACTGTGTAAAACTTTTTGTGTGTGTGTGTGGGTTGGGGTGGTTCACTGCTCACGACCACTAACATATTCGCTGAAAACAACGAATAAGGTATTTTGTATAGGATAATGTTCTGTAGATTTCAATATTGATATCGACTATCGATATCGATGTTATTATGCACATTTAGTTGAGTTATTATGCACATTATTGAGTTATTATGTATGTTATTTCAAGTTAGTTTTGTACTGAAAAAATTATTATGCATGTTAACAAAATAATGTGCATAATAACTCAAATAGCATGCATAACTATTTCAGTACAAAAAATAACATGCATAATATCTCAAATAATGTGCATAATGACTCAACTAAATGTGCATAATACACCCTTTTGTACAACAAGAATATACCATATTAATTTTGCTATTTAAACTAACGAACTAAGTAAAAATCAATGTATAAAAAAATATAATGGAATCGAATTCTTAGATTCCGATTCCGATTCGGTATCGGATTCTTAGATTCCGATTGGAAATCAGATTCTTAGATTTCGATATTTCTATTTCGGTAATTTCAGTCGAAATTTTCTCGTTTTAGTCTTTTTTCCTTTTTATTTTGTTTATTATTGAAAATTTCGGTATGAATAGTAAGAAATTCACGGATTTTAATTTATAGTGGCTACGCTCAAATTATTTAATTAACATGTCCTATAGGTTTCTTCAGTTGGTTTGAATGAGTATATTTGCTGAAAGAGGACTGATGTATAGATTTTTGCATCGAGACCTCCATCGATATGCGTATATTATGTATGTTAGACGAGTTGTTATGTATGTTAGACGCGTCGTTATGCATATTATTTTGTATTGAAAAATAATTATGCATATTAGACGAGTTGTTATATATGTTAAGCTAAAGATATAAATTTTGATACGTTTAACATTCATAACAACTCGTCTAACATGCATATTTGTTTTTCAGTACAAAAATAACATGCATAACGACTTGTCTAACATGTATAACAACTCGGTTAACATGTATAACGACAGGGGCGGATCCATGTTTAGGCAAGCCCGGGCAAGTGCCCGGGCTTGATTTTCAAAAAACGCAAAATTTTGTGTATTTTTAGTTATTTTTTAGTGAAAAATGAGTTTTTAATGATATTTTAGTGAATTTTAACGGGTTTGTGCTCGGACTTGATCTCAACCTCAGTGTCCAGGCTTAATTGTGCCCGGGCTTAAAAAGTCTCTGGATCCGCTCCTGTATAACGATGAAGTGTCGATGAAGGTAACTATCCGTAGAACATTTTCTTTGTTGAAAAGTTCATATTATTGTAAACTAACGTATGTTATAATTAATAAATATTTTTATAAACAATTCCTAAATGTTGTTGGTAGTTCTGGATCTAAATCTCTGAATTCATTAGAATAGATTCAAATTTATATTCTAGTTCAACACTTCAACTTGAAGTCTTTGTTCCATAAAGGAATAATTAATAGAAAAACTATTTTTCAAAGATAAATGATTTTTACAAAAATTCTTGCATTTGAGTCATTTGACACATAATTATTCTCTTAAATACTAAATTTTTAAAAAATAATAACAAAAGACGAAAAAATCTAAACTTTTTTCATTTCGTACTTTTAAATCACGATAACTTCAAATTAAAATTCTGACTCCGCCTCTGAACACAAGTATTACAATTTACATGTATTGTGTGCCATACAAATACTTATTGGAAATCTCAAATATTCCCTCTCGACCACTATATTAGAGAAGTTGATCTTCTACCGCGCAGTACCGACAGACGGCTCAGATTTTCTGCGTTGTAAGTTACGGACGGTCCAGATTTGATTCAGGGAGGGTCTGATATTATAAAGTTTAGCTTGCACGAATCTCGATGCAAATCAAAAGCTGAAATTTACTGCGCAGCATGCACAGTGTCGGTGTTGCGCGGTAGAAGATCTCGTTCCCTATATTAGTCCCTTGGTATCTCTCTGATGACTGAAGCGATTTCGTGATTTCCTCGTCAAAATCATAATGAGAACAGAGCACTTCTAAAGATGGAACTAAAAGTCCATAAATTAATTGATATATATTTTGGGTTTTTCGGAACTTAAAAGGAAGTTCAAATTTCAGCCCAATAGAGGCCTGGCAGAAATGGAATTTATGTAAGTTTACTATGTAAGTGCTCGTAGTGGTTTAGTTTAAACTTCACAGCAAGGAAAAAGAAAAAGAAAGAGAAAGAGAGATGATGAAGAAGAAAGAAGAAACGAAGAGATGGGGCCGAGAGCTCGAAAGCCATATCTGTTGCCATGTTGAAACATCCTCTGACAATAACCTTCTATTGGTGAGGTCTTCTAATATCCCTGCTGTAACCAGTTTTAATTTGGTATGGTGATGTTGTATGTTCTGATCCTCTATGTGTAGTAGAGATCAGTGCGCTTGTACTGTACCACTACAAGTTGTAGAGAGATTTATGGTCTCTGTTGAATCCTTCAGGATGTATGGGGAATTGGGGATGATACGGTGAGCCACTTTCTTCACAGCTCAGGATTTCCGCATTAAACAAGAACCAGCTTGTTTTACCCATCTTTTCGGTATATCCACTAGTTATTGCTGCGCACAAGATGTTTGATGAATTGTTACAACGGACATTTGTTTTTTGTGTTTGTGGCGTTGCTAACATTACAAATGGCCAAAACATGCTTACGTACAAAGCAAATATATAGTTATACAAAGTATTAGCTTCACATACAGATTTAGAGATCGATGTTCTATGGGAATACTTGCTCTTGTATGATTTCTTCCTAACCGCTGCAACAAGGGGACAATACTCACCCTTATTACATCATATTGCTAAGTAAGGTAATTAACGCTTTCTAATATCTCAAGTTGAAGTAGTCTTTAATGGAGATTATCAGGGAAGGAGTTGATTCAGGGGCAGTTCCCAGTAATTACCAGTTTTATGGTCTGAGCTTTTGCATCCCAGGCAATGAGTTCATGCTGGTACAGCTTGCGATACAAAAGCATTTTTAATCTAGTTTAGATCTCCTAGAGTTGGTTTAATAGACAGCAAACTTTCACAATGTACATTGTACGCTAAGTTCCTCAGGAGTCAGGAGAAGTTGGGTTTCAATCCCCTCAGGAAAAAGATTGAAATTTGGGACTAATTTTGATAGCTAATCACTTGAGGAACTGGGCATTCTTCTATACCTAGTTCTTCTAATACCAGTAGACTTTATTTCGTAGATGATCATGGTGGTAGCATTGTTTGAGAGCTTTGCAAGTATTCTTTTACAGAAATGAACTCTCAAATACTTCAAGCAATTCATATTGTCAAATTCCATTTCTGGCCATGAGACAACAGGATCACAAAATGACCTCTTAAAAAGTTGTGTTGAAGGGAGATGGCTCGGATGAAATGAGAAAGGGACAAGAATCCATGTACATTTCACCAATTACATTGAAATGCATTAATTAATTAGTCAGATGCAGGCTCTTCAAGGAACTTCAAAGATACTGAATAATTATATTTCTTGAATAGAAGAGCTGGATCAGAAACAGTTAAAAAGTTTCAACTTCGGATGGCCATTGAACCAGCAAATTCTGGAAAAGTATTGTTTTCTCTCACTTCCAAAGATTATAATTTGCAACATTAGGCATGCCTTTTAAGTTTTGGTTACTTTTAAAAGTTTCCAGTTTAAATTTTGATTTGCTTGCCATCCCACTTGGCATAGTAGGTTGTGAAATGGCTATGGTGTTAAGAAAGATAAAGACTTTAGTGATAAAACATTCATAGCTTTATTTTTATTCAATCACATAAACATAATGTGTAGTCTTTGAAAAAAAAGAGGCATCACAGCTCAATAATAGAAGACTACTTGGTACTCTAAGGTGTGTTCGTCAGTTTGAGCAGAATGGAATGAGATGAGATGGATATAAATGGGATAGAACAAATGTTACACTCCAAATTTGGAGGACACAAATGTTGAAAAAATGAATAGAAGGATTTTCCTCAAATTAAACTCGGGCGCAAGTTAAAAATCTCTCTTCCCCTTTCTCCCTTCGCTTCCCCTTCGTTTCCATTGTCGAGTGCACACTCTAAGGGTAAGTTTGTTTACTACCCACGCACGGGAATGGCCGCAGAAATTGAAAATTATCGTGCACGTGGGAAAAGAATTCACTCAGACCGAATTTTTTCTTTCCCACGGGTATGGTATATCCATCCGAACGGATCCTAAGAGAGAAATATGTTTATCAATTCTAATTAGTGCTTACAACAGATGAAATGCTTATGGAGAGGTCTTAAAAAAAGATGGCTAAGATCTCTAGTGCTTTAAAAGGAGAGGTTGCATTAGTCATGGCAGGTGAGAAGTCCCTAATCACACAAAGAAAAAGATATCCTAGTGTTGAAGTGCTTTATGCTTTTTGAGATCTATAAATGCTTACCTCAGTTTTGGTTTTGAGGTAACGAAACATCCAAGAAAAAGAAAAAAATATATATTCTGAAAAGAAAAGAAAAAAAAAAGAAAAGAAAAGAAAAGAAAAATGTTCAGTACCAGAAGTGTTGCTTTAATCCCAGTCCTCCATCTACTGTTCCTGTTTTCTGCATCTTGTGTCAACACTGTTGCCATGATCGCCAGTACCAGAAATCATACAACTAGCAAGCTCAGTAATGAAACAGATGATGCATGGAGAATACTTACAGTAGAGGAAGAGGTAGAATCGATCTTGCCACTAGACCTAGAACTCCATAAACGAATGCTCGGGGAAGGAAAAAGTTTAGATGTGAAGAAAGCACTAAACTCAAACAAGCCTGTTTGCAGTGATAATTGCGCAAACCGAGGCCAACCATATACCCAGCCACAATGTGAAAAAATATACCATAACCCAGAATGTCATAGTTAATCATGATATTTTTCTCTGTATCAACTATCAAGTAATGTATGTCACAACTCATAAATAAAGTACTCAAATAATAAGCATTTAGATCCTATGCTTTTTGATGGTATTTTAGTGAAGTACTTGGACGTGAAGTACATGAATTGATATTATTTTATGTTTCTTCATGGTGTTTTAGTGAAAAATTATCACCTTTGCTCGATGAAAAAACAACTCTCGTAGTAGACTATTAAGTAGAAGAAATACAAATTTTGTACAAACCCCCATCAAAGAACTAGAATGGCAATTAAAAAGACTATACCCTCGGTCTAAAGTTAAAAAAAAAGGGCAATCTGGTGCACGTAGCTTCCTCTTGCAAGAGGTCCGGAGAATGATCCGACCACTTTGAGGTCATTATACGCAGCATTTTCCTACATTTCTGCAAGAGGTATTTACACGACTCGAACATGTGACCTCTTGGTCACGAGACAGCAACTTTATCGCTGCGCCAAGGCTCCCTTCCTCTGTCTAAAGTTGCATTTAAGAAATCTCGTGTGCATAAGTTACACACTACAATATGTACACAGTACACAGTAAAACAATAGAAGGTAATTAGACAAATTTCAAGTACTTTTAATTCAATTTGATTTCATATACAATATTTGTGTGCTTCATATACATCTGATTAGCTATCAATTTCTTGTTGACTTCTTGCATTTTTTTGTGCTCAGAACATTACACTGATACTCACCATATTATAAGAATAGATCACATGAGAAAAATACATGTATTTCCATCAGCCGACCGGTCTACTTTTTTTTTCCGCATTCTAATATATTGCACTACTCTTTCTTTTATTGACAAATTCTAAGTAGGCCTTGCTTACTTTCCTCAAAAAAAAAAAAAATATATATATATATTGCACTACTCTTCAAATTCGAATTGCAAATTTATGTGTGCCAATATTGTTCGTCCCCATGCAATAGTTTATGGCTCCTATATTTAGTAATGCACAGGTATAGCTAGGCAACAGTTGCAGCTATGTTTTCTTTCTTCTCTTGCAGTTCATTTTGAAGTATGAGTTTATATATGGGTACAGTCCTTACCGTATTTTTAACAGACTGATGGCTGGGGGTTTAAATGCAAGCATGCATGCTGACTGGTTTGGAACTGCCAATGCTTAATATATTTCAGTATTTGTTAAGTTGTAAGTAAATTGACCAATATTCAGCTTGAAAATTGTGCAATTGATAAAAATGGATAGATCTGCAATGAGCAAACAATCACAACAAAGATCAAGATGACGTCGGCACCATGAACATATGACATGATAATTACCTCAAATAACAATATATGTGGACAACTGCACATGACTTCATCAACGATCAGCGAGATGTCAGCACAGATTATGCATGTGGTCCTATGTGTATACTTTTCTGAGTGCCTGTAGGTTGCAAATTGCAATAAGATCAGTTTTTCAGACACAACTAATAACCAGTTTACAATCCACCTATATATATATATATATATATATATAGTATGTAGCCTATATGTCAAGCAGAAGTATAAATTTTTTATTTCTCTATGAGAGAAATTAAACACTTGATTATTTGAACGTATCAACCAAATTCTTTGGTGAATTTGGTTATTCAACATTGTAACCAAAATCAAAGTAATGAGCACAATCGATTTTTCTATGCTCATTTTTTTTCTCTGATGATATATGAGGTTTGTGGTTTGGTTGTAGAAATTTCATTTCCCTTCGATTTCTTCTATCTTCTACTAAAAAGAAACTAAAATTGCAATTGACGATCTATTCATTCAATATTTTCTCTTTTAGAGGACAAATTTTCCTATTTCAATAATTCCATTACTGGTTTTGGCTTCTATTATATAACTATCACTTATGGCACTCTTGTTAGTTGTTAACCGCTAAAATAATTATCAACCGTTATGATATAATATATATAACAATTATGGCACAGTGCCATTGGCACTGTAGGCAGCCAGAGAATACTGGAAGAGGATTCTCTGCCGCGCAGCACCAACGGACGTCCATGATTTTCTGCGCTGTAAACTACGGACGGCTCAGATTTGATTCAGAGGAGTCTGATATTATAAAGTTTAGCTTGCACGAATCTCGATGCAAATCAAAAACCGAGATTTATCACGCAGCACGCACAGTGTTTGTGCTGCACGGTAGAAGATCTGGTTTGGAGAATACTAGCCCCAGTGCCCCCACCACTTCAGATAAAAGTATGCAGAAGGATAAAGAAGCCCAATTGCAACTGCATGCGTTCAGCCAACAACTGAGCACTTAATTGGCAATCATTATGTGTTGAACTTTCTTCACTGTAGACACAACAGTAATGGGAATCCGTATCCAACGGAATGGACAGCATTATGTGCAGGACGGATCCAGAGCTTAATTAAATCCGGACATAACTAAGTCTGAACACCGAGGTTGATATCAAGCTCGGGTACAAATCTTCTAAAACCCACTAAAATATCATTAAAAGTCTATTTTTTACTAATAAATAACTAAAAATATACTAAATTTTGCGTTTTTTTGAAAATCAAGTTCGGACACTTGCCTCTTAATAAATCCGCCATTGATTATGTGAGACATTTGGGGTAGAAAAAACTATAAATTCGTTTCGGCACTGTAGTAAATATTGTAGGAGTAGTCTCGACACTGTAGCACCAGTGAGACTGTAGAGGTCTCCTGCCCATTTTGTGGTACAGAGTACCCTACTGGATGTGGATTCCAGCAATGGTGGTTGGTAGTGATGCTAGTATCTTATCTAAGAGCCATATGATGTATTGTAAAATTCAAGCACTGAAGCAATTCAAATCATAGTTAGAGGCGATATAGCGTGGGTTATGTTATATATGGACCCAGTTGTTACTATATCATCTCAATTACAGTTTAATGGAATGATATTCCTCGAGCAGGATAACTCAGAAGTAGGCCACTTTATATGGACTGAATTGGATCGTATTTTCCAGTAATTTATGTCTCCATTGAAGATACTTAACCAATATTTGTAACAAGATCTCCTTACATAGTGATCACCTTTTTCTCAATGTTGGTTAATTTTTATTAAAAAAAGAAATACTATGTATTCCACCAAATAAATTGCCAATCAACCATATTGTTAGCATCAACAGGTTATACTTCAAGCCTTTTGTTGACACAACATTGCGTTCTATGTCAAAAAAAAAGCAAGATAAAGCCATTTTGTTACTAGTAAATACATTTTAAAGCAATTGAAATGTAATTAAAAGGTGCAAAAGCATTGAAATCTTCTATTACTCCAAACAATTTGCTGCTCTCATCCTTAAAATGTGATGTTTACAGTAATAATTTGAGAAAGCACAATAATCAAAATGAAATGCTTGTCAATTCTGTTAAGCACATAGCTTTCTTAGCCACAAAAACTACCTCAGTTTGGGAAAACACACCATTCCCTCTTTCAAAAAAGCTAAGTATATGCAAAATTGGTAAAAGTGTTGGTTCAATTTGTATTCCACAATGATCCTCATTGTTCATTTGCACTAAGCAAGACGGAACAAGATCAATCAATGCAATGTCCTATTTATTCATGGGAACACCAGAACTCTGCCTTGATGTACGTGCACACTCAGAAAATCTCTTCACTGTCCCAGCACACTTGAGCGGTTCACTAGTATAGTTCTTGTAGCACTCCAGACAATCAGACCTCTCCTTCAGGCATGGTATAGGATTCTGGTATGGAAGCTTGAATTCTTTTTCACGCAGCTCTTTGGACCTCTTGTTCAACTCCTTGAGCATCTCCGATTCTTCCACCTTTAATTTTTCTAAAATCTTCTCACTCTCCTTTAACACCTCCCGGAGGGATTCAACATCAGGAGGTACTTCAAATGGGGGTGCAGGTGCAGGTACAGGCAAAAAAAGTGGTGGAAAAATTGGAGCAAGAGGTGCTTGGATTTGAGTATGGATAGTTTCAGTTTTCTGGGGTTGGCTTGAGCTTTTTGGTGTTTTGGGTTTGGGTTTTTTCACTTTTCTAGGTGATCTTTTTTCGTCTTCTTGGGCCAGTTGATTGATCAGCTTGGTGCTGATCTGGACAGTGTATGAATCACCCATTATGACAAAACCCCTAACTGGAAATGGAAAGAAAAAATAGTGAGGAACTGATGTTAGAAACAACAAAATTATATTAGAGGCCAAGCCCAACACCTAATTATTTTATGTCGCAAAATCCCCTCTCCAGAGAACATTGGGACTTGAACCTGCAACCTTATGGCACGCAGCGCTGTCACTTACCATCCATATTGGACAGCACATTCTATTCTAGACAAGTTAGGAACAGCAGAATCTAATAGAACATGTTCTAAACAAGTCAGGAACAGCAGAATTATAGTAAAACTGGCTCACAAATTAAGTGAAGACTTCTACTATGATGCTGTATTGTGTATTGTTTGGCCAACAACTTTTGGGTGGCCAGAGACTTCTACAATGATGGAAACTACTTCCTGTAAACACCCAAAGAATTATGGAATTGTGATCATAGCCGCAGTTTCAGATGGCCAGAGCAAGTACCTGGATTGTACCAGTTGAACTTTCAGGTCCTGAGACTTCTAGATGTCAATTTGGGACTTATCTAAAAAGGTATGGCCTCAAGATTCTACTGTGCAAAATAACCTTGAGTGATAACGGTTTACAATTCCATCATACAACTAAACACCAGTTGGTACCACTCAGGCATTAATGAATGTTGAATTGTGCCCACAGAAGCCTAATATTTACCCTTTTTGGTACATACAGCTAAGAACTGCTTAAAAAAATTGTCGCAAATCAAAGTCAAGTATACTCCATAATTTAACAACAACAAGAGAAACAAATAAAAAACCGCCAGATGAATATAGTTATCTAAATCATCAAGCTTGCAGTTAAAGTGAAACACGACTTAAGAACAAGTTGGATACATTCTACTCAACTAATCCTCAGCTGTGAACCTGAAGTAAACCCTAGTGAAAACTAGCATAACTACCAAACAAAAATAAATTATAATCGCATAAGGCAGCATAAGATTCCACAATCATATAAAACTCTTTACAGAGCAATGACAACATATTACTAATAACTAAACTGCCAAAAATATTGATTAGCTTTGTGAATCTGCTTGGATCCCACATTTACCACAGCTTACAGTAATATTGATCAATTCTATAATTCAATTAGCTCCTAGTATTTTCTTAGATGTTTATCTCTAGAATTATATTACGAGAAGCTCAAAAAGGAGTAAAGCTTATCTGAGAACAATTACAGTAATACATTTAGCCTCCAAATTTTAAGAAGCGTTACTAGTAGAGAATTTAACGGAAGTGATCTCTAAGTGAATCTAAAACCAAAAAAATATTGATGGGAGACAGATACCGCATGAGGTACTGGTACGGGCTTCGCCGAACAAGTAATGATCCTCTCTGAGGTACGCGGGCAAAGACGGGACTATTACCGCAAAATCGTGATTTGGAACGAATCGAGAGGTATAGAAAGGAGGTTACCTTGCACCGACGAACGGAAGAGTACGAGCGAAACCCCGATCTAGGGTTTTTGGCGAACGGGGAGGAGCCAGGAGGAAGTAAGAGAGAGATCCGATTTGAGAAAAGAGAGAATCAAACAGGAGAGTAGCAGTTTTACTGGAAACTCAAATTTACTGCAAATAGCACTTCAGACCAAAATGCAGCAGCTTACCAGAAGATGAATTGGAGGGTATATTAAATATATTTGTCCGCTATGATAAAATTAATATAAAAAAGTTGCTTTTTATAATAAAATTGTATTAATATATCAAATATATTTGTCGGTATGAAATTACATTATTATAGAAGATTTGAATCCAACAGAAAATGTGACCACATATATAAAAGAAAAATGTTTTGCAGCCTTCTTCATCAATACCTGATCATTATGCATGTTAGACGAGTCGCAATACATGTTATTTTTTCGTGTTGCTTTTGTACTGAAAAACAGTTATGCATTTTAGACATGCATAACAACTCATTTAACATACATAACAACTCTTCTAGCATGCATAACTTGTCTAACATGCATACGATGAGTTATCGATGAAGGTATCAATATTTATTTTTTAACTTAAAATGCATACCAAATCGTCTAACCTACATAATTATTTTTTAGTACAAAATATCATGCATAACAATTCGTCTAACATGCAAAACAACTCGTATAACATGCATAACACGTGCGTATCGATAGATATATCGATGGAGGAATTAGTATATCAGCTCCCTAAATAAAAAAACTCATAAATTTTATTTTTTTAATTTCTTGTTAACATATGTATAAAATTATGGCCAATACTGAATTAATCAAAACTAATTTGATTGCATTATTGTTCATGCAAATTCAACTTGGTTGCGTACTAATGACAATCAACAATTATATTAGATTAGCATTTTAAATTTTTTGTCATAACAGACTCATTATAAAATTATATACCGTAACTTTATTATTTAATAAATTTATGATCATGCGAATGTATTACTGCATATTTTATTTTATGATCATATAAATATATTATTACATTTTTATTTTATTTTTAAATAATTCTATTTAATTCGTGGGTTTTGATTTTTTTTCCAGAATAAAAATCTACCATGGAACCACACACACATGTCTACCAATTATACGTTATATAGTGAGCACACATTAAAACTGCATTTGAAAAGATCGACTCAAACTTGCATGAAAATAGTATGGGGCCAAGTATCTTTGAGCAAAAAAAAAAAATGAAAACCTCATTAGAGACATTTAGCAATAGACGCTGAAGTTTCAAAAATCTCTTATATAAAAAAGTTGCATGAAAATTATAAACTAGCTCTGTACTGGATTAACTTTTTTTATTTCCAAAATAGGAGTTGAAAAGATTTTATCACGTTTTAGTATCGAATAATCTCTAACAATTTAATGTAGTGGTAAGGCACAAGATTTTCTGAGGAAGGTCTGAAGTTCAAATCATGGCGGGAGCTATTTTTAGGAAGTTTTTTTAAATTTATTTTCTAATTTGCTTGTGAGTGTGTGTTTTAAGTCTACGACAATGAATAAAAAAAACAATTTCATGTTAAAAATCAGAAGCTATATATTGTTAGATGACAAAATTGATTTTACTATATTATAACTGATTAACATGCTAAAAATCACAACATTGTTAAAGGACTTCTGTTTGGAAAATTGGAGGGCCAACTGAAAATCATTTAACAACCAAATAATTTCTTCTTGACCCTTAAATGTGTCTCCATGACTCCAGGTAACATTTAATTGTACAAAGTCTAACTTTAGCAATTAGCAGAATACCAGTGCATGTACCTTTCTAACTTTAGCAATTAGCAGAATACCAGTGCATGGTTGAAGGCTTGAAGCAGCATTTACACGTACATATCCTCTAGATGGTTTCAAATGGCTGTAGGTAGATGTAAATATTAAGGAATTTTAGTTTTAAACACGTTTTATGTGTATGAAATGAGCATCCATTTTGTTTGTGTCTAAGGGTGCATCTTTTGTATTTATTTCAACAAAGCTTTTTGTACTATGTCAGGACATGGGGATGCGTATCCTCTGCATTCATTTTTTATGAGTGCTTTCTGCATCTACTAATTTAGATCGTCCGATTAGATCTGAATGTTTGATCGTCAATTATATGATTCAGGAGGTTTTTGTATTATAAAATCATATACGTTCAAATCTAATCGGACGGTCCAAATTAGTAAATGCACCGATGCAGAGAGCATCCATTTTTTTTAAATGCCGAGGATATCGTTTCCAGGACATGGAACTACAGCAAACGATATTGCCGTTGGCGCTATCAATTGAAACCTTGGGCTGCTGAATAAGAAATTGGGCCAAAGCAGTACAGATGCAGTTGGGTCGAACTCAGCCTCAACCAACAGTCAATGACAGGTGGGACCCGCTTTTTAAATGCAGAGTTTTGTTGATGACAAATGGAGAAGAAGTTTGAGACGGTTAAAGGAAAGAGAGTAAAGCAATGACAGGTGGGTCTACTTCACGAAGAAAATATGATATTATCGTTAGTCGCGTTTTTAAGAAGTAAAACAATTCTGAAATTTTCAGAAAAGTTATTGTAACCGCGCTGCGCTCTTATTTAAAAAAAATGAAAAAGCTGACAAATAAAAAACATAAAAATAGTAAATAATCGATGAAATTTCAGGTGTGTTGGACTATTACGTATAATATGTTCTATTATTAAGTCCTTTATAATTTTTTTCCCTTTCTGCACCTTGCTGCTTTGTGATGCGTCGCGAAGTGGGTTAGCGAGCATAGCTTTATTGAAGCGTGATGCGAGAAACTATTACTACTTGCGAGATAAAATAGAGTCATAACAGGTTCTTCCTTAAGAATTTCGAAGTTCAATTAGGTGAGGCGAGTCCTACAAAATTTATATTATATCACATTTAAATATAGTTTTACGAATCAAATCACATTCATTCAAATTTAATCGAAATGTTAAAATTAATTTAATGACACACCTATTTAGTTATGACAAGCAGACGCGATCTCCTGGCCAGCGTTCTCAATTTTCAAAATTTTCTTTCTTTATCCAGAGACAGGAATCGTATCTGCTGCTCTTATTGAGTAAGAGTAGGATCCTGCTCTTCTGATCTGAATCGTTAAAATTTCAGATCTAAAACTTATAAAATATACAGTCTTATGATTGTTATCTGTGAACGGTCCGATTCAAATTGACAGTCAAAATCGATAAGAGCACGATCCTACTTTTATCAAAAAAAAAAAAAAAAAAGAGCAGTAGATACGGATCCCTCTAGAGAAGAGACGTCACTCTGAATTCTGAGCCTACACTTGTTCTCACCAAAGAAATATTTTCTTCTCGGCTCAGATGGCGCCGCCACCAGATCACCGCCGTCCAATCAAGCGCGCGACCATCTCCGATCAACAGAGGCGGCGCGAGGTGGCGCTCCGCCTCCAGGCTGATCGCCGCTCCGACGCGCAAAACCGCGCGAGGCAGCTCGCCTCGTCCGTTCTCTCACTCGGACACGGACCGGAACCCGAAATGGAGCCCGAACTCCAACAGGAGCAGGAGATGTCGGATTCGTCGGATCAGGCACCGGGTCGAACAGACTTAGACCCGGTTCGTGCTGCTGGTTTAAGAGGGAAACAGGTGAGGAGATGGTTCGCTAGGCAGCTTATGCTGCCTGAATGGATGGTTGATGTGCCCCCTTCGCTTGAGCACGATTGGTATCTCTCAAACATTTTTGCTTTCAATGAAACCATTGGTCTTTGCCCGCTATTATAAACAGATAGACGTATTTGCAAAAATATACTATGATAACGAGACAGGTTTTGCACTGAGTCCTAGTATCACGCCAAGAAGGTAAAAGCAACAAATAGAAATATTAATTTCCAACCAATTATGTAGAGCATGGACATTATCATCCAACTTTCTCCTATTATTGATAAGGATGATAAAGTATAACCCATCTATTTATCCTTTCTATCTGAGTGAATGGTGAAAGTCACGTATTTTACATATCAAGGAGGTCAGAACCATTCACAAGTTTTTGTTATTCAAAATGTGAATCTTATTTAGGTATGTGTTTACAAGACCATCTGGCAAAAGGTGTTTTGTTGTTTCTTCGAATGGCACGACTATTAGTAGGCTTCGCAATGGCTCTATACTTCATCGATTCCCTTCTAAATTACCCAATGGGGCAAGAACAAAAGATGTTTCAGGACCTGCTAGCTCTTACTCCATCCTGGACTGCATATTTCACGAGGTAAAACTCTACACCCTGTTGGTCTTGTTCTTGAAAGAGATTTACATTGATAAAGGTTCACAAAAAATCGCTTACTTGGATGTCAAGACTTGAAAATCAGTCCATTGAAACAACGTTGCAATTTATAAGGACAGGTTTTGTAAGTTATATTTATAATGGGCACTTAGATGGCTGGGTTGTAAAAAGTTGAAATAATCTGATTATTTGTTGTCATGCAAGGGAATTGTTCTTTAGATTTTGTTATGCAGAAGTATTAAATTTGTAGGATATGCATCCAAAATAACAATGTTTGGCATTTCTATACTTAGTCTTTTGTGCAACTATTTTCAGCCTGATGAGACATACTACGTGATTGATATGGTTTGCTGGCGAGGATACTCTTTGTATGATTGCACAGCAGAGTTTAGATTCTTTTGGCTAAATTCTAAGCTCAGTGAAACTGGTGCATCTGACCCACCATCTCAGTACCACCGGTACAGATTCAATGTTGTACAAATATATGAGTGTAGCTTAATCGGCCTCCAAGCTGCTTATTCAGGACAAGTATCATATGTCAAAGATGGTTTATTGTTTTACAACAAGTAAGATACGTCCTTGTTCATCCTTTTTTTTGCTTTCACATTGCCGCACCTTAGAGATTTATGCTGGTACTTATGTGATTGCACCAAGTATTTTAGGATTACCTTTTAAGTTCAGTGAGACCTGCATAAGTCAGTACCACCACCAGTATAGATGGGATCTGCAGTGACTTTAGAACGGGTTTTATTCTGGTTGGTACTGCAAGTAAAGCAGTTATTGTATTGTGACAAAAATCATTGTTCTGCGTTTTTTTTTCAACGTGGCCTGATATGTATCCTTACTTTTATCTTTTGGTACTTTTCATTTATAGGCATGCACATTACCAAGCTGGAAACACTCCTCTAGCATTAGTATGGAAAGATAATGTATGTAGCCAGTATCTTGTCGACACCGACAACAATGGGCAAATTCCATCTCAGCAGCAGGTACATGGTACTTTTGCTATTTTACTCATTTTTTTAGCTGGCATTATGTTTATTTGATGCGTGTACACATGTTCGGCTACAAGCCTACAACCTTATGTAATGAGATACCAACCTAGTATAGAAAAACCATCTTAGTATTTGTGTGAATACAGTACCAATACTGAAAACTCAAATTTTGATCTAACTATGTGGTGGTTGCTTGCTAATGTGGAATAATATAAACCAGGTTGTGTTGGAGTTGCAAGATGATGGAAGTTTGACTACTTCTGATGATCCTCCTGTTGCACTTGGTTCGTTAACTAGAGATTTGATTGCTCAGGTAATCTTACATGTTACTTTAGTAAAGAAGTTTCTATTTTTTAGTCAATAAATAGATGTGGATAAACATAGAAACAAACTACATAAAACATGGGACAGTTGATTATGTAATAGGCCTAATTGGTGATACCTAACTAGAAACTTTGGTTTTGTCTTCAAGGCCTACACATGCATAATCAGTCAATTGTTCATGAAAGACCCCTAGAAAGTGTGATATATTAACATAATTAACATCAGTTTCACAGCTTGTTAAGCAACATTTATTGCACATCAATTTGCAAGTATGCAATCTGAATCGTACCCATCTGTTCAGTCAGGTTTACGGGCTGGAAATCTTGTTCGGCTTGCAATTACAGATGACAAAGTGAAGCTAGGAGATGGAAAGCTTGACCTCGGCGAAATGCCATTTGTGGGGAAAGTTAATCACTCACGTGCTTTTGCTGATACCTACTCCAAAGTAAGGATACTTAACAACTGCATTAGTAGCAGTTCCACAATTACATAAACACCTGTTTTGTCCATTTGTTACTGCACCTATAGTAATTGTGATTGTGTCTACATTTTTTTGTTATTTCTTTTTCCTTTTTCATTTTTTAAATATAATTTTCGGGAGTTATTTGGAAAGAGTCAAAAGACTTCTCGAGATTTAGTTGGAACTTGAACCCTTGATTACATCAGAAGTATTGCGCAACAGCTATAACCAAATGTAATTCATTACTACTGGTCATGCATTGACCCATTGCTTATCTAAGACTTCCAAGTTTGATAACAATTTGCTGATACAAAAATGAAAATTATCCTAATTCAGTGGCTACTAACGTATCATACAGGTATTATTCCAGTATGCAGCACGGCATGCGCCTCTCAGGATCGAGGATTTAGTGGCATCAATCCAGTCTAATTTATCAGTTGGGAACTCATACGCACCAGATGTTGAAATGGAATGCTAAAGTTACCAAGTACTTGCATGCTTCTTACTGCCATAGTATCTGAAATGACCTGAAGCATGGCTGGTTCAAGAAGCTTCACATGGTGTACCTGTTCTCATGTCCTATACACTATACAGGGAACTTCTAGGGGCTCTAGGCTTTTATCGTTTGGAAAAATTATCTTTTTTGTTCTTCCCGAGCCCCAACAAAATGATAAGTTAAAACCCTTGGAAGAAGGAAGTGATCCTGAATATGTATTTCTAAAGTATAAGAGAACCGTCTACTATTTGGAAGTTTTGTACTTCAAAGTTTGCAGAGAACGGAATAATTAATGATTCGTATACATCTAATTTATGCAGTCGAAGTAATTACTAATGAGAATATGTAAATTTATGATGCCATAGGTTTGTAAGTCAAGTTTGCCTTGCGCCACATATTGTTAGCAAATATGTTGTCACTTATTGAAGTATTCGTTTATTTTGTCTTTTTAGAACTGAGAGGCTTGTAGTACGCATATGCAACATTTGCTACGGTGTTGATGACAAAAATCAGCATTCGCGACATGTCATTTCTCTTAATCCGCAATGCAAATTGTTACAATTAACTACGATTTCCAATTTTACAATTTTGTAGTTTATACCTTTCCCTCCCTTCATCAATGTTGTTTAGTCAGCACTTGGAATTAGCAAAATTGGTAGTTCAGTACCAGTTCATTCCCTAGATGCTAAGACCAGATGCTAACTTCATACAAATAAAAACATGCTACATCTGAACCAGTGTTTCAGAACATAAATAGAATGAAATTCTAGGCACTACATTGAGGTGTTGAGTCAATAATAGATCTCAGTTTATATCGGTTTGTTGAAGAAATGCAACTGAAATACCACTTATTTAGCACCCTTTGCGATTCAATGCAATTAAAAAAAAAGAGAGTTCAATTTTTACAAACCTTTCATTTGCAATTTCAAGTACACACATAGGAAACTGCATTATTCTTCTCAACTTTTCGGACGTAATTGTTATTGTTTTTTAGTGAAAAACAGACAAAAGAGCAGATGAACAAAAAAACATTAATTATTTTTATTTTTTAATAAAAAATATATTCTTTAACCATATTCTTTGAAAAGAGAGGACATTATATTTACTCTTAAAATACTTTTCATTGAAACGCAGACTTCATAACTTTGCAGTATTCTTTGACCGTAAGTATTTCTTTTAAGCGCTTAGACATTTCGATTTTAAAATTCCAGAAATTATTCACATTACATGTAGCTTGAACCAGACTAACCTACCGAAATCAAAAGCCGAAAAAAGAAAAAGAAAAAGAAAAAGAAAAAGAAAAAGAAAAAGAAAAAGAAAAATCAAATTACACCCGACTTCGTTGCTCTAGCCTCTAGGGAAACGAATTCCCTACTGCATAGAAGTGATAGGCAACTTCGTTCCATATATTATCCTAATTTGCCAACTACATCTTACCATCATTTTTTCCTGCCAAACTGTAAACACAACACTCTAAGAATCCCCATATAAACAACAAAAGTGAGGATGATCTCCAAAAGCAAGAGTAATATAAGTTCAAATTTTCCAAAAACTTCCTCGGCTAATTCGTTTCATCTCCCAGTAGAGCTAGAACTGTCTTGGTCTTTATCGTCCTTGATCTACGGGCAACATTAGCCATATCATGAGCTTCCTTGACTCTCTCCTTAGCAACATGTATTTTTTTTTTGAAACTCTTGACAGAAGCTATCAAGTTGAATTGTATTGATAAAATAAAATTACATTCAACATCCAACAACAACAACAAACTACGAGCTACCTCGCATTCATCACAACTACGAGCTACCTCGCTCGCAACATCAACCATCCTCAGCAGCATGTATGACCTGCAAATTTGGTATCTGCTGTGATAGTTGAAGCGTCTTTGCCAATAGTCTCCTTGCCATCTGTGAATTGGTGTCCTGCACTAAACGTGTGTTAAAAACTTGTACAATGTCTTTACAATCATAATATAGGACAATATGCATATTTTGTAAAACGTTGTTTTTAATTTCTTTAATAGCTTAGAGCAATGCTGCTGCCTCTGTGGAGATTGGCTCAGGTGAGATCACTTGATATGCTCATGTAAACAATTTTTGGTTGCTACTTCCATTGCCAGTTCCGCTATACCTGCTCTTTCAGTTTGCTCTCATGATCCATCTATTATTATGCAAATATCATGATATGTTGTTTGAGATGTAAGCCGAGGATGTGGGATATTGGGGAGTCAATTAGGAGCCCCTAGCATTGTGTAGTCCGGATGACTTTTTGGGTTTTTTGGATTACTTCATGAATTGATTGCTGGGAACCTTGAAACAATACCTCACATTTGGCTTTCCAGATGCTCCAAGCAATTAAATAAAATTGAGCCATTTTTTGTCATTGTAATTAGGGATGTTCAAAAAGTCCGTAGTTCGTGGTTCGTTCGAGTTCGACTTAAGAAAATTCGTATAAGCTCGTTCGTTACCGGCTCGTGATTTGATAGATTTGTTCGTATTCAGCTCGTATAACTCGTGTTACTTTTCAAATTTGAATCGTCTCAGTTCATAATAGCTTGACTCATAATAATATGATATAATGTAAATTTATAATGTAATATATTCATTCATATGTTAATGATTATTGATTTGTTTTATAAATTTTGATTTAAAACTCTTAATTTTTTATTTAAATAATGAAATATTTCTAATTTGTATTTTTTTGTCAAAATTTTCAGTTATTAAAATGATAAATATATTAATAAATAACAAGCTAACAAAAATTTACATGTTAGCTCGAAATCAACTTAAAGAATGATTATTGTGTAGCTCGTTTAGACTATTTTCAACTCGTGAGCTAGCTCAATTCGACTTGTATTTTCATGAGCCAAACTCGACTCGTATTTTTATAAGCCGAGTCAGCTCGAACTTGACTCGTTTGCAGTCCTAATTGCAAGCTTTTCATTGATATAATTATCCCAGTTTTTTAATTAGTACAAATGCTAAAAAATAAATTGTAAAGGAAAAGACATGTACTAGAAAGAAAACAGGATAGAACTTATGGTTCTTTTAAAATTTTAAAGAAATGATAGATTCTATAAAGTTCCTTTAATAACAAAAACTGTCATTCTAATATTAAAAAAAAAACTATTATATAAAGAAACAGTATAGAATTTATCGTTTCTTTAGAGTTCTCAGTAAATTTTATACATTTCTTTTTAGCTAATGTAAAAAACAAAACACTATTTCTTTATCTTTTACAAATTATTTTTAGTTTTTCTATTAATAAAAAAACTGTAATTATCCTGTGTCTTATTTTTGTATAACCACATCTATTTAAGTGGTCTTGGTTGAATTCGAGGAACTTCTGATTCCAATATTTATTCTTCGTAAATTCTTACTTTTGGGTAAAACTTTTCCAGCGCCTCCACCACAAGCTCTTATGTGGTCTGTACTTGTACACTATTTGACATTTGTGGAAGTTATGCTACAGGTACTCAATTGTGTACCCCAAATCTGGTAAATTTAGAAATTAGAATCCCAGATTTATATATTCACAATCAAAACATATGCAATTCTGGAAAAAAAAAATGTTTATTCATGACTTCTTTTCATGGAAAAACCTATAAAAAATGTGCATATTGAATTTCAAGAATAGTGTAGTGATAAATTTCTCTCTTTATGTTCACTTTCTAGTCTGTTTATTTATGAAAACTACAATTTATATCCTAAAATTATGAAAAATATTTTGTTAAGATGATTTTTCTTAGATATTGCACAGTAACACAATTGATTGGATACATGACATTCTCTCTCTTTTTATTTCTTAACAAGATATATTATTAAATATATTTATTATTATGAAGTATGTTCATTCTAATGGAATTTGTACTAGTGAAGAAATAAATAGCCCTAATTTCTAATTTTATGTTGCAAGAAAATAACAATTGTCAAGTATTTAGGGATCGTCTTTACAGAAATAAGTCGGATTTTTATTTCAAACTTTTGTAATTTAATATAAGTAAAAGAAGGTTGTTGTTGAAAGGTTTCATTGTTGTGATTAATTCAAGACTAATTTTAAACTAAGATTCTTAAAGCAAGTTTTAGGGTTTTAGCAAATACTGAAAATTATAATTTTTTAGGGTACTATTTACTGATGTTATGAACTCGGTTGAAAAAAGATGATTTTCTAAACTAATTGACGTCATGTTTTCGTACTTAGTCTTTTATCTAATCTATTTTTATGGTTAAGATTCAATATTCAATCTCTCAAAGAAGTGTTAAACCCTAAGTATGCAGTTTAGTTATGAAAACACAAGCAATCAAAATCATTGATAGATCATAAACAAAATCATAGAAATAAACTAGATCAAGTAAATCATAACAAATAATTTCAAGTAATCCTAAAAAAACCTAGAAATAACTTAGCCAATCATGTTTAAGGAGCAACAAATAAATATACAAGTAAGAGAGTTTCAAAAGAAAAGAGAAAGAAAAAGATAAAATCAAGAACTCACAATGATGATTGGCTTGATGATGGCTCTTCTCTTCTCCTTCTTCTTTCCCACCTTTTGGTTCTTTAACTACTCTAGAAAATTCTAAATACACTCTAAAAATTGTCTCTAAACATAGACAGGAGATAGTTATTTATAACAGAACAAAAACTCTAAAAGTAGCAAATTCAGTCTCCAAAACTAATCTTTGTGGTCTGCATAGAACTCACTACGGGCTGTAGAGCTAAACTGTTGAGTTGTGAGTTAAAAAAAGTGCAAAGCAACCAACCTTTGAGGGTAGAAAAGGCCTCACTGTGGACCGGAATAAAAATAGTGTTTCATTGTGGAAGATCTGGTTGCGGTCCATATTGGATTAGGCTGACGCGCAAAGTTTAATGTTTAACTCTTTCATCCTAACTCCTTTGATTAATAGAAGCCGGAGCCTCATCTTGAGACTACTCTATTCAAAAAAAAAAAAAACTCTGTCATCCGAACTCCAATTAAGGTGATTCAAAGTGCGTTGGAAACTAAGAACGAGCTCTACAATATTGACACATCATCCTTGATATTTCAGTTCTTGATCACTGTAATAAAATATTCTAAAGTAGAACAATATCTTGAACTCTTAGAAACTTACAAATTTGGCTTAAGCTTCATAAAAAAGAAATTCAAGTTTTTAACTTACTCCACAACTCATAAAAGAAAGAGAGAGAAAAAATCATCTTTTTTTTAACCTCTTAACAAGTTATTTTATCTCATTCAAAATAAAGATAGAGAAAGTGAAATGTGCTTAATGATTTTTTCATTCCTTCATATTCCCTTTTGTCCTTTTTTTCATTTTGTTTAGAAAAAAAAGCTAAAATTTGTCTGGCCATCACTACCAATGAGTTATTATCAGTGTGAATAAAAAATTATAAAGTGTCAACTCTTCAGAAAAAAAAAATATAACAATTCTCAGAATTGAACAAGAGAAAACTTCTCAACTATAATAGTTAGGCAGTTGGCCACTTTTGTTAGCACAAAAACCAAGGTTTGCCTTTGGGACACTATCCGGGGATAGTTAGCAATAATAGATTTCCGGTACATGGCTTGCATAGCAGTTAAACTATCAAACACTTGTTACACTTCTTCAGAAAAATAAAAATGAAAATATATCAAATACCTCAGGCATTAGCATTACAGCACACAAGCAGCAACCCATATATCTCTCTCGCTCTTTGCTCTTCTACCATGGCTTCTTCCCTACTCTCTCCTCGACCCGTTTCGCATCTGGTTCCAACCCGTACTGTCTCCATTTCTCCCAAAACTACACATAGTCTATCTGGATCTCCACGAATCAACAAGATTAGATATTCAATAAAATACAAGAGGTTCAAAATCCGAGCTGTTGGTGCATCGCCGGTTGTTTTGAGTAATCTCGAGGCAGATGATTTCAGACACCCTCTTGATAAGCAAGTGTGTATACCGTGTTATTACACTTAATTAATATATTTTATGCTTTCCTTGATTAGCTACGAAATTGTAAAATTGTAACATTCTGGTGCTTCTTTCATCAGTAGATACAATTTTTCGTTGCAATTATGTTCCTGGGCTGGTTGAAGTCGTATGCCGAGAAAGCTCTTTATTTAGCCAAAAAATAAAGGGAGATATTCTGATAATTTTTTCCTTTCTGGCAATTGTGCAGAACACACTACTCTTTAGAGCAATACCTGGGCTAGATGAATTTGGGAAGGCTTTGATTGGTAACAATGACTTGTCTTATTAACTCGTACACTCTCTAATACAATATCAGTGTACTGTCTGGTCATGTTTGATACAGATCAGATTGACAGAATATCAACAAATTTTGTATTATCCTTGTTCTTAGGCAGAACATGAAATCAGTCTTGGGTCCAACTGTATTAGTCTGGTGTTTTACTGCTTGGTAGGTGCAAATTCGGTACTGGTACAAGCACGGACTTGATGTGCTTTATTGGTTTCTTCTATTATTTATTCTTTTTTTTTCATTTCGGCTTTGTTTTGCAAACACACATATTCATAGTTGACATATGAAATTGAATAGACCTTGGTTAGAACATGTTGCTAATCTTCTCGGTTTTGGGTGGTTCATACTTATATTGATACATGTTTCACATATCAGGTTTTGAATGTTTGCCAAAACTTAATTAAATGGAAAGAACTTATAAATGGAACAAAATAATGTTTTGTCACTGATACCTGATGTCTATGCTGGAAAAAGATTAAGGTGCCGATTCACTGGTTATAATTAGTTATACCAAAGGAAAATCTTAATTGTAAACAGTCAATTCCATTCATAAAATAGGTATAATACATTAAGGAAAAACAGTAGCACCAAATGACCCCTCATCAAATGATGCATTTGACTCTTCTCAACCTAAAAGTTAGAAAACAAAACAAAATAAGATGGAAATTATTTTTTCTGATCAACCCTTGAAATTGTTGTCAAATCAGTCCACTCATGCTAGAGAATTTAAGGATGTAGTTGGTAGCAACAGAAAAGAGGGTTTAGCTTATTCAACATTTCTTTTTTTTTTGATAGGACCTGTTTCTGAGCAGATTATGCTTCTTCAGAATATTGGAACATCTGTACAAGTCTCTGAAAATCAGGTTCTTTAATATTTTCAGATATGTATCTTCTTCGCAATTTCTGCTTTATGGTTGAACACACCTTAATTTGAGTTTTGGAGATTGGGAAGTTTACTGAGATTCTTGGGGCAGTTATATTTTGAAGCTAACTGTTATATTGTTTTTCATATTATTTACTATTTTATTTTTATTGTGGGAGGGACATCAGGGATTTGTAAGCTGTAAAATTGCATTTGTTCCATAGTCAAATATATTTCTTTTTCTTTTTGCTTCTCGAGAACTGAGAGCTCACAATAATCTGCTTCTTGCTTCCTTCTCTTCAACAGCTGGCAGAAATTCATCAATTATTGCAAGAGGCTGCAAAAATATTGAACACAGAAGCCCCTGATCTATATGTGCGTCAAAATCCTGTACCAAATGCATACACTCTTGCAATCAGTGGCAAGAAACCATTTATTGTAGTTCATACCAGCCTTGTTGAGCTCCTCTCGAGAAAAGAATTACAGGTACCTACAGTCTCGGCTAGAATTTTAATTTCTTTTGGCCCAGTACTGGTGAGGAACACCCCAATTGAGTTCATTTAGAATTGAGGTGCATATTATTTACCATTGTATTGCATGGACAAAGAGTAAAACAACTTTTGATTAAATTACTAGCCAGAAAAAAATACAAAGGAAGAAGAAAAGAAAGAAATGTTAGGGAATGGAATAGGTTCTGCTACTTGATAGACGATAACTGGAACTAAGCTGTAGCCTGTAGGTGTATTAACTTATTATCTTTCCTTATCATTAGGCTAATTTATTTTGTTCTCTTTTTGCTTCTCTTTTTTGGGATCTTGTTCTGATCAGGCTGTTTTGGCACATGAATTGGGCCACTTAAAATGTGATCATGGCGTATGGCTCACATTTGCCAATATTTTAACACTTGGAGCATCCAGCTTACCTGGTAACACTTGTGAATACTCTTTGTCATGGAAAATATGTAGATACAACTTTCTGCAGTGCAGTATGATTCAGTTATTCAAGATCTAGTATTGGTATGAAATAAAAATGGAACCTCAAAGGCTGACAATGAATATTTCTAACTGATGTTACTGATACACTTTCAAAAAAGCAATCACTTAATAAAGTTATTTATTTCTGTAGGATTTGGGTTTGTTGCTGGTTTCTTAGAAGAACAGATGTATAGATGGCTGCGTGCAGCTGAGCTCACTTGTGATAGGGCTGCTCTTCTTGTAGTGCAAGATCCCAAGGTACCTTTCTTTTCTATTAACTAAACATCGGTTATTATTTCAAAAGTCGACAACGGTTGATTTTTATGTGCACTACAGGATATAAATAGAGCACAACAGTCACATGATGCTGAAGTTCATTTAGATAGTGCAGATATGATATTTGTTAACTTTCCTAAGTTCAAAATAATCATGACATTCCTTTAATATGAACAGCAGCTTGGATGGAAAATCTAAGAGAATTTATTCACAAATTTATTGTAGATTAACTATTATACAATGCATGGAGATATAACAAGTCAGATATGACATACTTGCCCAAATTTTCAGTTACAAATATTATGATTAAAGTTGGTGAAACTATCTGAAATTTAACTTTAGTGGGAACAGCTTGAAAAATATTCTATTTTTTTATTTTCTGTGTGGATCTGTTCAAGAGGTTGTCATCTCGGTTCTGATGAAGCTGGCTGGAGGTGCCCCTTCTCTAGCTGATCAGCTCAATGTTGATGCCTTTTTGGAGCAAGCACGATCCTATGACAAGGCCTCCTCTAGCCCTATGGGGTGGTATATAAGGTTTGTCTCATTATACTTCCATAATCATCATTTATGCTTGTTTCTTTTATGTAGTATGGAGGTGTGATTGTGTGTAGATCAAATTTATGCTGGTTTTCTAAAAGAGCAAACGTTTCATTAGGAAAATAGTGATGTCCAAGTTAAAAGTTCAGCTTGAATTGAAGCATAAAACCAGGCAAAAACTTGGGTACCGCAAAAGATGTACACTGGATACTCTAGCCCATCTGGGCCGTTAAATTTATCGAGATTGGTGAAAAGTGATTTCTTGAGAAACACAACAAAAATTAAAATAAATCACTTTTCATCAATCTCGATGAATTGAACGGTTCAAATGAGTTAGAGTACTAAGTGTACCCATCTTTTAAAGTACGTAAGTTTTTGCCATAACACCAAGTTATCTAGTTGGTGGGTTGAAGTGGGTAGGGTCAATTTGGGATAGCGAGCCCTGACATGACTCAACCTTTTGAATTTTGAAATTCAGTGTTTAGTGAAATAGAAACCTCAAATCTTAAAAGAACCCAACTTTTTGTTCAAATAATTGAAGGATTTTGTTACCATGCTGTTAAGAAACTTGTATATTGTACATTCTTATTTTCTTTCAGAAATGCTCAGAACAGGCAGTTGTCACACCCTTTGCCTGTTTTACGGGCTCGTGAAATTGATGACTGGTCAAGAAGTTCTGAATATATGTCACTGTTGGGTCGGGGCATCAGGAGATGAGTCTAAATTTTGCCAAGATGGTAACCTGAGTTTAGAGTTTACTGCTAATGATACATTGGATTCTCGTGCTGTGGTAAATCAGAGTTGTTCAATTGTTATCTAATATATCTTTCTTTTCCATGTTTGATGCACGGAGCTTATTGTGAATTATTTCCACTATTCCAGAATCACAAGCTGAAAAGGAGCTAGCTTAGATAGAAAAGTAGTGACAAGCCATTGATAGGCAAAAATACGATTTATATGTGTGAATAAACACTTATATAGGTGGCTATGTATATTTAGTACTTCTTATACAAATGTACGAGAGTGCCAAATTTTTGGTTAGTTGTATTGGTAATTACAAGACTTACCATTAGACAATAGAAATTTCCGGTATAGCCCTTTGTATTCAATATTCACGCAAGTAGTTTTAAGGAACATGGGCGATTTGACTACTTGTTAACTTACACAAGATGGTGGATTACGATCTAAATTATATGAGATAACTTTACATTACTCTATGATATATATTGGATTCGCATCTGCTGTTATTATTTTTCTGTCATTATTTCGCAGCTAATTTGATTCAAGAGGTTTCATTATTTTGTGAGTCTGATCTGTCAGTCTGTTATCGAAATGATGGCAACGAATCCGTTTCCGATATATATCTATATAATCATCTTTATTGCACGTCCAATTTTTTAAAAGCAGTGCAACAGATAGGGAGATTACCGCACTGAAATTTAGATGTTTATTACCTACAATTGTATACTTGGGAACCGTGTTGACAACAATTAGCTCAAATTAATTTATTCATCCTTTTCTCGGTTTTACCCTCAGTAGCGTTAGGGCTGTCAAGGAAACTTTTTTTGTCGTTTATTCGATTTGTATCGTACCCGCTAAAGCAGATATGGATAAGAATTTTTTTTTCGTTAGCTTATCGAACATGAGTATGTATAAGAAAAAAATTCGTTAACTTATCGGGTAAGAGTATGAGTAAGAGCTATATCGTATCCGTTACCCATTGGGTAAATTATATAAATATATATATACTATAATTTATTTCATAGATTAAAAACAATTAACTAAATTAAAATTAGAAAAATTTGCCTTTTTAAAAAAATTTATACATTATTGAAAATTAAAATATGAATGTCTTGTTTTAGTATTAAATAATGCATTATGTATATTGATAAAGAAATTGATTTGCATTCTATTTCTTTGATAATATTTCATTAATAAGTATTAATTAGTATTTTTTAGTGACATGAGAATAAAATTTTGTGATTTTTGTAATATATATAACGTTATTTATTGTTGTATTTTAGTAGTATATATTTATTTGATACTATTAATTTGTCGAAATCATACAATTTTTATTAAATTTTATGTTTTTTTATCCATTATCTACTATTATCTGTTTCGTTGCCCGAAATTTTTTACGGATATGAATAGAATATGGGTAGAGAAAATTTTAATGGATAAGGGTAGGATATGGGTAAAGAAAACATAATGGATATGAATATAAAAATACCTTCATATGTATCCAGTGGCGGAGCCACATGCACCTAGGAGGTGCAGCTGAACACCTACAAAAAATTTCAAAAATAACCATATATATTACTTTTTTTTAAAATGACCATGTATTTGAATTTTTTGTACAAATAACCATATAAGATAATTTTTTAAAAAAAATAACCATCATTTCGAACTCTACTGGAAAAAACCGTAAATTTTGAACCCCTGACGAGAATCCTGAATCCGCCCTGTCACTACCTTAACTTACCCATTGACAACCCAAGTAACGTGCAATATATTCCCTTTTCTCGGTTCATCCGTTTGTGAAATCCAAATATGAAATTCAATTTATTAATATAATAATATTGCACATTTTTGTGAGAAAGTATCTACATATGACTATAGATTCTAAAACATTTAATACTAGATGTAGTAGTTAAGATAATGAATTAATCTAATTAATGATAATATATTTTATTTTAATTTTTTCGTTTTTACATCTTAATATACCATAAAAAATTATGTGACACGCGCGTCTCGAATGAAATAAAAAGATCAACAATTTAAATTTCAAATTTTACATCATAAGTAAAATAATGAGATTGTGACATTTTTGTGTCATTAAAATTCTTGGAATTGGAACATTTTTATCGTGATGTTTCAAATACACAGTACACTATGTTGCACGAGTGCAGGTGTTGTCATCATATATATAGAGAGAGAGCAAGACTAAAATAATATGCATAGTACACAATCTTTTCATATATATATATAGAGTTGTGCTAAAATACTTTATAAAGCACCAACATGCATATACTTTAGACTCGTATCTCGAAATATAAAGTGCAAACAACCGATCAAGACCGTTGAAAATATTCTCCATACTAACAAAAATTTGGAGACCAAATTTTACATTTTTTTAAATTTTTTACTATTTTATCGGATGAGTGCAAAGTTGGTTAAATTGAAGGTCTGTAAATCGTTAGATTAATGAATTTTCCACATACCCGATAAAATAGTAATAAATTTCCAAAAAAATATGAAATTTGATCTCCAAATAGATATTAATATAGAGAACATTTTCAACGGTCTTGATCGACCGTTTGCATTTTGTATCTCGAGATACGAACCTAAAGTATTTGAATGTTGGTGCTTTATAAAGTATTTTAGCACAACTCTATATATATATATATATATATATATATATATAAAGGAGGAATTTCTAGCCGTCATTCATATCGTAGCCGCTTACAACCGCTCGATCATAACAAATGTAAATGATCGATTCGGACCGTTCAAAATATTGTCCATACTAATATAGACTTGAAGACCAAATTTTATATTTTTTTGAATTTTTTTACTATTTTATCGGATGCGTTGAAAATTAGATGTTTGTAAATTGTTAGATAAATAAATTTTCAACCATTTCGATAAAATAGTAAAAAAAATAAAAAAAGAAAAATTTGGTCTCCAAGTCTATATTAGTATGAAGAATTTTTCAACGGTCCAGATCGGTTATTTACATTTGCTATCATAGAGCGGTTGGAAGTTAGGCGGCTACGGATCCCTCCTCATATATATATATATACATATACATAGAGAGATGCTATCGTGCTTCATGCTTTTAAAACCGTTAGATTAAAACTTTCTGGCCTTTCATTTGGGTGCCTTCTTAATATTACGAATGTAATGGTACTATTCCCCTCCTTTGGGTACTCTTTCCCTCTTTATCGCCTATACTAAGTACACGTCTTCCAAACTTCAAGCTTTTCGGTATTAATTAACCCTTCTCCCTTCTCAACTTCATTAAATTTTTTACCGTTTCATCCCTGTTTTCCTAGAAATTATGAAAGAATTTAGAAAGCCATTACTAACCAGAAATCAAAAGGAACAACTTCAAGCTCTGATACCAACGGGAAATCGCGCGGAATTTAGATCGGCTCAAGCTCTCGGACAAATTATGTACTGGAAACTTGAGACTTAGAGAAATTTAAAAGCTGGAAACTTGATTGTTTTATTTAACTGGAAGAAGTAAGCTTTCAGATATCTTCTGATGTGCTTGCAACTTCACAAGATGTTACAATATATAGACTTGAGAAAAGAATCTCTATTATTGCATCGGGTGCTCATTGGGCCCCATCGTCATGCTAATAAAGAGGTTTCCACTTACTCTTGTCTTCCACTCAAAGAAAAAGATGCGTCGGCACACTAGACGACATCCATAAAGAAAGAAAAGTAAAACCACTCAGAAAAGTAGATGCTCCAGCACACTAAGGAGGCCTCTAGAAAAGCATAAACTTTCTAAAAAGCTAGTGGTTATCCGTAGAACCCCACCAAGCTGGTCCTTAATTTTAATAGTGGGTATCTCTAAAATTCTCCAACAATGTGTCATGGCATTGAATAAGTGTCTTAATGCTGACATCCACTCTTTCTAACACGTCGTTTGCCCAGTTATCCTTTGTGGCTATTGATAGGAGTCTTGCTTTCTGTAAATACTTCATAGCAATTAGTATTTCTACTTGCCTGCATGTTGCACCGGCTTACTCCTTGTATAAATCTGATAGTCTGCCAGTTATGGCATTATCTTCGTCTATAGTTCGTGGATAACATGTGAAGGCATTTTCAGTGCCCTGCGAATATCGTGCCAATTGTGCGTTCTGCCCATATAGTGATTCCCACGCTTCCTTTTGATCCTGCGAATAGCGTGCCATTCGTGAATCCTACTCACATAGTGATGTCCATACTTCTGCTTGAGTAAAAGCTCCCTTCACCCTTCGTGGTTTATTGTTGATGATGAATCTTAGCCCTTCCATTTCTGTAAAAAATTAAAAATAAGATAAACACACTTATTAGATAAATGTGATGATTTGTTTCTGCGGTCCACCACTTCCGCAATAAGAATTCATGACTACTAGGTCGTTTTTCGGCCTATGAGGAGATTAATTTTCTCAATGGTACTGCTCAGTTCACGAATAACCGATTCCTGAGGTGCTTCGATTACTTCGTTAATTGCACTTTCTAGTTGTACCAGAATGCTAGAGACTTGTTCATCTAGCTTAGCACTCATCATGTTAACCGTCAATCTTGACAATGAATCCGCCAAAACATTGAGCTTGCCATCAATGTGCTCAAAGTTTATTTGGACTCCCGTCCCTGTAACGAAATCTACAAAACTAATCCATCTTACTCTTGACGGTTTGTTTTGTGCAGATTTATTGTAAAAGCTAATAATAGCCTGACAGTCTGTTCGGAGGGTTATCTCCTTCTGATCAAGATAGTGAATTTTGAGTGCCTTTAGTGTCTCCATGCAAGCGTGTATTTCTGCGTCAATAGTTGACTTCACGATCGGGAATTTCCCGCTTGCATAAGCACAGACTCTTTCTGTGCTTCTAAGGTCAGTTTTACCCTTCTTCCATTTACACACACCGCCCCAGCCGTCCATGCAGCCATCTGTCTCAATTACAATATAAGAATTGGGAGGTGGTAATTCCAAGTCTGGTAGGTTTTGTACCAAATTCTTTACCTTTCTTACCAACAGGTAATCTGAAGGTTTCATGGGTTTATCACCATGAGGACTGGTTTTTTAGTATAATGGTCCCAAAAGTGTACCAATGTTTGGAATGTAGTTTCTGGCATAGTTTAGTATGCATAACCATGATCGTAACCCTGCCTTTTATTTCATCTTCAGGTTGGCTATTTGCTGAGAATTTACCCCATTAATCTGAATAGGGTATGCACTTGGTTATAATGCTTCTGGGGGTACGACTTCCTGGTTTATGCAACAAACCGTCGCGCCAGTATCAAGGATTGCTTGAACTTTGAAATTCTTTACCCCTGGGATTTCTATCTGCAGTTCGATGTTATAGAGTCTGTTGATAACTCTTCTTCCTTTTCTTGGGTCTGGTACTGCAGTTTTAATCTCATCATCTGAGAGCTTGTTGGCCATTTCTTTGATTATCAGGTTTTGGTTGGTCTTCGGAGTAAATAGGATTGGGTTTGGAACTTCATCACTATCATCTGAATCAACTTCTACTTCTCCCACCACCTTACGCTTGCCTTTTATATCTAGCTTGGTCATGTCTGCTACTAGCTCTTTTTCCCACAATTGATCCTTCAATCTTGCGTTTTCGGCTAGGAGATACTGGATATAACTTAAAAGTTCATTGATAAGCTCATCCTTGCTATCATAAGGACTTAGGTTTTGTGTTCTTATCATGACCTTTCTTCCTAACACAAACCTAGAACACATGGGACACAGTCATCTTGCATTTTTGCACAGTGCGCCCTCATTTTGTTGTTTGTTGTCTCTAAACAACAGTTACATCTTTCGCAACCTCGTGGTATTTCACCATTATCCTCCCATGAATGTCCACAATTCCTCATTTCAGTAGGCAGGTTTGGTTGCTTTCGCCATGATGGCGTTTCTTCTTGGAGCATAAAGATTGATTCAAACGGTGTATCTCCAAGTTCCATGATAACTGTCATTGCGTTGCCAACCTCACCCTCCGAAAGTGAGCATATAGCGTCACTATCCGGTTCGTTTTGGTCAATAGACAAGATATCCCAGTCATCATCTAGGTCAAGGTTTTCGACAATTGCGGCCCTTGCGATGTTACCTTGTTTTCTTCTACAGTCTCTGGCGAAGTGACCTTCTTCACCACAGATGAAATATTTGCATTTTCTCTCCTTATCCGCGTTCTTTCTTTTGAATACTCTTATATGAGATTCATGTGGTTTCCCACGATAGGTTTTTGCTTTTCTAATCCCATACTTCTTATTTTTCTGGTAATAACCTGGAATTGAGATTTTGCTACAAAAATATAGGTCTTTCAAACTTCTTTGTAGCGTTGCTCGCTTGCATGATTCTGCCAGGTACTGGTATGAAAAGTTGATTCTCGGCAGTACTCCGACAGTGCTCCCTGGGTACTTCTCCATGTACGCTCTTTCTAACTTTTTTCCAATTAGAGGGGGCATCTTTCTGAAGAACTTTTCAGAGAGCTCAGAACTGATATACATACGTCCTGACTTTGCTGCTAGGACCTTGTAATCATTCATGTAATCAAACAAGTCCTTCATGTTGTTGCATGATAACCTCTCGAGATCATTATACGCTTGATCTTGTTCTACCGTTGAATCCTGGTATGGATCTTCGAGTAGGATTATTCTTCTAACTTGGGAGATGAAATTTTGAGGATCATCGGTAATGTTTACCAACTCTTCATATTCTTGGGGATATGCCATTCACCATTGTATCCACGTCTTTTTCTCTATTTCTCCCAATAAGTTTTCGATGTATATTACCTTGCTTTTATTATCAGCCCAGTTTCTTTCGTTAACAAGGTTTAGGGTGATTGACTCCCACCTGGAGATCACATCACTGTACTGCCCTATATCCTCAGGCAATATGGGCATAGCGCCTTGGTTTGCTTGCGCTGAAGGAAGGTTGAATCTCTCGTTGCTTTGCTGTGCAAACCCTCCTTTGAATCTATTAACTCTAGCTCTTATCTCTGGGACATCAAGTTGTTGTTGGTTTTGTCTAAGACTCCCTGGTGAGTACATTGGGGGTCCCATCATTGGTTCTCGAGGTCTGCTAGGTCCAGTTGCCGTGGATTGGGTTGAGAGAATTGTTTCAATTTTTGAATCGAGGTTTTTGAGCAACTGGTATTCCATTGCTGCCAGAACGGTTTCGGCTTTGACCTCTTCCCTACCATCTTTCTGAGAGAATGGGTTTACCCATTCTTCTTCACTGGAATCGTTGTATTCATCCCAGATTGGTCCGGCATCTTCTTCAGCCGACTGTTTTTCTCTCGATAGTGCTGCCAATAATTGCAACATCTCGAGTTCATCATCATCTTCATCTTCATCATGTGGCTCGTGCCAGTCACAGAACATCATCAGGGCTGACTCTTCTTCTAGGATTTCTTCATCCACTTGGCCTACTGTTGCCTCTTCTGGTGGTGTGGTTGATGAATATCCACCAAATCTCACTGCTAAGGACCCATCAGTTCTGGTCCTTATTCTTGCTGTCTGAGGATTTTGTACGGCTGGTGTTGTTGCTGGCCGTATGATCCATTGTCTACCCCTTAATTCCTCAGTTGACCTCATTTTTGGTTTTTGACTGAATCAAATATTTCCTTCGGGTTTTTGAATACAAAGAACTGGCCGGTTGGTTTCTTGATCTTTTTCTCACTGGGTTCACCAAGGCTAAGTTTTTGTAAACCCTTTTGGAGTTCGTTTATGGATTGTGTAAGATCTTCTGTTTCAGGTACTTTGGTTTTCGCTGCTTCTAGCCTTCTGACTGCAATTTTACAGTCTTCAAGGTCTTCTTTGATTTTGACCAGCAGTTGGATTATTGTGTTATTCTGCTTGATCAATGCTGTAGTGGTTCCTTTTGCGAATTCGACTGGTTTTAGAAAGCCGCTTGCGGGTTCTTCAATTGTCTCGGTTGCCTTTAGAGCTTCTTGATAGATTGAACTTCTAGCGGTATTACGCCAGTCGTTCATAAGAAGTTTCTAACTCGGCTGAGATTCGGCTCCGGTATCTCGTAAAAATATTTTAAGAATTTACTCAAATGTTTAACTTAATTAATCTCTTAGAAAATCTGGTTAGACTTTCAGTTTTCAAGTTTTCTAGGTCCACAGTTCAGATTGGTCATGATGAAATCGAATGGTTGAGAATATGTGAAGCAAAACTCCCTTTTGCTTCTTGAAGCATAATAGCATAGCTCCATATACATATATATATATATATATATATATATATATATATAGATAAGCTATGGTGCATTATGAAGCCAACCTATCTTTGGCACCACGTTTTCTAGACCGTTGGATCAATCATCAGATCGGATCCCTAATCAGCGCTATTTTACGGAGCTGGATGCCTCCAGTCGTGACCTAGCGAGAAAACAAAAAAGTCGTGACTGCACTGGAGTCGTCCAGTTATCCTCTAGCGATTGAAAAAATAAGCGACAGCCGCCTCCCCCTTCTTCTCACCAAAAAATTAGGTTGAGCCTGCTCTCTCTCTCTCACGACGCCCTTGTCCTCTCTGTCAACGATCTGACCTCCTTAGTACCATATGTGATACTCTCTATTCTCCGTTGGTATTGGTTAGACCCCCTCTTTTGAATATATACTATTTTGGTACCGAATAGGAAATGAAATATCTACTGTTTTTTCAAAATCGAACAACTCTTCGTGAACCTGACATCATTTCTAAAGCATTGCATGTACTATTATTTCTAAAGCACTTCTAAAGCATTTGTTATCACTGGTGTTATTTGCAAAATGACTAAAAGGTTGTGTATTTGTCTGCTTCAAAAGGAAGTCGTGAATCAATTGCAAACAACATACACAATTTGCTTTTGTAGCTCTAAGCCAAGGAAGTCATCATACAATTTAGCATGTGTGTCCAGTGAGTTCCCTTTTTCATGCATAATTGCAACTTTTATCAGAAAATGAAAAATGTTAGAACCAAATCGTAACCCAGATAACATAATGGAAGTAGTTGGAGTTGTTTACCTATATTGTTCAAGATCTTCCTTGAAGGCATTGATATTGTAGTTTTCTGCCTTCCTATCTGTTTGTTATTTGCAAATTAACTAAAAGGTTGTGTCTTTGTATGTTTCAAAAGGAAGTCGTGAATCAGTTGCAAACAACATACACAATTTGTTTTTGTAGCTCTAAGCCAAGGAAGTCATCATACAATTTAGCATGTGTGTCCAGCGAGTTCTCTTTTTCATGCATAATTGCAACTTCTATCAGAAAATGAAAAGATGTTAGAACCAAATCGTTACTCAGATAACAAAATGAAAGTATTTGGAGTTGTTTACCTATATTGTTCAGGATCTTCCTTTAAGGCATTGGTAGTTTTGTGCCTTCATGTCTGTTTCTTTTAGTATCTTACTCCATTGTTGCTCTAGTAAGATATGATGTGTGCTTGTTTTTTCTAGTAAGATACAATTACATTGCATCCTTGTGATGTTGGGTAAGATATCTTGTTTCTTTTAGTAACTTAATCCAAGAAAAAACCAATTTCAGCACCATCACAGAATTACTGAAAAAAAGAGGTTTGATTTTCAAGAGTTTGGCGAGCAATCAAGGCGAGCATCAGAAGTGGTGATGTTGTTACCAGAAGGCAGTGAAGGCAATGTTCAGAATCAATGTGTTAGAATCTTAGAGATATTTGTATTCACTACTAGTTTAATCAGTATGGTACAAGACAGTGCTTGTGTTAGATTTTTATTCACTACTTGTGTTATATTATGATTGTGTTAGAACCACTTCAGTAGTTAACTTATTTATTGTTTTTTTATATTCATTGTTTGTTTTGAATCCACTTCAGTAGAGAACTTATTTTGAATGCTTGTACTTGTTTAATAAATGCTTGTTGCTTATTGTTGTTTAATCAATCCTTGTTGCTTTTTAACATTGTCCCGGTTTTCATTGTTAAGTAATTTGCAATTTTACATTGTCCTAGTTTTCAGACCATGCATTTATGCCAATGAAGTTATTATATTTTCAGACTATGTTGTTTATTTATTTGGACTTTGCTAATAATTTGTTGCTCGGTTTGTCTGGAGACCATGTTGATATAAAAGTTTGCAGCATTATGTTCAAAAGAAACACGCGAGATATATGTACATATACATATTGAATCAATAAATTTCCATGCAGTTTTCAACATTCCAGTTTGTTGCTAACAAATTGAACAAGAATTGGAAATTGTTTTAGATACTTGAAATTGAATCTCATTGCTTACAAAGTAACATCCAACATTCAAGATAGCATCTCAAATAACATGCAAAATACTACAAAGTAACATCCAACTAAAATTACCATCCAAAATACTTACTAAATTTTCCATCTAAATAAAACTAACATCCAAGTAAAATAGCATCCAAATTGACGCGCAAAATACTACAAGTGCCATCCAAAATACATCACTACAATTAGCAAAGTCCTAATCTTCTCGAACATAATGTACATCATCACGGTTGCTAATGAAATCCAGTGAAATGACTACAAACATATAACAATCGAAAGGCAAAAGAGTTCAATTCATAATTAAGTTCATAAGGCAACTGAATAATTATGTTCCTGCAACTAAGCTCATCAGAGAGACATTCAAATTGTAATTAAGCTCATCAGAGAAACATTCAAATTAAGAAAACATTTAAAATAATCTCAATATACGGATCATTCAAGTTGTTTTAAGCTACTGGGTCAATCAATTATTTGATACAGCTAGTTGCTAATCTTGAGCCAATTACTAATCTCAATTAGCAATAATAGGGAAACAATTACTGAACTGTACTGGATCAGTACCAGCTGGTACAAGCATGTACCAGAAAAATAAGCTAAACCAAAAGTTTGAAATAAGCTAAACAAAAAGTTTTTCATAAATCCAAAACACACAAAATCAGAATTATAGACCACAATACCTTTGCTGAGATTTGAGAGGCTTCAGATCGTACTTAAGACTATGAAGAAAGTAATGCACTTCAGGCTAGAAGGGTGAACGAGAAGCCTTCAGGCAATACCGATGAGGCAGAGAGGAAAAATGCAAGGTCAGAGGGTAAGCTAGGGTCTCAGATCAGGAGAGAGGGTGGAGGAGAGGGGTTCAGATAGCCAGCCAGGCGAGGTGAGACAGACAGGAAAATCACAAGATAGCGCTTGGGATTGGGAGAGAGAATGCTGCTTCGAATTCGAATTTTGTAATGTATTTGTGGCTGAATAGCTGAGCCGACTGGATTGGAGGAGTCCAGTTTCGCCAGATTCAAGTACGAATCTTGATGTAAAATCCAACGAACAGAAATCGTGGTGCCAAAAACTCCTTGGCATCGTAATGCACCATAGCATTTCTCTCTCTCTCTCTCTCTCTATATATATATATATATATATATATATACATATATAGAAATGCTATTATACTTTGCAAAGCACGTGCTTTGCAATTGTGGATCATTAGATCACGCTTTGTGATTTGTGCGCACATGATGATTGAAGATCCAATGGTCCACAATTGCAAAGCACGTGCTTTTCAAAGCATAATAGCATTTCTATATATATATAGGGATAATTTTGTCTATGCCACTCAAAACTGGAGAAATCTCAGAAATGCCACTCAGAATTGATTTCTTTCATTTTTGCCACTCAAAATCACTGGTATCTCCTATTTTTGCCACTTTTTTCAAAAAGACAAAAATGCCCCTGTCATGGCTTCTTTGCTTCTTCTTCCTCTTCTGTATCGATACCAGTTCGCCTTCTCCTTCCCCAAAATCGATCCCAAAGTCAATTACAACATCATTCGGAGCGACATCAGTAGCGAGGTCGGTGGTGGCTGAAGTGAACTTGGACACAAAGTAGCCATGACGGGGGCATTTTTGTCTTTTGAAAAAAAAAGTGGCAAAAATAGGAGATAACAGCGGTTTTGAGTGGCAAAAATGAAAGAAATCAATTCTGGGTGGCATTTCTGAGATTTCCCCAGTTTTGAGTGGCACAGACAAAATTATCCCATATATATATGTATATAACTTTAATTAAAAAATTAAATATATATGAAAAGATTAAATAAATTAAATAAAAATTAATAGTGTGGCTTGTCTTGGATTCGAATCACCTAAATGCTTCATTTTTCTAGTGATATAACAAGAATTATCAGTGATTTGACAAGATCTAATTGTCATGTGTAGTATCGAAATGTATCGAGACGTATCGATCTACCCGCCTCTAATATGAACTCAAAGCCAGTTAATTAACATGAAGATATAGCTATTTGTATGTATAAAATATTGATTGAGAAAATTGTGTAAGAGCTGATGTGAAATAAAATTCGTTGGTCAAAGTGAATAAAATAATCAGATACTTCAGTTTCGAATATGTCACGTCACAGATACTCCACGTAACGTATCTAATACGCACTCCAAAAAATATTCGAGTATTTGAAATTCGGAGAAACATCGGTATCCGATACGATAAGGTATTCAAAATATATAGGTACCATGTTAGTACAGAACAACCCATATTCGAAGTGGATCCACTCTTGATCCATCATCAGACAAGAACTGAAGAACATACGGTTCGATTTAATTAGGTGCCACAATGAAGCGGATCCATTATTTGATTTATGGTCAGGTGTCGACTACATCCGTATATTTTTAAATAAAAAACGTCCGATCTTAATCTGACGATTCAAATTGAGACGCACTTCTCTGAAGCAAAACTGCACTAGAAGATATGATTTCCGGCACCGCCTCTTTTGAACTTATAAAGGAGAGGATATGGATTAATACATCATCACGTAAGCTACTAATCCTGTCAATGAACATTGCTCAATGTTCACTCTTTCAGATAAGCGTCAATATTATCCTGTGTACACATAAAGAGATGTTTTTCAATCAAGTGAATAGAGGTATGAATATTCATATGGAAAAAGTTACGGTGCCTCAAGTTTTGTCTCTGAAATGTTTCAAAAATAATAACTCTCCTAAAGTCAAAGTGTGGGTCTTGCGCGTCAGTGACAACGGAGGAATTAGAGAAACAAAACACGAAGCACTGTATCAGCGTCCTATTCATATATGACAAAAAAAAATAGCAAGACCCACATATCAAATGTAAAAGAACGAAGTATAGAGGACATCACATGCTGCCATTATTCAAGAACAGCTTCAGCCATTTTTTGTCTGCCACCTGGTAAAAGCAAACACATAGCATGTATGTACTACATATGGCACACATGAGAAAACAAAGTTGTAAAACCTAATGGTTGTGAAATATTTAGTAAAATGCGGATCAGATAATGAGAAGGCCTAATGCGAATTAGCATTTTGCAATTGTGAAATATTTAGTTGATCAATGCCCGAATGGGGCTTTTGCAATTGTTGTGTTGCACAGAAACAAGGTGGGAATGAAGAAATTCTATATATTCATGTCTCAACAATAGGTCACTGGACATTTTTCACTGTGTCATGAATAGTGTTTTACTGTTCACGCTACAGTAAAATCACTGTTGATAATGTTTTGAGATTTCCTCACTATTCACCCTACAGTAAAATCGATGTAGATAACATTTTTCAAAATTTTCTCCTGTAGCTTTTTTATTTTTTTTTATTTAAAAGATTTATTATAATTTTATTATTGCAATACAAAAATTTAAAATTTAATTTTTTTACGCGGAGCGCGAGTCGAACGCTAGTTAAATCTAATTGCTCCAAAATTTTAGCGCATGAGGTGAATGGAGGTTAACGCTTTATAGTTTTCTCCAATTTTTATTACCCTCCAAATCGATGTGGAGGTAAAAACATTCTCCTCCTCCTACCTGCCTTCTCTTTTCTTCACTTTTTCTACAAACTTCGGAGAACTTAAAATGATTTGCCCATTTTATTTTTTTGATGATTTGAAGGGAGTTGATATAGCTATATCATCATTGATATCAATAAACGAATTAAAATGAATTCGATAAATTGTTATAATTATTATGCACATTATTGTATTGTCATATCAATACTATCATCGATACCAGTCATTTAATCTATTCACATTTATTTTCATAATGTTCATAACAATTTAAATAGGAAGCGACTAACTGTCCCCCCTTACAAGCCTCCCTTACATGTCATCCATATACAACAAATGTAGTAGTCTTTATATACTGAATGTAAGTCTTTATACTCAAATGTAGTAGTCTTTATACTATTGGACTGGATTCATTATAATAAATATTGAGTGTCAAGTTTTCATTTCTCAAGACATGTAGTATTTATTTGTAATTTTCTTGTTAATTATATACTGCAATGAATATTGTATCATGGAAGTCTTTATAATTAACATTCGAAGTCTTTATACTTTTGGCAGTCTTCATTTCTTAGAGAATGTACACATAATACTTTATTTGGCAGTCTCCATTTTAACATGGAAGTCTTTATATTAAATGTTACAAGTCTTTATACTGTATCACGTAACTGTTTTGTCGCATAGCGGGGGACGCGAGTGGGGGACAGGAAGTGGGGGGATGATATATTAACTCATTTAAATAACATGCATAATAGTTCAAATAATATGCATAATAAATTAATTAATTCGTTTTGTGACCATTCTTCGTTCGTTATGCATGTTAGTTGTATTGTTATTCAGAATGAGTTATTGTGCATGTTAATTAGTATTATTTATTTCAGATTGTGTTATTAAATGTTTAATGGTTTATGTTAATTGTGTTATTATGCATGCTATTTATATTATATGCATGTTAACTGTACAATTATTCGAATTGAGTTGAAGCAATGGGAGAAACTGGAGAGAACATCTCAAGGGAAATGGAGAAGGGAAATCGTTTTGGGGTGTGCGTTTTCAGTCGAACGTTCAGTCAATTAGATGCATAATAACAAAATAATGTGCATAATAACAAAAGCAATGTGCATAATAACTATAACAATGTGCAAATTGAATGCAACTGAATTCATCCATTAATATCGATAGCAATATCGATTATGGTATGAATGTAACATTCTCCTTTTCCTGATGTGATTTATGGGAAAGGGGATGACGAGTAATGTCTTGCGTCGGATTATATATAAGGGTCAGGGCCAGCGATGGATCCAATCAGATCATATTAGCTAATAACCTATTAGTCGCTTGCACTTGTCTGTTATAATCTGCTGTGATTTGTGAACACCAGTAACAAAACAAATCAATATGCACGTAGCTACGACATGATCATGGGCGGATCTAGCTTAATACAAGGATAGCCACGTGTCTATATCTGAATTTTAGAATTCGTTATACGCTCAATGATATTTGATATAGTGCCTCCTGAATTGCCATTATGTCTACCCTTGCCGTGGACTCGAATATTTTCTGACGCAAACTAAGACCGTTGATTCTCTCTTCGCTCTCTTTGTGTGTCACTATTTTTGCCAAACTCAATGACTTCGCATGGATTGTCCCTCTCTTCATTCTCTTTGACTCGAGTCGTGAATCACCGTCAGCTCGAAGCCTCGAACCTTAACCCTAAGCGGGTAAGCCCGAACTTGTGAGTCGCGATCGTGCATGTCTCGTCGAACCTCCACCGCTGGCTTCTGACGAGTCCCTCAAACCCTCCCACACTCGACTCTCTCTCTATTGCATCACCTTTTGTGTAGTGTCATCTGGCCCAGACCCATCTCTCTTTGTCTCGCCTATAGGAACATGCAATAAACTTGTTCTTTTTCAAATTCCAATCGTTCTTAGTCTAATCCAACCACAATCGTTGAAGTGTAGTACTTCAATGTCATAATAGATGCAAATTTCATAAATTTTCACAAGATTTGTGAATTTGTATTCTAATCTTGTTTCAGTTGTTACTATACTATAACACTCGAATATGTGCTTCAGACTTTCGGTTGGTAGTACTGTACAAACTTGTATATGTGCTTTAGTTGTTATTATAATAATGATAAAAAAGGGCAAATAATAAGCTTCATCATTAAAGACACAAATTGAAATATAATAAAGATCACAATACAATAAAAACCAACAAATTTAAATACTACATGTGAAGTGATTCCTGCTTAACTTCGTAAATAAACAAAAGAAATGTTGATAGACAATTTTGTCTAACTAATCCAGAAATGTCCTTTTGAATTTTATTTCAATATGACCATATGAATCCTAGACTTCTAGTTCAGTTAACCTGATACTAATCAAATGATATAATTCATTTTTGTTTGTTTATTAGTTGACATTATTATTCTAAACCTTGTCAGTCGTTGTCTTACTATGTCTGTATGAGACATATACTTAATTGAATGAAGGTAGAGAACACCTTATCAAAAAAATATTAGAATATATCGACTCGATTTATCGTCATTGATTTGTTTTAATTTTGTAAGTGTTATTACATTTGTTTTATATTAATTTTTTTAATATGTAAATCATACTCTTTAATTACTATAATATTCAATACTTTGACGAAATTTATATTCTTATAAGTAACCAGTACATACTCCTGATCATAATTCTGAATCTGACACTGAACATGATGAAAGGGAACACTACAAAAAATTAACGATAGTGATGATGACTACGACGGGGACGACAAAACTGGTACACATTGCAATTAGCAATAGGTTCACTAGTTTTGGACACAGATGGTGGGCAAAATTAACTAAATTGGTAACAATGAGATAATCCAATTTGCGGTCTCCGTGAACAAAAATCAGCCTCACCAGCTTTTCTGTGGGTGATATATAATGCACTACTATAGAAGGCCTCCAATTTAAACCAGAATGTTTCAACTCGTGCTTAATTGCAATAGGACCCGTATTCTCTGCACCTACTAATTTGGACCGTCCGATTAAGATCTGAACGTTTGACCGTCAATTATATGATTCAAGAGGGCTTTGTATTATAAATCACATCCGTTCAAATCTAATCGGACGATCCAAATTAGTGGGTGCAGAGAGCACCCAGTTTTCGGGGTGCAGAGGATATCGTTTCAATTGCAATAAAATTTACAAAGAAACAAGCTAGTAACTGAATTTCTAATTTAAACCGATCATCCCATAACCACAGAAAATTATAATTTAAAAAATCAATTTTATTTTATTAACACATGACAGAAGGAGAGCTTTGGCAAAGCGGTAAAACTATTGCATTGTGATTAGGAGATCACGGGTTCGAGTCGTAATAACAACCTCATGCAGAAATGCTTCTGCAAGAAAAGATTGCATACAAAAGTGGTCCGACCCTTCTCGGATCCTACGCAAGCAAGAGAGCCTAGCAAGAACTGTCCATGTAATCAACAAGGAGGTCACCCATCATGCCTCGATCTGGCATCTTTCCAGCAGCACCATAAATCGGTGCAAGACCTCCACTAATTGGACCTGGATTTTGCTTTACCTAAATATATAATTAAAAGAAATATGTATGAAGAGGATTATGCATGAATATTTTTTGCAGTATTTTAATTCATATTAGGTAGTTTTTTTTCAAAAAAAGAAAAATGTTTGGATACTAAGAATCTTACAGTATTTACAGATCCCCTCAAGTCATCCAAGAAGTTTCTGTAGACATTAACATGTTGTAGGGTCACACATATGTGAAGGCTGCATCGACAAAATGTTAGAAAACAGAATAATAGCTATAAAACTAAACAAGAACAAAATTAAAAAGATAATAATCGTACATTAAAAGATCAACAAGCATGGTACGAGGCTATGTGATACTGTACCTCATTTATGCAGATGAAAGTATCCATGAACAATACTATTTTTAGGACATTCATAGTAGTACCATACAAATACCTGATTTCTCATTTACCCACCCACCATCAATCCTACGTACACTGCAACGTTAGAATATAATGTTCCAATACCAAATATTGTTGCGATCACCAAAAAGGATACTGTCTGCCAAGTAATTATTAGTTTCTTACTAGCATGGCAATTTAAAAGAAAACACACACACACAGCTGAACTGCCAACATGATAGCGTTGTCCAGAATGGACATATTCGGTGGAAGATGAAGCCAATACCTGTTAGGCCTTTGCAACGCATTCAAATGCCATCCTTTAGATGACATCAAATCATTCACTTCAAATATATCAACCGAATCAGAACCAAAAGCTATCACTATCGCTTCAGGTTTCCCTACCACAAATAAATCAGGCATCTCCTCTATTCTGCAGATTGCAGTTAATAGTTTCAGTTTCATGGCTAACAGGCACTCTTAATAATTAAAACAGAGTCAGAAAGGAGCTGATTGATGTTATACCCTTTTTGTATTTTCTTGGATACTTCCATTATTTGCCTTGTGTTTTCCATATATCCTGGAGGTATGCAGACATTAGCATAGACGGATAACCAAACAGAGAGGATAAATAAAGGGGTTGGAATAAAATAGTAAATATTTGTACTACTTTTCGGAAATGAGCATAACTAAGCTAACATAGGTATAAGGTATTTAAGGACTAGCAAGGATTACAGCGGTTCAGATTTGGGTAAACATTTAACTTAGGATTTAGCAGGGCATAAACTAAGACATTGCAGAATTGACCGTCTCAAGTGTGCTAAACAGGGAAATTGTTTCAGAACTGCGGTAAAGATAAATAATACCAAAACCATATGCATGAGCCCAAGTAGTAATTTAACTGCAAAGAGTTAAAGACGGATAAACAAAATTTCAATAGACCAAAATAAGAGTTGCATGCAATGAGTTAGGCTGCCTAGTGCAGTTGGTAGAGAGAGAGCCTCCCGGGGAGGGGGGGAGTAGAGGTGGCAGAACCCGACCCGACTCGAGAAACCCGTCCGATCTGAATTCGACCCGACCCGACCCAATATTTTGATAAAGTCAAACTATTCGAACCCGAACCGACCCGACTCAAGATGATCCATAATCCGAGACGAAGCAACACATGAGGGACCTGAGCTCGACCCGACCCGAGACGACACGTAACCCAAGATGGCACGACACATGAAGACCCTAGTCCAACCCGACCCAAGACGACCCGTAACCTGAGATGGAGCGACACATGAGGACTAGAACTCGACCCGACCCGACTTAACCTGATACAACCTGTAAATGATCTAATCATATCTTGCCTACATCATAATCTAATTTTACTAACAAATTAACATCAGAAAAAGTCAAGATTTACTAACACAATTCAATAACGCGATCCGATCTTGTCCGATTGAACTTAAAACTCAAAATAATACTTGAAAGTTATAGGGGCAACCCTACACGAACCTGACCCGGTCTCGCCCGACCTGACTCGAGACTCGAAAGTTGTCGAAGCAGCCCGACCTGAAAACTGACCCAGTCTCGCCCGACCCGACCCGTCACCCAAGAAAGACCGACACGACCCGACCCGACCCATGACCCGAAAGTTGTCAACACATGACGATCCGAAATCCGACCGGACCTCACCTGACCCGACTACAACCCAACTATTGTAGACAGTCAAACTAACCTGACCCGAACCCGCCCGACCGACCCGACCCATGACCCGAAAGTTGTCAACACATGACGATCCGAAATCCGACCGGACCTCACCTGACCCGACTACAACCCAACTATTGTAGACAGTCAAACTAACCTGACCCGAACCCGCCCGACCGACCCGACTTGCCATCTCTAAGGGAGGGGGATAGAATCCCGCGGGGGCTGGTAGGGGAATGAGCACCTTAAAAGAATTGGGTGTCGAGTCTTGCCGTCTTGCCTCTAATATAAAGAGGTCTTTAATAAAATAAAATAAAAGTTGCATGCAAGTGAAAAGTGGCGGAGCCACATGCAACCATAAAGGGTCAGTTGCACATCCATGTAAAAAATTCAAAAATGATCATGCATTTGATTTTTTTTAAATATGCTTATAATATGAAATATTTTTAAGAATATGCATCATTTCGAACCCCCTTGGAAAAAAAAATAAATCTTGAATCCCTCTAACGAAAATCTTAGATCTGCCCCTCAAAGTGAAGGGTCTTTATGTAAACAATTGAACATTTTAGTTTTTTTTAATACCATTTAAACCAAGAGCCATCATGGCCGCCCATGCTCCAGCAATCAATCTACCAGATCTACTCCCAACCATAGTAGGAGAAATGTGCAAGCCACCCGACCATTCAGTCACTGCATTGAGATTGATGCATAAGTCTTTTCGCTTGAATGAACTGTGGTTCTACCTTGAGCTTCTCAACAAAAATCAATGTACATAATTAATGAAAATAGAAAAACTGAAATTACCAGCAACAAATTGATGCTATAAGAAAGGCATTCCCAGATGGAGAAGGATGGTTGTAGACAACAAAAGAGATAGATGTTAGTGCAATTCAAGGAATTACAGAAGTAAAAAAAAAAAAAAGCAAGGTTCACCTAATCATTAGATTTTTTTAGCAAATTGGCATATATAATACGACATAAAGCTAGCCTTTTCACTTCAGAATTTGTAGAAATTTACCTTTCTAATTTCATGATTTCTATAGAGGACGACGCTGGTGCCTTTGGGCCTAATCCATATTTATGTACATCTGTTGAGATAGATGTAACCCCCTTAACACAAAAATCAAAGGGCGGAATAGGGTATCTGTAAAAATCGCAAACACATTAAACAAAATAAGTTTAAGCATATATAAGCAGAAGTAATTGCAGTTCAGTTCTCATAAGCATTTGTGACAACTGCTGATGCAACTCCAAGATCAGCAAACAGAAATTGCATTTAGATTACAATAAAGTTTAAAAATAAAACCATTATTTAAAACAAGAGGCCCATTCCACATGCAAATTTTTAGCTGGAACATTATAAAAATATATATATTTGTTACATTAATAATTAAATGTATAACATTTCAAATGGCAAAAGTTATTTGTTGATCTTGTGCTATATCACAAGCCTGCTGAATTGATTGCCCTTGTAACATACAAAAAAAGTAAAACAGTTCAGAATTAATTTTTTTATATTTATATTTTGTAAGTGCAACAACAAATAATGTTGCTGTGGCGGGTCACAAAATAGTAAGTTTATCCCTTCTCTTAGACCCACTTACCCAAGTTTGCGAGGGAAGGGCAATACAAAGCCACCAAGGCATAGGTCAACATGAAGGCATATACCATATGAATCTGCCAAATGTCCAAGCTCCTAATATAAATGGAAATAGAGGAAATGGACTAAGAAAATGAAAAAAATAGTAGAAACTTGACTCAAATAAAGAAAAAGCTTTCAGCTCAACAATCTACAGTATCTAAAAACAAATGCTTTCAACCTTACCGATTGCAAGCCAAAAGCATCATCTAGGTAATATTTTTTTTCTTGCATAGTTCCATATATGCCATTTAGAAGTATCAAATATCATCAATATCACTGAAAAACAAGAAATATCTAACAGTGCCTCGTAACAAAATTAATAATCATTTATACGCATTGTCTGCTATTTCCTTCCAACTGGCTAGAGAACTCTTTTCATGCTCAATATTGTAAAAATAAAAAAGTGAGACAAAATGGTGTCCTAGGCATCTTTGAAATAAATAAGAGTTTGCAGGGAGCAGGGTATTTTCAACACTCACATGACCGCAAAGTGCATCTCTAATCTTTGTGGGGCTATAACGATGTTTTCACTTTTGCAGGCAATAGACTTGTTTTCGATGTCCGACTTGCCCTAAACATACTTCTAATGGGATTTTCATGCTCGATTACAGCTCACATAAAGTGCTATTACACAGCACCACAGAAACCATACACTACACAAGTTTTTGTCAACCAACACATACCTTGAAATAAAAGAATATAATAATTAAAATTAAAACTAAGGCATACTTCTATCGGATCAATGAGGCCATGGGGGAATCCAAGTGCAGAACCAATAATCTGGAAGAACATGGAATGTTAAGAAGTTAACAATAAAAGTATCTGCCACAACCTAAAGTCGAAAAAGAAATGAAACCAAGTACCAAGACTAAAATAAATTGAACAAACCATGATATGGTGTTTCTATTAATGCATCGCTTTATTCCCTTCACATCCGCAACAAAATCCTTATTCACAGGAACCCGTCGCACCTTTATATTAAATAAAATACTGGGCTGCCTTGTCATGTGTCGAATGTGCAGATTCAGCTATTATCCTATAATAATAAGCCTTTTAGATAACTGCTAAGAACAGAAAGATTTTCCCAAGAAAAAAAGGCTAAAATAGCTGAACCCAACGACCCAAAAATCTGGATTGACCACCTGGACCCAGAACGAGACCCGATATCTTTTAAACGCCAAAGAATGAACCTGATTCAACCTAGATTAGACCTAACAAACCACAGTCAGTCCAAGCTTGACGACATGAAGCTAACATTATGCCTAAATCTCCACAAGCTATAATGTGACGGGAAGAATAAAATTCAGCTGAAATTCCAAATAGATTTTCTTTCTGAATCAGTGACAACCAGAACTAAAGTAAATCTTGAATCTGACTCAAACAGACAAACCAAACTGCAATTAAATCCAACAACCCTATACATGAAGGAGACAAAGCTGACAGATCAACTAGAAGACAGAACACAATTTGACCTCACACAATTGGTGATCTGCCACCAAATGTTATCTGCCAGTATAGTTCTTGTACAGGTCAAGGAAAAACAAAGTAATGTTGCGACTCACATTTCTGGCTGGGTGATCCCCTTCTTGGCTGTCATATAGTCGCGTGATGATTTAACAGCTAATAATATACTCTCAGTCCCTCCAGATGTCATGTTGCCACAAACCTGACCGCCTGATGCTTTGTCTTTGCTCCCTAGAAGTGCAGCTGTCATGGTAACCACCTCAGCCTCGAACTTTGCAACACTTTTGAACACATCTTGGTGTAACGGATTCGTATGCGAAAACCTGAAAGGGGAAAGGAAAAAAAAAGAATGAAAAAAATGAGATTTTCGAGAAATATGTGAAGGGGGACTGCTGAAAGCTACTCAGATTTCCTTTTCTCGCAAATGAGCACCAAACTGGCAAAATTATGAAGTGAAACTAATCTGAAAAACTATCTAACTGACTGGGTTATGGAGCAACTCAAGTGTATTGGTCAACCCATGGCCTTATTGATGTCCTAAATTTAACATCACCAACATTTAAATATAGTAGTTTTATTTGATGCGCCGATTTTGTGATGTATTAGAGTGTTGGACGAGCTTGTATAGGTAGCTCATGGGCCAATTTGTGATGTCCATAAATAGATTGGGCTGTCAATTTTAAATCCACCTCCGTGGATCGGATAAGTCGAGCATAATATTTTTACGAGTTAGATAGATCGCAAGATAAATAAAACACATGCAGATAAAGCGCATTGACATTTCTAATTATAACATCATAAGATATAACATGTATCACGGTAATATCTTGCATACGAAGTATTGAGCTGTGCATAATATTGAATTTCACTTCTGCATCCATTATCTAAAAGATGATATTGTTGTTTTATAAATGTCATCACCGTTTAGAGATGAATGACATCAATAAATGATCTTTAGTTACTATGTATTGTGTGGCTTTTATTTATTTGTTGTTGGATTTAATAGAAAACTTGTAACAATTTAAAATTCACTTTTTTTATTTAAGCAAAATCTCATGTTATTATCGTTTTTATATTATCTTCTTTGTATATTGATTTTCAAAGAAGTGAATGTCAAAAATAGACTGCTTAATTGATTTATTGTTTAAATTATTTAAGATTCTATTTTAAAATTGTATCATAATATTACTAAATTGATCATCCGTAACAATGCACGGTATGATACTAGTAATAACAAAAACAGATAACAAAAACACAGGAGCCGCAAAGAAAGATTTGTGAGCTCTTAAAACAGAAACCCTAGAAAATTACCAAGTATGCTCAACTAAACAAAGAAAGAAAAAAGAATCCAAGCGCGAAATAGTACCTAAATGGTGTTGCGGTTGCTCGGCTAGGGCTTTGATCGAAGGCATGGCGCTTGGAAAGCTCGCGCTCGCAGTAAGCGCAGGTACTTCGATTATGAACTTTTCGGTTCGATTTTTCCTTTTGTTTTCCTTGTGTTAGGAAGTATCGTCGTGGTTTTGGATTAACTTTGAATGTTTTGGCTGTGGTTGATCGCATTCTAATTTCTTGGGAAACACGGAAAAAATGATTAAATTTGAGTCTAACTTACTAAGTTATTTTAATGAGCCATTGAAGATTATCACCTCTGATGTACTGAAGGTGAAAATCTTTCGCTCGCAGCTTTTGGTTTGGATTAATTTTTGTTCCTCAATTTTATTAGAAACTATACGTGCACTGGTTCTTAATTGTTAACTTGTAATATGATTGGTATAATGATGAAATTAAATAAAAATCATAAAAAGTCCTGTCTTTCTTTTGCTTAAACCAGTTGATTACTAGATTTGGTGTAGTTGTTCAGTGTTTGGACCTTTTTTATCTTTTCTTTTGCAGCTATCATTGGATCATCCATTGCTAATCAAGGGGGTGTCTCTGGAATAAAAGACCTTTTTTCTGGTGCTTTTAAGGTAACAATACCTTTTTCTGGAATAAAACACCTTTTTATCACCTCCAACCTTTTTGTTTTCAGATGGGAACATTGGAAAATTTCATCCTAGCAATGTGTACCGATTATATTGAAAGATGGTTTACTTCATCAAAACGGCTTTTGGTGATCATTAAATTTTAACAGAATTGTTAATTGGTATAGTGGTTATGAACTACAAAAGTGACTAGTGAGATAAAGTTTATGTGCATTTTTTTCCTTCCAAAAAGACAATTATATATATTAATATTATGATTTATTGTTTCTTTATAGATTTTGAGGCACCTTCAGAATGAGAAAGAGAGCCCGAAATCATCAAATAGTAAACCAAAAACTGATGCCCTCTTGGACCAAGTAATTGATCCTTACATATTCTTCTTTTTCTTATGTATATCCATATGCATGTTGAATTTTGTTCAGTTTTGTTTTCTGCTGATGATTGTAACCCCTATTTGAATTTTATTTTGATTGCAATTTTAGGTAAATTATTTGAGACAAGAGTTGCAGCAATTTGCCTCATCCCGATCTATCACCATTGTGACCACTGGTTCAGGTAACTAATGGTTGTTTAATTATCTAGAGTCATTATATTAGCACTCTGAACAGAAGTACAGAAGCAATTTGCTATCTTATGTTAACTTCTGTGTATTCTATTTTGGATTCTCTCATTCAGGAGGAGCTGTTACTTTCAATCGTGTCACGGCAATTGTTGTGGTCGGTGCAGTTGGTTACCTTTACATTCGTTGGAAGGTAGGTTACTGACATCTTCCCTCCAGTATGTAGAGGTGGTCTTGTTACCCATGGTGTTGTGTTTAGACTTTAGAGTGTGATCTACACTACATCTATACTCAGAAGATGTTATTGATGCCTACATCATTGGGTACCAATAGGCCAAGTTGGCTTGTAACTTATTTCAGATCTAAACTAGAGCCCATTTTATGTACTTCATTTATATATTCTTAGTTTATCTGTTGCAGGGCTGGAAGATTTCAGACATGATGTTTGTGACAAGGCGTAGTCTGTCTGATGCCAGTGCAGCAGTAGGAAAACAACTCGAGCAAGTTCAATCTTCTGTTGTTGTATGTTTTTGCTTTCGATCTCACTTTTTAATATCCGCCCTTTTGATATTGCTTTAACATTACTCTTAAACCATGCTTTTCCTGGATCGTTCTATTATCTTTTCCTATTTACTTATCTGTTTTCTATCTATTCTTTTATTATTGTTATTTAGAAGGGAGGAGATCTGACAGCGAGTGCATGTTATTGAAAGTACAACAATGAGAATACTTTGTGAAATAGCTTTTCGACCCTTTTAGCTTATTTTTTTCTATCTTTCTCCTTGAGTTGTATTATGTTGGTTTGATGGTAAATATATATGTCTGTTGGGAGATTGTGGGATTGGAGTTGAAAAGGTTGAGTTTCTCATCTGTGGGTCAATATGGTACGAGTTGGTTTCAGCCTATATCAAGTTTTTTGTTTCCATGGAAGGAATCATTGGAATTTTGTAACCTTTTTTCAGGCTGCAAAGAGATTTCTTTCGACAAGGATTGACCGAGTAGACATTCGTCTAGATGAGTGTAAAGAAATAACTGAATCTACCCATGATGAGGTTTGTTCTGATCCTCAACTAAAAGATTACTATACATGTTGGAACTTTTCAAGTACTCTTTTGACCAGTGATTTCAGTATCGTACGGTTCACGATACGAATCGTACGATACGGTACGATTCTAAGGGTTACCGATGCGTACCGTACGTCTATATCGAACTCTGAGAGAATCGCCGGAATCGCTACGATTCGTCTCTGTGATATGCGTATCGTATCGTATCGCACGAGTCAGCGAGTCGGTAATAAATAATAGAAAATCGCGTCGTCGTCTGTCTCTTCTCCTCCATCGCTTTGATTTTGTGGCTTCTCACGCGAGGCAGATAGAGACGGAGATATTTAGCTTCGCTTTGGATTACGAATTCTGTTGCTTCTCCCTCCTCCATCGTCAGCATCCCCAAACTTCTTTGGAAGATGCGAGGTTTCAATGATTCTCTCCATCGTCAATTATTTTCTATTTTCAATTTTATTTGTGTCCTCGCAAATTTCTTTGATTTGGGGAGAAAAAAATGGTGCTCTTCACAGAAATTATGTTCATACGCACATGGTGCTTATTTCTGATTTGGGAAAAATATGCTATTTTATTAGCAATGTCACTATCACACATGGCCCACTAGTCCCACTAGTACAACACTACAACATTTTGCTTTGTTGAGCTTATTTTCTAGCAGATAATACCTTAATGCAATATTATACAAATAATACTTCAAACCTTTTATGTTCAACCTTACTAATAAATAGTCGAGGATCATCACAAATAATATCAGATTTTGTTAATAATTATTAATTTTATAATTTATTTTTTTATTTATAGTTTAGTTGCTATTTGAAAAAGAGGAAGGAAAATAGTATATCTTGTTAATGTTTAAAATTACTAAATATATTTTGATGATTTGCAATGTCAACATGTCCATGAATTAATTTAAGTACTATCAAATGATCAAATAACACTCGACTTGCTGTTACGCCATGAAAATATGCAACAATTTGCTATTGGAACCTTCTTTACTGAATTTTTTCGTAGCTAGTTTTATTATTTGATTTCTAGAACAATTTAGCGTATCTTAAACGATTCGATACGATACTAAATACTACGATTCACGACACATTGTACGATTCGAAATCTATGGTTTTGACAGTGTTTTTTGTCAAGAAATTAGCAAATAAGGTAATAAGCACACATACACACAAAAAAAACAAATAAGAAGAAGATGACAAAAAGTTCTGTGCCTCCAGGCTCAAAAATGTCAACTTGAATCCTCTAAAAGAATGAGAAAATCTTATTTCCCCTCTGAAGTATGAGCATAGAAATGTAATCGTGGCACCACTGCCCTTCGTTTTTCTTTTCTAATTTCTTTTTGTTTGAAGAAAAGTGGCAATTCAAGCAACAGATCCTGTTGCAGAAATTATCAAGTCTTAATGTACAGTATTAGTTTACAGTCAAAAGCCACCATTTTCAATACCTTACAGTAGCGGTCCTGATTGTTACCAAGGTTACATATCATCAGTCGTATATATATTTGGTTTCCAGGAGTGGTACTGACACAGTGTGTAGGTTTCCCTAGTTTGCTTCTTGGCTAAAATTACTCCACCCTTGTACCAATCAACTCACAGAGTTTGACAATTATGTTGCATGATTGACTTGTCCTTCATCTCAGAATAATACTTATGATAACCCATACGTGAGGGAGGGTGATTATGTTTTTAATCGCATCCATCCTTCTGTGTGATTATATTTTTATTCCCATCCATCCTTCTGCTGCAAACGGACCCCTAGTTCTGAAATTTAAACATGACAAAAACCGAAAGAACTGGCAATGTTTCCTCTAATAGAAGTGTCCTTTTGGTCTGTAATATAGGTGAAAGGACTGCATGGAGATATAACTGCTTTCCAAGAAGAAATGCAATCTGTCCATCTTGTTGTCCAAACTCTTGTAAGTTTAACCTTTTCTTTTATTTCTATTCACCACACGATTGTATCACCCCCTTCAGTTTTAATTGGTCACTAGAACCTCCTTTTAAGAAGTATTGGAAAACAAAATAAGTCATCAATAATAAAATGTCCATAGACCAGCCATTTTGGGGGAAAATTTTAGATGTTGTGGAGAAAATTAAGATTTGACTTGCATATTTTTATGTCAGGAAACAAAGCTTGGCCGACTGGAGATGAGTCAGGTAATTGTAGTTCAATTTTCTATGTAATGTTATATCTGAACAAATACCATATGGAAATGCAGAAGAGAATATACTAGAACTCTATAATGGTAATAATTGTAGAGTTTCTTGTTAACTATTTATTCTGACTATATTGTCTAAAGCTGCCCTTTGTTTGCTTTATTTTTCTATCTTTTTTTTTTCAATTAGGATCTGACAACACGGGGAATATCTGAGTTGTGCAAATTCGCTAGTAGACTCGAACAGGATCGTAATCCAGAGATGCTGCTGGTAAGTCGCCTATCTTTTCATTTGTGTTGGCAGAAATATTCTTCTCTGCCTTCAGAAAACCTGAAAGTATCATCACCATTCAAGAATAAGGGTGCCACCCTTTAGAACATCAAGAATATTGCCATTGTTTTTTATCTTCTGCCTACCTTTTTAACTAGATACCCACAAATACTGCCTTAAATAGGAACTGTAATAAGGGGATGTTGGTGCATCATTGAGTTTCATGTGGATGTTACTAGCCCTTATGTTTAGTGTGGGCTAGGAGTTTATTTTCCTTTTCACTGGCATGCACAAGTGTCTTTGGGTCTCCATTGGTAGAGCAATGGAGTCTTGAGCATCATTATTTTTTACGGAAATTATTTCATGCCACAGTTTGGTGTACTCTCTGAACAGAATTTCAATCTACATTCATTTCATTTATATGTAATATCATATATTTTTTTAAAGGGGGCATCGACTAGTTCATCCCGTCCAGCGCTTGAATCATCAAAGAGTTTGCCGGCCAATAGGGTAAATATTTTCTTATATGTTTGCATAATCAATCATATAATCGGCATTGTGCAATACTTGATGGCTGCTTTTAAGTTTCAAAGTTATGCAGTTGACTTTCTCACATTGCTTTAAAAAGAACAAAAAAAAATGCTGCAGTTCAATTTAAAAGGACAGTGACATACAAGTAATATCATACACATATACCTGTTATATGTGTGCTTGTCTGTACTTTATAGGTGCTAAAAATTTATCACACTTATCTTTTGACCTATTATTATAATAAACTTGCAGGCAGCATCCCTGCCACCTCTAGCAGTCGAATCACCTTCACCAACTGCTACTCCATCTGCCCCAGAGACACCTACTGCTGTACCTACCCCTAAGGTTTTGATCTTTGAATTATTTTTCTGTATTTACATTTTTCTTTTTCAAAATTACATTCTGGATTTTGTGGTAACTCATCTGATGCCCAATATACTTTCAGCTATGTCTTTAACTTTATGAAATTCATGTGTTTATAGGTTCATCGCTCAACAACTCTTTCAGAGACATTCCTCAAGGTTTGCCAGCTTACACTTTTGTTTATATCTGCTATTGTTTTCAAAACACAGACATGTTGCAATAATTGTCCTTGTCACAGCAGCTATTAACATTCACAACATTCGACGGTACCGTTAAGCTCAATCAATTATGGAGCAAAAAGTGACCCAGTGTCATGAACTTTTTTGTTGAACATAACCAAACATATTTTCTATTGTAAATCATATAATGTATCAAGTTGCAATCCAACATCTAATTTAGCAACAATTTTAATGGGGATTATTTACCTGTATCACGATTATGTGTATGACTCTAGGGGAATGTCTGTTTTTTTTCTTTCCTGGAAGTACTTCAGAAGATTGCTGTTCTTTCTGCAAACAATGTTTTAACATTGTGAGCAAAGCAATAGGATATGTTAAAACCCTATCCAACTTCTAATGGTATGATCTTTTTTTAGGAACTCAAAGGGGTATCTAGCCCTGTCGGTCCAGTCATCTCTAGATCACACTCTGCTAAACCAGGTCTAATTGATCTATCAAACGGGTTGTCCCAATCAGCTGAGTCAAGTAACGTGAATTCATCTGGCAATAGCCGCTTTGGAATTAGATTGCCTAGTATCAATATCTTCAGTAGAAACCGAAGTCCTGGTAATTAAAATAAATTTCATTCTGGCCCGATGTTTTTTTCTATTTTTTTTAACTACCGAATTGAATAGACTTGGGGTTTCTTAGTAAGAAGTATATGGTGCTTTCATGCTAGAAAACATAAATAAGCACCACTTTTTGTAGTAATAGATTTTTTTTCTTCGAATTGGGCGGTCGGGTAGCCATATATGAACTTGAGAAATATGTAGTTACAAGTCATTTTTTTTTTGCTTCATTGGCTTTTGTTCTACTGGAATCTGCAGTAGAGTTTAAAGAACTATTGTGTATATAGCTTTTGACTTATCTGTCCCTGTTACAAGAACTTCTAGTCTTCTACACTTCTTAATGAGGCTAGGTGAGTTGCTCTTTAAGTCTTTTCTACTGCTAATTGTTGCATGAACAGTTGCACACTCCACGTGCTTCTTTTTAATGACTAATGGTCGTGTAAACACTTTTGGGATGCGTAATATTGTGTTGCGCACAATTGTTCAATAATTGATTGGATATTTCATATTTGGATATCGAGAAGTTGCAATAAATTCTGTTGAAGAAGCAACGACTCAGATCCCAACGGAACGAAATAGTGGAATAATTTGCAAATATGATAGAAGAATAGAAGGGAATATGATGATGTTAAAAGTTTTGAGTTAATTTCAGAGCATCTAAAACAGTATGCGCCAGGGATTCTGTTCCTAATGCAACATAATAGAAGAATAATTTGGAAATATGAGAAGAATAACAGGGAATATCATAATTCTGAAGGCGCAGTATGGTGCTTTTAGGATGGTCTCTCGTGCTTTCGAACTAAAAAATATTTTTAGATATTTTTAAATTTAGATTAGATTAATCATATGCAATGACTTTATATCAAAATATAGTATGGCCCTAAAATTTTTTAGTTTTTCGAATATATGTTTTGAATTTTAGAAAATAACTTAATTTTATACATATTGATAATTTTATTATTATTTTGAAATCACTTTAAAAAATCCAAGAGAAGATCATCATAAAATTCTAAAAAGCCTGCTTACAAATTTTGATATAAATAAATTATTGAGCATAATAAATTAAAGTTTGAAAATATTCAATAATATTTTTGAGTTAAGAATACGAAATATTTTGGTGCTCGTAGGAGCATCATTGTTTTACTCGAAGTCGAGTTATTTTTGAAGCATCTAAAATAATATGCACAAACCTTACAAGTAGGGTGTATGATTATTGATTAGGGATGGCAACAATATCTATATACTTAATTGCATGCTCATATTCGTCTTGCTTGTTGCTTGAATTAGTTTTGCCTGAGATGATGCTTGGTCGGTTCAGGTGAGGCAAATCTCGAGTAAGATCAGGCAGGGGTTTAATTAAAAACGTACAGATAACCCGTGGGGTGAATATGGACCGTAGGATTTTATCACACCCGTTCCTTTCAGGTTTTTCCGAAGCACCCGACTAAAAATCTCAAGCCCACTCCTGATCTCTTTCTCTCTCATATCTCTTTCTCCCGGGCGATGATTGGGTATTTGGATATTGAGAAGTACAAGAAATTCTGTTGGAGGAGCAAGGATTCAGATTCTACCCCCGAAAAAGCTAGGTGCGCAGCGAAGGAGCCTACCTAATGAATTGGGGCCCCCATGGCTCCACGAAAATCATGCCGTCCCCTCCACCCTTTACCAATGCCTCAAATACGCGAATCAATGGGGGCATCCAAACTCGCCTTTCTCTAAGTCGTTAAGGCTGCTCAAACAAACCCGGGATTGGGTATTTTTTTTCTTTCCAAGTAAGAATTGAAAAAATCAACTAATCCTTAATAAAAACATATTTCATAATAAAAAAAAACTAAAAACCAACCTATTGCTTTGTATTATGAAGATCTCAAGAAAAAGTCATTATATGAATAAATCATATATATGTAGCAATTGAGATCTCGTCTTTTTTCTCTAATAAAATAATTTGCAAATATGATAGAAGAATAAAAGGGAATATGATGATATTGGAAGTCGAGTTAATTTTAGAGCATCTAAAACAATATGCGCTAGGGATTCTGTTCCTAATGCAACATAATAGAAGAATAATTTGGAAATATGAGAAGAATAACAGGGAATATCATGATTCTGAAGTCGCTATGGTGCTTTTAGGACCACCAAAGTCTTTAGTGCTAATTCAAAAATATTTGCAGGCATTTCTAAATTTTGATTAGATTAATCATGTGCAACAATTTTTTTTATATCAAAATATATTATGGCACTAGCATTTTCGAGTTTTTCAAATATATGTTTCGAATTTTAGAAAATAACTTAATTTTATACAAAAATATTGATTATTTTATTATTATTTTTAAATCACCTTAAAAAATTCAAGAAAATATATTAATAAAATTCTAATATAAATAAATTATTGAGCATTATAAATTAAAATTTAAAAATATATAATGATATTTTTGAATTAAGAGCACAAAATATTTTGGTGCCCGTGGGATCATCATAATTTTACTCGAAGTCGAGAGTTATTTTAGAAGCATCTAAAACAATATGCACAAACCCTACAAGTAGAGTGTATGATTAGGGATGGCAACAATATCCATATACTTGATTGCATGCTCATACTCGTCTTACTTGTTGCCTGAATTAGTTTTGCTTGATACCATACTAGGTCGATTCAGGTGAGGCAAATCTCGAGTAAGATCATGCACAGGTTTAATTAAACACTTGCAGATAACTCGTGGGGTGAATATGGATAGTAGGATTTTATCACACCCATTCCTTTTAGGTTTTCTCCAACCACCAGACTAAAAATCTCAAACTCACTCCTGATCTCTCTCTCTCAAATTTCTTTCTCTCGGGCGATGATTCTCGATCTCTCTCGTATCTCGTACGTAGCTTCGACAGGCCAGATGGCCACCATTTTTGCCCCTCTGACTCCGCCGAATTGTTCATACACAACCTCTCTGAGATGGTATCTGATGCTTTCTTTAGCAAAAAACACAATAAATGAAAATTATAAACATAACTCTAAATGGAAATTATAACTGTATAGGACTTTTTTTATAATAACTTAGAACAACTAATTGACCTGGAAGTAATGAATTTTCTATTTAACAATTTTGCTTTAGAATTCATAACTCTGACGTGACTTAATTATTAATTAAAATTGATCGATCTCTCATAACGTATAATATTTGATGTCATGACAATTAAGAAACTCATTCACCCATTTCATAAATTGGATGAAAAAAATAAAATCCTACTTCATTTTCTTTTTTAGAACTTCGGATACCATTCCCTGCACATCAAATGGTTTTATAAATAAAAGATGGTTGTTCATACAAACAATAAATCAATGTACATCTTATATCCTTACCTCCACGGATAGACCACAAACCCAATAGGACTAAAGGAGTATAGACAATGCACTGCACTGAATGTAAATCTGACAATCTCAACTATCTGGTGGATGTATAGTACAAACTGAGATTGTAGATGCAGAGCACATTGGATTTCTCCACAAGTCTCAACAAAGATAATTAATTTAACACATGATTTTGTTTAACTGAACCAGAACTGATAAAATATGGAACCGATTTAGCAATATAACTATCTCAAGAAAAGCACAGAACCTACAATTCTGATTTCCCAAATGCAGAACCAAATTTATAAAAAACATAGCAGAATCTTGAAATTACTAAGAACATTTTCAGAAAACCTTGCAAACTGCATTAAAAAAGAATGCGCACTCAACGATTGGCCTTGGCAACACGCTCAATCTCATCCTTCTTCTTTATGGCATAACTGTTCAAAAAAAAGGAAGTTAGATGCCAACAAATCTAGACAACAACAACAAAGCCTTATGTCCCAAACAAGTTGGGATAGGCTAGAAATGAAATTCATATTGGATTTTATTTCCATAAGATTGACTGAATTTTTACGTTCGCTAGCCAAACCTATCACAACCCTCCTTTCCGGACTTGGGACCGAATATGTAAAACATAGGCAGAGTTAGATGCCAACAAATCTATAAAGGGAAAAAAAGTACTTGTTTCTTTGACAATCTATAAAACACTAGTTTGTTCTTCACAAATATACAGATGAAAATTTTGTGAACAGATAAAAAGGATAAAAATGAAGAGTTATTTTCTTGAAGGCCATTCATTCATTTCCGTGAAATTATATTTACTAAAAGAACAAGAACCTAACATAGAAAACAAAGACTTCGCGGAGGTGTCTGCTTCTAAACCATCCTAAATAGTTAAAATTCTGATTGTCATGTATAATACATCTCAACAACTCCAACTAAGAGTCAACAAATAATGAAGATGAATGATGTAAAACCATTGCAGCATAAAACCAACCTGTTGGAAGAACCTTTGGCCGCATTGATGAGCTCATCAGCAAGGCACTCAGCGATGGTCTTTACGTTTCTGAAGGCACTCTCTCTTGCACCAGTGCTAAGAAGGTAAATGGCCTGATTTACACGTCTCAACGGTGAGATATCAACAGCTTGCCTCCTAACCACACCAGCAGAACCGATCCTAGTAGCATCCTCACGGGGGCCACTATGAGCAGGATATCAACAAGATTAAGTGTTAGAATAACATCATTCTATAAAGTTCCAAATCATGGCTTTGTGATCTGCAAACAGGTAATTCCATTTTTGCAGATACAACATCATGCTTTATTGTATTTGTAGAACTTTACAGTTTAGCATTCCTGACAAGTGTTTCATGCTAATCGTACACCTTGGTAACATCTGGTTAAGTTCATTACAAATGATGATACAAAAGCAAGGATGCACGATAATGGTGAACAGATCAGTAAGCAATTATACGTTTATATCCCAAAAATATGCAATCACATTAAAACTAAACACCCTATCTATGGGTGAGGGTATTCCAAAATTGAGTTCCACGTCTTTCAAGGGGACAAATAATGAGAAGAAGGTTGTGGGTTTTACAGAAAACATAAAATCTCTAAACCATAACATCATAAGCCCTCGTTATCTTCAAAACAGCAAGCTTTACAAATCAGGGTCTATTCTATTCTATAATCTATCTCTAATCTTTCCAAGATTATAGACAAACTCTTCAATGGAGAGTAACAAACAGAATTTTCAATGCAGACATGAGAAGTACCTGTTGATGATGGCATCAACAATGACTTGAATTGGGTTCAGATCAGTCAAGAGGTGGATGATATCCATGGCATGCTTCACAATTCTGACAGCCATGAGCTTCTTGCCATTGTTGCGACCGTGCATCATAAGGGAATTGGTTAGCCTCTCCACAATGGGGCATTGTGCCTTGCGGAAGCGCTTCACGGAGTACCTCCCAGCTGTGTGCGGGAGGTATGTAGCATGCTTTGTTGCCGTCACTGCTAAGTAATCACTAAGCGATATATCACTCACCTGAAAATGATAAAAAATTATAATATATTTTACACGGGAACAACATGAACTAACAAGCCTGACGCAATAAATAGTGTTACTACTAAGATATTCACTCAAAATTTTAGAAATCTCATCATCCAGGAACATTTGATTGCCTTTTCAATATTGGGAAAAAAATACAATATGCATTGAATTGCTTTTGATATCCAGTAATCGGATCCAATTATTACATAAGATGAACTACTAGCTCCAAGCTTAAAAATAGGCTGTATTTTTTCCAATAAAACGAAAATTAAAAAAGATAACTGCATGAAAATTTACTAATTGAAACGCCGATCTAAAGAAACAGAGGAACAAAGACCTGAACATCCTCGAAGGACCAGCGGTTGAAGAGCTTGACCTCCTGTTGATCCACCACAGCCGCCGCCATTGTTTTAACGAGAGAGAGAGAGGTGAGAGAGCAAGAGAACAGAAATAGAGACGGAGATGAAAACGGAGGCGTATGCACAGAAAACCCTAATTCCTATTTATATCGTTCATTTTTTTTTACTGATGTTGGAACTTGCAACTCGAAACGAATCAACGGTTCTGAGAAAAATTTCTGTTCAGAGAGGATCTGAACCGTCAGATTTAAAACAACAGTGGTTCAGATGAAAAATATCAAAATTTTTGACGATCTAATCTCTATTCCGACTGTCCGAATTAGCTGATAGGAGAGAAAAAATTTCTCACAGATACGGTTCCCTTGTAACTCTCGTTTGGTTTGAACTTTTGAAGAGAGATTTTATATCTCATAAAAACCTACATTTTATGCTGGGCTCGTGGCCCACGGCCCACGGGAGACCCTCTCGGATCCATCACACTATCTCAGTCTCAGCAGTCAGCTCATAGGAAGATTCATGATATCACATTCTCTCCTTGTATATTTTTTTCATGACAAAGTCACAACTCAAAATGTTTCCTTTTTTAATCTATTTTTGTTACTTTTTTCTTCAGGTAAAGATAAACAGATTACCACTAGGACATGAACAGGGCTTCTTCAGTTCCTTCAAGTATAAACATTTAATTTCAAATCAAAGGATTCAAGTAAAACATTAACCAAATAGGTATATCAATTATGTTTAGATGAATTTCCATTTAGATGAAGTTCGTGCGAAGTAAATTTCAGACAGTTCAGATCATTTTTCTTCAAGGAAATCCAAATTAATGGAGAGGAGCTCGATCTACAATAACAGTTGAATCAGTAAACATCTTCTTGTCTATAAATTTAGTGCTCGTAAAGCTCGAACACCAACTGACACCATGGAATCATAATATCATATAAAATGCTAAATTCATTTTGCTGCAATTAAATGTGAAATATAACAATATTTCAAGCCAACAAATGCATCCCCAAAACTGAAGTGGCTTGATGGTACATCAACAAATTTATGATTCGAGTGAATGCTGTTGCAAATGACATTATACCATGTCACTGACAACTAGATCCTCCAGCCAGTGGTACTCACAGAACATGCACATGGAACACACAGCTATACTCCAAGGCTCCAACGAACAAAATAAACCAATATAATTTCAAACGGGGCTCACCCCTTCAACTTGGCCCCACCCGTCAATACAATTTTCTTCACTAAGTCATTCATTTTTCTCTGCATGAAGTTCGGCCCAATGCATTTGCAAACATCCTCTTAGCTGCCCCGAGTTGTTCCTTCTTCAAATTTTCAGCACTTGAAACCCCCGAGTCACATCTTCTTTCTCTGTAATTTTGTGTCCTATCGTTTCTCCTTCTGCTATTTGGTTCATTGCCACATCTATCAGGATCTGATATGGCTTCCACTTTACGTCCAAGTGCATGTGCAATCATACGGCGAGCCACAGTAGGGTCTGTCCTCAATTTCGGGCTAGTGGAGCCCTCTACCTCAGTACTTGTCGGGCCAAATATGCGGTCTCGGGCAGCCAAGTATGCAGCTTGTCTTTCCTCCAGAGGTGGCGGTGTTGGTAAAGGGCTGACCGACAACGAATGCTTTAGTTTAGAAGCTGAAAGAACAGATTTCAAACTTTGTCATACACTTCACATTCACTGAACTGGAAAAAAATGATATACCTAGGGCATCTGGATGTTCTCTCTTTAAAAAATGCTGAGATGAGGTAGTAGTGTAGCTCTCAGCATGATCCCACAATATGTCACTGACAAGCACTGATGGACTGAAAAAAACAAACAAGCGAAGGCAGTAAAATACATAGTACAATAATTTTAAGCATAGAAACTCAGAGAAAAATAACACAAAATTATTCTGGATTTTAATAACAGTAAAGAAACATTATTAACAGCTCCAGATCACTACTTCACTATGAAATAATTCAAGCAATTAATACATTAATACTAGACATTAGACCAAAGTACAAGTTTGGTCCAACTTTAAACATCAAAACCATTCAAGCCCATAGCCCCATAGTATACTTACTATACTGACAACACATAGTAAATAATTATTCTGTTTAAAAAAAATTTGGTCAAGTGTCAAAAAATTCAATCCACAAGATAAATCAAGAAAAGGAATCTAGGAAAGTGGTGCAGGACATGTGCAACTCTTGAGGTCTCTTTTCTTTTTTAATCAATCTAACAGGTTTAATACCTAACCACAAAAATACCAAAGAGTGAAGGTTGGGGGGTGGGTAATCCTACAATTAGTTTGAATTACAAGCATATTTCACAATTTCTGGGAGGAGGTGGCCAGGAGTGTCTCACTCTGCTGCTCCGTGGCTCCACACCAGTGGGGTTTCATATAGAATTTCAAAGAATACACTACCAGAATTAACACCCAATAGAAATGTGGAATACAACATACATGGCTGTTTAGGGACAGCCAAGAATTACGAAAATGTGGAATACAACAATACATGGCTATTTAGGGACAGCCAAGAATTACGAAAATGTGGAATACAACATACATGGCTGTTTAGGGACAGCCAAGAATTACGAAAGGATGGGGTATAAGAATTATGACAGGATGGGGTATGATACTATATAATCTTATAATTATTTTGAATTACAGGCATTTTTTACTGTTTTTGGGATGGGTGAGTGCCTCCCTCTGCCGCTGTGCAACTCCAACCCAGTGGGTGCCATAAAAAAGTTCAAAGTGTACCATACCAGAATTAATAGACAATAGAACTATAAATAAGCGAAATATAACATACATGGCTGTTTCAGGACACAGCTCAAGCACTAAATGACGAGCTTCTCCTTCTCCGACAGACTCATGCACAAAACTACAATTACAAGAGGGAAAAAAAGAATCACAACACCTATTTGTTTTAAAAAAAAAATTAGCAGACACATGCAAACTGTTCAGACATAATGGCCCAAATTACAGAAAAAATTTCCACGGCAACCCATACTGTAGTAAATAATCATTCCATCCCCTTATTTTAAGCAGATCCAAGAAATGATCTAAAACAAATCAATGGATCTTCTTGTAAATTGTCTTACTTAAAAAGGAAAAATTTTGGAGGGAGAAAGAAGAAATAATCCCTTTTGACTGATATCATCACTAAAGACTCTTAGGTCAAAAGTTTTTAGAAACAACAGTGGTCGATTATGTGTATCCTTCTTCATTCCTTAATAATGCCTAAATTCTTTACCAAAAATTCAACCAATCTCATTGTAAGAGTCTTACAAAATCCAACCTACCCCTCAAATCAAAAGAACAATTACCTCAAGTAAGGACATACAAAAAAACTAATTAAAAATTACAGAGGAAAATACCCATAAATTTCAGCAAGCCGGTGCAGCAGCAGGCGATGGTAGGAGCCTACTGGCTGAAGCTCCAAAAACCGATCCGTACTACAGTTTAATTAACCATGTAATTAAAAATAAAAAGAGATAAAAAAGATAATCTGGAATCACTTGATAGTTAATACACAGAAAAATATGAAAATAAACAGTTCTTACTATGCTGACGAATCAGATTTGATCTCTTTTCACACTACTTTTCAGTGATCGGATACATTAACAACTATTGTAGGGACACCCAATTGGTACTGTAGTATAGGTCTGGTCCAACTTTCCCCACAAAAGAGAGAGCAGAATAGCAGATCAGCTCTCATTTACATCAGTCAAGCAATCACCATTAGAGCGGCGGAAAGGAGAAAAGAAAAAGAAGTGCAAAGTTGTACCGACTAAATTTCAATGGGTACACAAATTTGTGCCAGTATCAAACAAAATGGAACCAAAATGCAATCAATTCTGGACTAGTAGTAGATCTTTGCTACATATTTATTTTGATTTATTTTTATACCTTGTATCCTGTTGTAGAAAAGCAACTAAAGCTTCTTCTGTGGAAAGTATAAGATGCTTGCTGTATAAATTATCTTTCACAAGAGAAGCCAACTCCTCCACCTATAAAATATCAATAACTCCATCCTTCAAAAGAAACCATGAAAATTATTTGTTTAATTAAAGGTTACCAACTTCTTCTTCTTCTTCTTCTTCTTCTTCTTCTTCTTCTTAATAAAAGGTGCTATATTTTGACTGCCTTGTTTAGTCCATGTAAAGTTTAAATAAAAACAAGGCCAAAAGGAATTAATACCTTTGTAAATTCAATGCTTAAAAGTTAAAATACATTTAAAGAGAAGCGGGAACTGTAGTAATGAATTCTGGGTAAAAGGACACGTACATCCCCTAGATTGAGTAATGAATTTTGCATTTATTACCCCAAAATTAGTTTTAAATTGTCACGCCAAAGTGTGAAGAAATATAACCTACTATTACAAACATGCAAAGAAAAATACTATAAAATTCTCATTAATCAGGTTAAGAATTAGCGCAGCGCACTAATTCTTGTAAGATGCACCATAAATCTGCAACTTCTTGAATAATGAATAAAATAAGACGAGAGAGAGAGAGAGAGTACCATGGCGAATTGGTTCATGGCAACGCGGTCGTGGATGACCAGTCGAAGAGGGAAAGGGGTGGGGAGAGAGAGATAGATAGATAGAGAGAGAGAGAGAGAGAGAGAGAGAGAGAGAGGGGTTTTGCTTTCTCTTCTCTAGTCTCTACCGAAAGAAAGAAGGGAAAGAGGGATCGACTCCATATCTTATATTCGATGGGACCGTATTGTGTTCTCTCCGGAAATTTTTTGCGCAGAGATCAGTAGTAATCTTTAACCCTTCTTTAATCGGTATCGTTCAATTTAATCAGGAGGTTTTTAATATTATTAATCAGTATCATTGAATTGAATTTAGGAGGTTTTTTATATTCTTAAAAGAAAAGATTAACGCTCGACCGTCAATTCAGAGAACCATACCTCTACACTTTTTTACGGGTGTTCTATGCATCAGTTAAATTGGACCGTTTCTTATTATATCTGGACGGCTGACCACCAATTATATTCAGGAACTTTTGTATTATAAAATCTGATTCGTTGAAATCTAATCCAACGGTCCAGATTAAATGGTTGCAGAAAGCACGGGTAAAAAATGGGTGCAGAGCATATCATTTCCAATTCAGGAGGTTTTTTATATTATTAATCAATATTGTTGAATTTAATCCAACAGTTCAGATAAAAAATGTTCTTCTTTTACTCTGCAATTGACTTCTGATTCCAAGTTTGCAAGAAGGCGTTATAACGATGTGAGACCCGTTATAAAGCCTCTCTCATGCATTACAGTAACACAAGTCTCGATTTTTTCTTCACATCATGAGCTACAAGCATTCTGACTTGTGGACCCCTCTTCTACAAAAGCGTTAGAATGTCTCGGATCCTGTTATGATGCCTTCTGATACATTATAACTTATAACGCCTTTTCTGGCGTTACAGTAACGCAAGGCTCAAGTTTGCTTATTTTTACATGCATCTTGCATCCTTGTGCTTGTCTTGATCAGTTTTACATGTTCTTGACTTGTTTTATGCATCTTGGACCACATAGAGAATCAATTGCTCTAGAAAACACACAACTAAACTTTTGCAAATGTTAGTCCAATGTTAATTGTACAAATTGTCAAACAAGATTGAGCTTAACTGAAACGTCAACTGTAGGATTCTTTAAATTCAAGAGTCTATATTGATTTTGTTCATACTAGACTTGGCCTAAAAGTAAAATTTCAAATAAATTCGAGAAAAACCAAAAATATAATAAAGGTTTTATACAAATTCTTTAATTTATATGTTAATTGTTTTTCACTTTTGAAATAAGTGTTACTTTATATTCTGTGATGGTTTCGTTATTGTACTTATCAACTTTCTTAGTTTAATAATTTACAAAGTAACATGCAACTTAACAAATTTGTTGTGAGAAATGTGTGTATGTACACAAGTTAATGCAAGACAAATTAAGGTAAAACAATGCAATACAAGGCAAAATAATTTGAAGTTTGGAGCACTACAACTTGATGCATGGAAGCACATGATAGTTTTTCATCTCTTTTATGTTTTGCATTTTCCTGTATTTTAGCTTTAAAATCAAACTAATCAAGACAAAACAGTGCATGTTGCAGCCAATTGATATATCTATTATACTAATTGATATATCGATAGAAGCAAGGGTTAGCCAAATTGGCTAAGTGTAAAACATACTGAGAGATTCGTTTTCAAAGTTGTGAAGCAAACGATACATCGATAGCGTGCGGTTTTGCATATCGATAAATCGATATATCTATAAATTAGTGACTGACTAATATGGTCACAAGTGTATTTGTAAACAATTGTTCTCTTATCTTTTCAGAATTATTTCATTTTTCAAAAATTAGGCAACTATTATTTAAAATAATCATTATCATAGCTCCACCTATATCAACGATAATTTTATATAACTGTTGCCTTATCTTCAATTCTAAAAATAAATTTTTTCTCTTCTTTCACTCTGTTTCACTCTTCCCTCATGACCGTCTCTTCTTTATGTTTCTCTTCCCTCTGGCTGTCTTTATTTTCTAGAGCGAGTCTCTTCCCTCTTTTTCCTCGCCTGGCCACCTCTACGCATGGCACCTCCACACTTCTATGTTGATCTCTATCACGCATATGTTGGGTTACGAACAGTTCAAAACCCGTCAATTGGCCTAAGCAGCGGAAAGATCGTAAAACAAAAATTTTACGTCTGACTTAAGCCGAGGATTAAGCGGGATATGTCGGATAAACCACAGAGGGTGTCCACCTCCCGTTTATCCCTAACATCAAAACCCTACTTAATCCCTAAACAGATCTACTCCTTAACTGAATTCTAAAACTTTAATCTACTTACAAATTAAATAGATTAATATAACATTAATACCTTAATCCAAATTCGAATTGGACTGCAGAAGACTCGGAAGGACGACCGGAGTATCAGACGTCTGATACCTCTACCAGATGTCCACCAGGACGACCAGAGACCGGCTTACTTCTTCTGCCAGAAATACCGAAAGCCGTGATATCCCGCAAAAAACACTATTCACCGAGATACGGACTAAATAAAATATCTTCGTGAATCGCAGTTATCCAAAATATGGAATACCGCTCTAACACAAAAATACTATTTTCCGAATCCCGTAAACAACCGTATACGAGAAAGAGAGAAAGTATATTTATCGATATGAATCCGAATTTACGAGCCCGAGTCGATTTTGGTTCTTCTTTCTCTCTCCCCCTACCCCTCTATTTATAGGAAAATGAGGAGGTTACATTTTTACAAATAAACCCTTGGAAAAAGTGAATTTCCAAAAATACCCTTAAGGATAAGCATGATGACATGGAATTTTTTTTATTAAAAATTCCTTTATCCAAACATGCCAACCTTAATATATATTTTTTTAATTTTTTTTATATTTATTTATTTATTTTTAATTAAGATTTTAATTAAGGTTTTAATTTGATAATGACTTTCATCCCAAATTCAAAACCATAATCTATAATTAAAATCTAAATTAAATATATATAAATATACATAAACATATAATTGTTCTCAACAATTATATTTCTCAGGGTTTGGTATTTGTTTGGTTGCGGTATGATTTTATACAACGTATCGTATACGTTTATAAATTCAACTATTGTTTTTACTTGTCATCTTATATGACATATATAATTTAATCATATCATATATAATTAATTATAATCATCATAATATTAATTATAACTATTTATAATTAATCATTAAGATTCTCTGATTTAGCTCCCATGCGGTGTGACCCAATAGGATCTGTGTTATGTTGGTAAATAGAATTAAAACCATTTTAATTTCTATAATCATAGGAGGCATCTGACATCTGCGCTATGACCATCCAATTACACAGACGATGTTGTACTTATGCAATATCACGATCCACTAAACATTTTAGTCGTGTTAATTCTTTTGTCTCACAGTATCATATTAGTTTCAAGGCAGGTGTGTGTCATCCTTGCAAACTTAATCTTTTCTCGATCTTGAGCAGACTTATCAAATATAATTACTCTTGTAATTATACCGCATGCAGATAATCTTACTCTATCAAGGGGTCCAGTGATACTGTAACTCGTATCAAGATACGAGGGACAATAGTACTTTAAGTAAACCATCACTACCTCAACTAAGCTATGTATACCGAAAAGCTATCGTTATGACTGTGTTTTACCGACATCGTTAGATAACAATCACACATACACATCTCTTAGTAGGAGAGATGAATACCTCATACTTTAGAACTTAACACTGAATGAAAACATTAATGACACGTACACAATTACATTTAATGTTTCATTCGAGGTCTGTCAAATACCATGTTCCTCTAACATGTATTCATGTGATTAAAACGACATCTCATGTCTATGGTTTGTAAAACTTAACCATCTTTTAATCCACATTCTAACCTTGTAACGGTAAATTAGTGTTCCTGCTAATTACCTTGGTTAGAGACTTTTAAGAGTATATATCATTTGTATTATGAAGTTTCACAATTTCAGTTATTGACTCAAGTCAGATAAAGGAATGATTCATAAATTCAATAATACTCAAGGTAACAAAATGACAGTTTAATTAATCACTCAATTCATGAACAAAGCTTTATGATAATTTATCGTATTATTGACTTCTAGATTATTACAAACTAACAGCACACACACACACAACTGGTTGCTTTCTCTTCTTTCTCGCCTAACGGCTCCACCGATCTCGTGCTTTTGTCCTCTCATTGATGCCTTCAAATCACTAGGTCGCTCCTACTCTTTCCTTCGTTTAGGGTATTTTTATTTTTGTAACGAATTAATTATGATGTTTGTTGTTTTTTATTAGGTTAAGAGTAATTTATTATTAATTAGGTTAGTAAAAGTATTGTTTGAATTGTAATATTTTGGTATATTGAGTTGTAGGCGATGGAGAGATTATTTTTGTGTTTCTCCCTTGCCAACGCCTTCAGTCGGGGCATAGGAATAATCTACTCCGCCAGGTCATCCGTGTCCTTCATAGATCTCGTGTTTTTCTCTTCTCGCCGCCGACCATTGTCGTGTTTTTCTCCTCTTGTCGCGCCTTCTCCTCTCACTACTCCATTTGATAATATCTAAATCCTAACTTGAACTAAGTTGTCATGTTAAGGGATGCTTGAATGTATAAGTTCCCGTGTTAATCTGTTACTTTATATTTAATCTTTAAGAATGAGTTACACAGACAAGTAATTAGGTTGGTACTCTCAGGGATGAGTTACACATACTCTTAATTGTTGTCTTTGAATTGGATCATTTTAGGAATGAGTCGTAGACCAATAAGGTTGTACCAAGAAATTGAATCCTTCTTTTGCAATATTCGACAAATCTAATTTCGGTCTTAATTATGTGTATGGGTTCAATTTTCTGATAAAAAACTAACATGAAATGCCCTTTAATTACATCAAAGAATGATCATCAATCTTCTTGCAATCACTCTTGCATTTAAGTTTCCTGAAGGAGTTGATCTAGTCTTAGAGAGTAAGTCCATGTAATAATTGGGAAGGGGTTGTATCATCATGGCTTTGAATCAAATTTGGGTTCAAAGCCTTTCGCAACCATCAGATTGCATCAAGATTCACACTTTTTGCAATGAAATTCGGGCCTGATCAAAATGACATAACTCTTTTATGAATCTTGATGCAATCTGATGGCTGCAAAAGGATTTGAATCCAAATTTGAGTTCAAAGTTGCGTTACTCGAATACTTCAAATATCTTACTGCACCCGTATCCAATACAATTCTCATGTGATACTTCACGTGATAATCAATGTGCATTTTTTAGTTGTTGCTTCATCACGTTGTCGTAAGGTTGAAGCCACTTTCCATCAAAAGACATATTACCCCTGCATATTATTCTCTCTTGTGTATAATAATCATTTTTTATTATATATTTTCACTTATATATTGTTTTTCAAGATATTAAATTACTTTTTGCCTTAAAATTTAATATATATTTAGCCGCATCCGTATCTAAATTTTTTTTAAATTGTCGTATCTCCGCACCCGTATCATATCGAATACGATGCACGCACGCACACTCGTGCAACATAGGTTCAAAACCATGAGAATCTACCCCACTCCCGTAACAGTTTGGTGGTGTTTTGCTTGAAAACTAAATATAAACAAAAAAAAACAAGCAACGAAGAAATTGCATAACAATTACAGGCGCCGAGTTTGTGAAGAGATCAGCGAGAGGACAAAAACACAAGAGCGGTGGAGCGGCCAGGTGGGGATGAAGAGAAAGAGCGACCAATTTTGTGTGTGTGATAGAGATCAGCATAGAGGTGTGGAGGCGGCTACACGTAGAGGCGACCAGGCAAGAGAAAGAATGGGAAGAGATCTGTTCAAGAAAGAAGAGACATCTGGGAAGAAGAAAGAGAAAAAGAAAGAAGAGACGACCAAGGGGGAAGAGATGGTTAAAGAGAAAAAGAGACAAGATATTTATTTCTAGAGTTGGGAATAAGACAACGATTATGTAAAATAACCGTCGTTATAGGTGGAGCTACGACAATGATTATTTTAAATAACCGTTGTCTTAAGATTTTTGAAAGAAAAAACTAATTCTAAAAAGATAAAGCAACCATTGTTTACAAATATACTTGTGATCACATTAGTTACAAGAGTGGAGGGAGGGGATGCCTGCATCTCCCAATATTTCTGATATCTACGCTTGGTCTTTGATATTTAGTTATTCAGTTCCTCCAACGCATTTTACCATTGTATTGGCACCCTACAATAAAAGTTATCTCAACTGAACACATCAAATTAGATATTGAAAGATAATGAGCTACAAAATAAAAATAAACAGATGAATAAGATAATGTTGCGATCTATTCTGGAGAATTCAAATTCTTTTACTCACTGTTGGCCATGCAAATAGCCATGTACTTTTTCGCTATTACCAATTCATTAGATTCAATGATGCTTTCAATTATTTTGTGTGAATTTGTTATATATAAAAAGTTAACTATAGATTTGTTCGTAATATTTTATTATTGACTACGATTGAAAATATTCTAAAAGATCTAATTATCTTTTAATATTCTTAATATTTCATATTTGAACTGATTTTGTTTCATCACGTCATGATACAATTTAAGTATATTGTATTTTCTATATAGATCCATATTTAATTAAAATTCTCTATATATGATAATTTTGAATAATTGATTTGTTGAAAAATATTTTGTTTGATTAAACCATAATCATTTCAAGGTTTTTGGGTATAATTAATGTAGAACTTCAATTACATGTATGAAAAAGTAATAATTAACTTGTTCTACATGAATAATGTGTGCATTAGAGTTGTCAAATAGATGTGTTGATATTATATGTTACATATAACTAATTCTTAAAATATTACAGATTTCATTATGCATATTGCATGGATTCATGATTTAGAATAATATCAACCTTTTATATTTTACATTCTAAATATATTATAATAATTAATGTCTAAAAATATCGGATAGAAAAAATGGACATTTGACCTCTATATCAACAAAAAGGAGATGAATCTCTTCGAGATTACATGATTGTCTATATTGAAAACGAAATTTTTGAGAGATTTACTTTCGATGAGATTAGAAATTTGGACGACTTTTTGGATAGTCTAGAGCTAAATATAATTTAACAAAGATGTAATTTTTATCAAAATATTCAAATGTAATAGAAGTTTGACTTATCTTTTGTTGAATTACGTTTACAAAAAAATATTTCTTATTTGATTATTAACAAATTATTATATAATTACTTCAACATATTATTTGTTAACATTAATATTTTTTTTAAATTTTGAACTTTCGATCTCGACACTTCAAATTAAAATTTTGATTCTGCCCCTGATAAATTAGTCACTAATTTATAAATATATAGATGTGTCGATATACAAAACGATACGCTATCAAACCCATTCTGCTTAGGGTTGCTCATTAATTTAGTTAGTCATCACATTAATTAGAACTGTGGGTCAGACGGTCAGTGACTCGGTGAGATTGCAATTCACAAGTGACTAGCCACACCATTCAACCCTCTTTTTTCACGCCACAGAGAATCAAACGTTGAGTCGTGTTCTCTATCTTAATTCGAAAGAAAGGTACAATGCCAACCAGAAGCCACCACACAGTCTTCTCATCAGACGAACTTCCCACTTCCGACATATTCTCTATCGCTCTCTTGCTGCTTCTTCTCTCTTCCAATTTGACTAGAACTGAAAATTATCCTTCCAATTAATTCCCCACTTGAACTGGAAAAAAGGCTCTGAACTTAAACAAACGACATAAAAGGGGCTGCTACAGCTGAGGGAATATTTTGCTTTTATACCCAAAAGTTCTTCTTTCGCCTAAAAAGACCCTTCCTTTTCTGCCTTTACCTAAAGCTTCCTTTCATCGTTAATTACTTAATCAGTAAATTTCATACTTTTCTGGCCCCAGCTCAATACCCAAGTTCAATCCTTCTCTTTCCTTGCTATTTTAGAGTATTAAGCGCATACATTGATTACACTGATACACCACCTTCTTTCCTTTCCTTTCACCATGAGTTACCCAAAGACTTACCTTTCGTATAAGCTATCTAATGTATTGCCAACAAAGCTAGCTTAACAGCTCAAATAGCCACATTTTCCAAATACACCCCTCATAAAATCCATTTTCATAGCATCTCCTTTTCTCAGCTCTTCAATCGTTTCTAAAATCCGAGCTGAATTAGTTGTAGAAGTCCTTTTAGTTCTAGTTTGTCTCTCTACAACGCCATGAGCAACACCACCTCACACTGCCCCACCAATTCTTTCTCTTACAATACCACTCTCTGTGCATGCAACCCTGGGTTCTATTTCCCCAATCAAACTACTACTAATTGTGTTCAATTTGGACCCGGCAACTGGTCGGTGGGGTCGGGGGTGAGTCAGGCCCAACCAACCTTTTTTCTGAACACGTTCTTCTCCGTTGATAGTAGTATAAGGCGACTTACACAGTCTCAGGCTGTCTTACTAGAGACTACACTGGTTTTGTTATTTGCGTGGTTAATCTTTTGTTTTTGTCTGAGAATAAAGAAGACTGATGAAAGTGGGAAAAGCAAGGTGTTTAAAGTTAGGTGGGGGATCAGCCAATTTGATTTCTTGTTTGATACCAAGCATTGGACGGTACGTTATAAAATTTTAGATTTTGTTACGTTACATTGGTTATTTATTGCTTAATTGATCTTAATGAGATTATTGGGAGGTCGGATGAGATAAAATGCTAAATAAGAATTTTAGTAAACTGTTCTGGTGGAAAATTTGGGATTGAGCTTACATCAGACTTTAGTTTAAAATTTTAGTTTGTTTACCTCAAAAATAAAGTTTGTTTGGTAAATGTGGATACTGCAATTAGTGCTTTATATACAGAAACAGAGGTGATCTACTAACAACAATAACACTTTTGCAACTATTAATTGGTTGTTTCACTAATATTAATTAGATGAAAATCTTGCTTTAGTTTTGCCGTAAACATTGGTTCCATACTAATCTCCTGTATGGTTCCTTGATTAATGCAACTTCAACTTAATATTTGCTTTGCAATCAATCTTTTGCATTGTAATTTGCTTATTACTTGTCTGGTTATGTATTTATTATTTTATTTTGAGGTAGTATAGGATGAGCAAAAGGCTGTTGTGAGAAGAAAAACCGAACTGGGAGGGACATTTTCTGTTGCATGCTGGATTCTTTTTGTTGGTTTATTAACTGCGTAAGTTTTTAATTATGTTTTAGTTTTATATTGTATAATGTCTCGCAATTCCTTAAGCTTGCATTATGCCGAAGTTACAGTTTCTTTTTGTTCTGCTTTTTTGTTTTTATTACATGTTCCTCTTTTTGGATAAAATCCTCTAAGTGTTTTCTTCCAGAAAAGCCATTATGTGACACGAATCTGTCTGAATAAACCAGTCGATATCCGTACCAGGGAAACTGTGTAAACTAGCTTAGGTACCCTTCCTTGAGACAAAATTGATGTTTTCTCCCATCCTCTGATGCTTACTTAAGTTACTAGCAATTGGTCTTGTTGGGAATTTTTATTGTCGTTTATATGGGTTTTTGAGTTTCGACTGAATCAACTATCTTTACCAAAATCCAATTGTCTGACAGGTTACTGTATCAGGTGTTCACTAAGCGGAGTATAGAGGTGCACCGAGTGAAACCGGCCAACACCCCAGATCTCCTTTCTTTCATCAATGACATTGAATTCAACATCACCACTGTCTCAAGCATGTCCTGTGCCAACCTAGCTGGGCTCACTTCGCTGATTACTGGCACCCCTGGGTTCATAGATTTCCGTGTCGTTCCTTTGTCAACCTATATCAAGCACACCTGCTACAACACCTCAACTGGCCCCACAGTCTCCCTGAGATGCGACAGCTGTAAAATTCCAAGGAGGAATCATTATGTCTCTTGGCAATTTGTGGATTTACCGAATCATCCAGCGACTGCTGTTGGCTTTGACTTCAACCTAACTGCCAGGGACCATTATGAAAAAAAGCACGTGACCTATGTGAGTGGTACAGTGAACACAGATGGGGTTATGGATGCTAGTATGAATGGAGTGAAGACATTTAGAGGAGCTGAGACGAATGTCTTGAAGATACAGCTGTTTCCTGAGGAGTATATCAATCCACACGGTTTGAAACTCTTACGGCCATTGTTTAGTGATTTTGTACCTGGGTCCTACTTTACTGATATAGGAGGTCTGAAAGCTTCGCTTGAAAATAGCAGGGCTGGATTGGTAAATACAACATTGTTTATCAGCTACCAGTCAGATTATATAGTGCAGATTAATAAAGAAAGTGTTCTGGGACCTGGTAAGACTTTATTTTGTTTTTGCATTTATGTGTACATAAATGAGGTTGATAATGGTTTTAAAGGACAACTAGCTACATAAAAAAGGAATAATAACTTCCATAAATAAAAGAACAAAAATATGTAATAGAAAAGTGAGCTGGTACTTATCTGGGACAGCCCCTACCATCTTGATATGCTGACACAACTTACACCAAAAAATGGCTCTTATGAAGCTTTGGTCTTGTATGTTTTTGGCTTAAACGGTAACTAGAGTTCAAGTTGTGCAATATTTAAGCTAAATTTAATTGTAAATCTTAATACATACTACGTTACTAAGTGTACGGATGCAGAATTTTGAGTTAAATTGAAAACTGTTAGAGTGCATTTGAAGCTTAATTGGGACTGAGTTGAGGATTCCATGCAACTGGCCTTAATTAGGTCTGACTTAGTAAAATATGACTGTTATGTGTCATTTATTTTTCTGACCACCTGAATTTTAAGATCTAACATAGAAGTCGTGTGAATGTGCAGTGAGTATACTGGCCAACATGGGGGGCCTTTATGCAATTTCCCTGGCTATCTTTTTGTACTTGCTAGCTCAAGTAAGTTACTCTATAATATAACTACTGAAGTTTTGTTGTTGGGTTTTTTGTGCAACACAAATTAACCAATTTAAAGAACATTCACTTGAAATGAGTTATTTACTTGCAATCATTTATGCAAATAATTTTTTTTCCTGTTCTGGCTATTCGACCATTCACTGTTTAAACAACTCAATGTTGTAATGGACAGAATACAGCCCTCCGGTTCTACAATTGTGCCCCTTGAATTGATGAACTTCTCTTTTACTCGATAATTTGACTTAGTTCATATGCAGCTGAAATGTAACAAAACATCTTCAACTACAAATACACGATATAATCAGCTGTTATCTCCTAAAAACCTGTTATCGAACTTCTCAGTTCCAAATTGTCATAAATAATTATGTACCAGAACAGTGGTAACAGTAGGGAACAAAAAACAGAACCATGTCAAAGCCCATGTTACTCTGGACCCCTTAACTTACCAGCTCAATAATATTGTTCTGAGGTGTGAAGTAAAAAATATTCATAGAGTGCAAAATTAAAAAAATATACTCTTAATTAGTCTTACTATATATTGTTCGTATATGAAAACTACAATTTCTCATGAGGCAGGGGCATAATTTTGCTTTAATGTGACTACAAGCATATATATTTTCTTTTAAAATTTTGAATGATCATTGTGGAGATAATATTGTTTGCTTCTTTTCATAATTGAGTGTAGGACAGCCTACTCTGGAACAATATAGCTCTGCTCTTGTAATAACTGTAGAAAACCTGATAACAACTGTATATTTTTGCCAGTGTGAGACTAGAATACCAAAATTGCGTCATGAGGATACGGTGATGCGAACTATTGTCACCCGAAGACGTGCCCAGAAAAATTGGGACAAGGTTTGTACTCTCAGATTTGCTTCTCTCTCAGATTTATTTATGGACCCCTGAGTTTGTTCCCTATTGCAAATGTGATTCTAGTGAGGTCAAAAAATGTCCATGTAAAACAGTGGTAGCCTGAAATGAGGGCTGACTTCTGCCAGCTGGTATGTAACTGTTAACTCAGTTTCCTGTAGATAGGATCTATTGACTAGCTTTTGTTACTTCCTATTTCGTTTTTTGTTCCATTCCTGCTAAGTAAATATAACAAACTAGTTTTATTGATGCCAGGTGAAACGATGTGCAAGTCACATCTTCACTCATTTTTGAAGCAAAACTGGGTCAATTAGAGGTTTCAATTAATTGGAAGACTAATATTTTGTACTAAATGACAGCTTATAGGAATGTGATACCTCGTACTAAATTTCCCATCTTGATTGTTTTCTCAGATTGTTTTTATTTTTGAAGGTGAGAAAATTTGTGATGTACACGTGGGGCCCGAGTAACCTGGACCCAACTGATAAGAGTGGAAAATTGCCTGAGAAATCAATGATAGAAAGTCTTCATGGATTTGGGTCTCTCCGCAAGAAGGGACTGGGTAGCAGAAGAACACCTGAATACAATGACAAAAGCAGTAAAGCTCCTGAAACGGTAAATTATTACTTTACTGTAGAAGAATGTCATTCTTTGATCTGAAAAAGCACTAATATCAACGAAATAGCTTTACTACCTTTTACTTGGAACAAGCTGAACTTTCACTTCATTTAAGTTCTTATAAGAGATCCTTTGTCTTTCTATTGCATATTCTAGGATAATGGAGATATTGAAATTATTCGGTAAATTCATGGTTGGAAGCTGTTGGGATGTCTTTTTTTAAGACCTCTGCAAAGGTATGTAAGAATTACGTGTCTTGTTAATCTATTCATGATTATAGAGGTTAGTAACAAACACGATTCCAATAGGAATTTACTTTACCATCAGAAGTTCTTTGGTTAATTTGGAAGTCTCAAAGTTGCAAATTTTAAATGGTGTATACTAATTGAAAATTGAATGATTGTTCTTTGTTCAGGATACCGGGATGAAAGTACCAAATCTTCAGAAGGCAACCACACACATTTGAATTTTGTTTTTGTTGTTTGGTAGCTTATGTAAATTGTTTATATTCCTTGTAAAAATGTAGCCAAGCTTGTTGAAATTAGCTTACAAGGTGCAAAACTAAGAATGGTTTATTATTTGTTTGAATGGGAATGGAATTGTGTGACATTTGTAGTTAGTCAACTGCACAGAATTCTTGGGCTCTAGGCTCTTGCTTTTTTGTTCTTTCTTATGCTGTTTTTAATTTTGGTAAATTAAATTAAGGTGAAGAGTGATGTGGGATCTTTACGCTTTGTCTTAAGGTGTATTACGGTTTGGTTTGTAGACAGTATTTTCAAAAGTTGGTCCCAAAATACTAAACTAACTTAATCTGTATTTTGAAAAATAAATGCACATGTAAATAAGAGAGAATATTTATTTTCTCCAACTCTCATTCGTTTGATTTGTTCTAGTTTGCTTTATTTGAAGTAGAAACAATGGTTACTTTGTTCTCAAAACGGAAAAAGAAACACATCATGCAGTGAACCAAGTGTTCAATTTTAATCTTTATTTTAGCTTCAAAATGTAATAAATGTAAATTTTTGATCGTAAGTATAAGAGAAAATAGATAAAATAAAAATAAATAAAAAGGTAATAGAACAAGTAAATTGATATAATTTTGACACAGCTGCACATTAAACAATGAATACATTTAGTTCATCAAAAGATCGGATACCATCATAATTTCTGAACTTTTTAATTCCACAATAACAATTCAAAAGTGAAATTCTAGTAAACTTGAAATATCAACATTCAAAAATTGCCCAAATCAATGCCCTTTTCGAAGTTCTTGATGCTAACTAGAACAAAATTAAAATCATACGTTTTGCTTATGCATTGGAAAAATGATATAAATAAAGTAAATTCCCATCTTAAAAAAAAATACTCTGAAACTGATGTATAAGATGCAAATGATTTGTGCTGTACTCGGTCTATTTTCAGTTGCAATATTAATTCAGTTGAACGGAAAAAAAATCCTCTGCACCTTTTTTAGAGGTGCAAAAAGCACTCGTAAAATATATGGCGTCCAATTAAATTTAAACGGATCTGATTTTATAATACAAAAACTTAACGTTAAAATCTAATTCGACGTTTGAATTTTGTGGAAGCACATAACATCCTTGAAAATGGACGCAAAAAATACTCTTCTTGCACACCTTTCAAGTTTCTACGCAGCCCAAAATGATTAATCACAAAATTTTATATAAAGACTTTTAAAGTTCAATATTACATATCTATTCACTCAAATTTCATAATTACATATTTATCTATTTAAAACAAAAAATTTCATATAAAAACTTCTAAAAGTTCAATATTATATATTTATCCATTCAAATTTCATAATTTCATATTTATCCATTAAAACACAAAAATCATTATTATCCAACGTAATTGCAAATTAATAAAATTAATGTAAATTAACAATTAAATATTAATTAACACTCTAAAACACTAATATTGATAGGAATTGAAAATGGATTGGGTCGGGCCGGGCCTAACTCGCCCGGGTCAACAGGTTGGCCGGGCCGACCGATTTGTCGGGCCGGGTTTGGATGAGTCAAAATTTTCTAAGCTGGTCGCATCCCATCTAAGGCCCATAGGTTAGCAGATCGGCGGGTTCCGGCTGGGTTAGAGGGGGGTTGGTCTGGGTCGAGTTTTTTCTTGATTTTTTTCTGATTTTTTTTAATTTTTTTGAATTTAACGGGTTATACCCGAGTTATTCTCGGGTTATTCCCAAGTTTGATGGGGTTTTGCAAGGGTTTGCATGGTTTTCCGTGGATTTAGACAGGTTTGGACGGGTTTGCATGGGTTCTGCACAGGTTAATGGCGGGTTATGACATGTTAGACGAGTCGAGTTTGGTCGGGTTTGGTTATTTCGAGTCGTTTTAACACGAGTTTTTTCAAGAAAGATGGTCGCTATCCGTCTTTGATCCCTAATTTTTCGGACGAGTTCGCACGTGTTTGTCTCGAGCCAGGCCGGGCCAGGCAGTGTCGCGACCTCGGGGTTTACGCGCCAGTCGAACCCATAAGAATTTTGTCCAATGCCTAAATAGAGAAGAGGAGAAGCGATGTGAAATAAAGAAGCTAACACTTATATCCTTCTTTCCAAACCCGACCCGATAAACCCGTGGCCCGACCAACTCGTTGACTCGGGCAGGTTTGACCCGACCTGTTTTCAATTCCCTACCTCTTTTAGTGTTTTAGAGTGTTAATTATCTTTTGATTATTAATTTACATTAATTTTACTAATTCGCAGAATTGCAGTTATGTTGAATAATAATGAAATTTTTTGTGTTTTAAATGAATAAATATGTAATTATGAAATTTGAGTAAATAAATATGTAATATTAAAATTTTAAAATCTTTATATAAAACTTTTTGCATTCTAAATAAATAAATATGTAATTATAAAATTTAAATAGAAAAATATGTAATATTAAACTTTAAAAAACCTGTATATAAAATTCTTCCTAAAATCTTTTCAACTTAAAACCCCTTCCTCTTTTCTCTCTCTTTCTCTAAATCCTCCTTATCCGTGCACAGTGCTGCACACTTCCTATGACGACGACGACGATTCATAGCGGCCGGAGCATGACCTTCCCTCCTCGTTGCCATCTTTCGCCAGCACCCGCCTACGCTTCGCCTCTTCCTCCTCGCTTCACCACCTCTTCCTCCTCCTTTCTTTGTTCTACCAAAGAGACACGAAAGGGGAAATGCATTATCACGACTTGTACTGGTGCTAACTCAAATAAACCCGCTTCAGTGTCAGTAGATAGTAACAGTACAACTTCAATTCCATCTGAAGAGCGCTTCCAGAGGGTGAAAATGGAGACGGCCGGAGCATACCGCCTGATTGACCGGCACACTGGTGAACAAGTCATCGTCTGGGGTGATGCACACGACGACTCGGATACCCCTATCCCTTCCCACCTTCTTTTTTCTTCTCCCAAACCCCGAGCCGCCATGGCTCCCTCAGGTCAGGTCAATCCCTCTCTCCTTTTCAATTCTTCCCATTTTTATTTGCATTTTGATTTAATTAATATCTAGGAACCAAAACCTGACCATGTGCATTGCAATGCCTTCAGGGAACAAGGGTCCTTCTAAGGGGCCGTCTGTCATTGCTAGTGGTTTTACCAGATTGAAGGCCCAAAAGGTTAAATCCCTTATGATGCGCAGATATACTTCATCCCAATCCAAAACCCCATCCCCATCCGTATCCCAAATCAATGTCAAGTCAGGAGTCAAGAAGCCCATCCAGCGAAATAAAACATTAAAAAATGATAATGATGAAGATGAAGAAGAAGAAGATGAGAATGATGAGAATCCATACGTGTATGATAGTTCATATTCAGACAAAGAATATTCCCATGGCAATTCATCGATTATAAATGAGCGGAAGTCCTCGGTTGATCATTCAACTTCATCAGGTGCTGCAGCATTCTCAACAGGAACAGGAAGAGAAAGAGAAAAAGAAAGAACAAAAGGAGCTGGAGCTTCTTCACTGAGGGGATGGGGTGGTGTTTCCTCAGCAGAATATTTGTATTCTTATGATCGCAAGAAGCTGCCCAGGAAATCTTTTGCCAATGACCGAGGTGCATTCTTCAGCAAAACATCCTTAAAAAATCTCGGTTGCTCTGAAAACATGATTACTGCTCTCAGGAGCCTTGCTTTCGTCCGCCCGTCCCATATTCAGGTCTCTTCTTCTCCTTTAAATTATCTTCAATTGCTAACTAGTTATATTATCTTTTATGTATTATGTATGTTAATAGCATTCGTTATGCATGCTGAGGCTGATTTATGTTGGAAAATTCAGGCTATGGCATTCCGGGCAGTTTTACAAGGGAAGAGTTGCATAATTGCAGATCAAAGTGGGTCTGGAAAGACGTTGGCCTACCTTTGCCCCATCATCCAGCGCCTGAGGCAAGATGAAGAAGCAGCTCAAGCCGAAGGAAAGCCTGTAAAACCAGAAACAAGATCCAGGTGCCCCCGAGTAATTGTTCTCACACCTACAGCTGAGCTTGCCGCTCAGGTGCTCAGCAATTGCAGGTTGATATCAAAATCAGGCATCCCCTTTAGGTCTATGGTCGCGACAGGTGGCTTCAAACAAAAGACTCAATTAGAGACCCTTGAACAAGGTTTAGATGTGCTTATAGCGACACCCGGTCGCTTCCTTTACCTATATCAGCAGGGTTTCGTGCAGTTATCGCATCTTCAATGGTACTCAAATGTTTTTTATTTCCCTATTTGATTATGTTCAATTTTATTTTATTTTTTCTTTCAAGATTATACTTCAAGCTTCCTGGAGTACCATCTGATACTCCCTATTAGAAGGGTATGTGCGAGTTTCAGCTTCTTCATGTGCCTTGAGACCTTTCCAATTTTACTAATAGCTTCCATCAAATGTCTTCTAGTGTTGTATTGGACGAGGTTGACATTCTGTATGGTGGAGAAGGTTTTGAAGAAGTTATGCAGAGCTTGATCAATGCAGCACCGGTATCTGTACAGTACCTTTTCGTGACTGCCACTTTACCTTTGGAGATATACAACAAAGTGGTCCAGGTCTTTCCTGATTGTGAAGTAGTAATGGGCCCTGGCATGCACCGTACAAGTTCAAGTCTTGAAGAGGTCGTTTTCTCCATAAATTCACTTGTTTTTGTTTTTGTTTTTGTTTTCCCCTTTCTTTTAGTTTTATCTTTTCTACCAGTATGGTAAGATGCTGATTATTTCAGGTGCTGGTGGACTGCAGTGGAGGTGTCAATGAGGAGAAGACTCCGGAGACTGCTTTTGAAAATAAAAAACATGCTCTTCTAAAGCTTGTACAAGAGTCTCAAGCTCGCAAAACAATTGTCTTTTGTAATAAGGTTCTCTCTCTCTCTCTCTCTCTCTCGCATGCGCCTGCATGGGCATGCGCATACGCATGCACATCAATGAGCTACCAGTTCTACGCTATCTTGTGTGCCAAGTATTTTTCCTTTGAATTTAATTGTTATAAAATGTTTTGCACTTCACATTGTCTGTTCCTTTTTATTATCGAGATTACTGTTACTATTGGATTATATAAGCTTTCTAATAGTTTCAATCATTATGAATCTTTCTCCTTTGCAGATGCATCACCCCCAACTCTTTAGCATATCGGTAAACAAATGTCATATTTGGAACCTGATTCAAACTTTGGTCTCTAGGTACCTTCAGGTTATGTTGGTTATGAATTTAGGTCATGTTGCCTTTGAGAATTCTCAGATGGGTCAGGATAGGGGCTCAGCGCGGATTGTCATACCCGCCGGCTGTGGGGCTGTGTTTGGGGCAAAGCCACATGTCTTGTAGAAATTCTATGGTACTTGTTTGGCTACTTCTGAGTTGAACTGCTGTGAATTGAGTACTCTTGATATGTGTTTGTGCAGATTGAGACTTGCAGAAAGGTGGAGAATGTGTTGAAAAGGGTGGATAGAAAAGAAGCACGCATCAGAGTGCTTCCCTTCCATGCTGCATTGGCGCAAGATGTGCGCCTTGCCAACCTTGAGGAGTTTCTCAAGTCACAGTCGGCTGACTCCATGTTCCTCGTCTGCACGGATCGGTATGAACAAAACCTTTATTTGTGTGTAAAATTGAAGCGACTTGGATGTAGCAGTTGGTCTAAATTGTAAAAGTTGTTGGTACATGGTGCTGGCAGGGCATCACGAGGCATAGACTTCAAGAAGGTGGATCACGTGGTTTTGTTCGACTTCCCCCGTGAGCCGAGTGAGTATGTGCGTCGTGTGGGAAGAACGGCACGCGGAGCTGGGGGCGTGGGCAAGGCGTATGTATTTGTGGTCGGCAGGCAGGTTGACCTTGCTGGGAGGATTATTGAGCGGAACCGAAAAGGTCATCCTTTGCATGAGGTGCCTGGTGCCTATGAGTTTGACAGATAACATGAAAAGATCAATTTAACATTAAATCAGAAGGCATAATACTATATTATTTGTATGATATGATCTCAGGCTCTTCTGTATAATTAGTGAGCTTTGCTTTCCAGGAAGAAATAGGGACACGTCCCCACCCGTTAATTAGTGTATGGTCTACTATTTTACTACTATGGTGTTAGCATAGCAACTTAGCCCCCCTACCTGTAGGTGGCAACAACGATTTCATGTATATTTGCTTTTAGTTTTTATTTTTCGTGCCAGATAAAAAAAAGGATAAAAAAATTAAGGTGTCGTGATGTACAAGCACAAGCGCAAGTCATCGTCTGATTTGGTAATTTATTTTTTTAAACATAGTAGTTACAATAACAACAACAATAGAGCATTTTGTGGATTTCATCTTTATAAAATTGACTGATTTTTTACGTTAGTTCGTCAAATCTATCATAACCCTTCTCTTTAAGGATTTTTGGCCGACAATGTAAAACATAAATGAAGTTATGACAATGTAAAACATAAATGAAGTTAAACATAGTAGTTACATAACATGCGGAAATTCGTTTTGAATAAACCAAGAGGGTATCTGTTCCTTCTTTCATTTTTTTCATTAGAGGTACTTTTTCTATTAGAAAGTGAGCTTTGAGGAAGTGATAATGTTGTTGTCTAGAGGTTGGATTCGACGTCAAATTGTATTAGTGTCACGTACCATCACAGTCAACATTCCTTTTCCTTTTGAAACACGAGAAACATGTTTCTTTTGATATTATCGTTCTACTGGACATCACAGTCACCATTCCTTTTCCTTTTGATACAAGAGAACCTCGTTTATTTTGATATGAACGTGTCCTTTATGAATTCAATTTCTTTTTTTTTTTTCTCTCTTTTAAATACAATTCAAAATTTCAGCCGTCAACCCGTCACCAAGAGATAGGAATGCAAACGAGTCTAACACGAACGAGCTGAGCCAAGTTCAAGATCAGCTCGTTACTTAACGAACGAGCTGATAACGAACGAGTTCATAACGAGCTTGTAACGAACGAGTTCATAACGAGTTTTTGACGAGTCAAACACGGACGAGTCACAAGCTACCAATATTTTTGACACCCCTGAACTATATGTTAATTAATACTGTGCAACTTGTACTTCAACTATTGCATTTAGATATTAATATCTATCAATTAACTTTTATATAACATGTGTGATTCGTTAACGAGCCGAGCTGGACAAAGTTCAAGATCGGCTCGTTAACTTAACGAACTGATCAGCTCGTATCGTTAACAGCTCGAGTTGGTAACAAATGAGTTTATAACGAGTTTTTGACGAGTAGAACACGAGCGAGCCACGAGCTACGAATATTTCTTGCACCCCTACCAAGAGATGCCAGCTACTAGAATATTGTTAATACTTTTTTTATAAAACTATCTTTGCTAACTCAACCAAATACATGAATTAGCGGATTCACAAGAATAGCAACTACTTATAATTTCTATTTACGTTAGGATCACTATTGAAATGAAAATAGCACGCTAATCATGATTAGCACAAATCTTGTATGATCCAAACGCACCTACAGAACTGTATTATAACCTGACGTGTTGTTTTACCCGGGAGTTCTCTAAAAAATTTCACCCAACGTCCTACGAAACTGTCATTTTTTTACAATGAAATATAAAACCAAACAATTGTTGCTTCGATCAGTGACGAGGCATTTTTTTAGTGGAGCATTTCCCAAAATCACTTTTGGATTATATAAAAGACTACTAATGTGGGAACAATTATTTATTGATGATGACCTAAATATATTCTTACTTCTTACTCTGAAAAGACTCTATATATTAATGTGACCTAAATATATTGCCCTTATCCAACTCTAGAAAGCCACTTGAATGGATTTCATATCTGCTGTTATTTCAAAGAGAGAACAACAATTCGTATTTGATTTATACTGATGCGAATCCGTACATCACACCACAATTACTTTGTCCCATTGTTGCTCTGACCCATTATAATCTTTTTTTTTTTTTTTTTGAATTTGACCCATTATAATCCCCCACCCTAACATGCAGAAAGTGGCATCCAAACTGACAGCAAGGAAGCCTATTCTACTATCTGTCCCCAATCAACACGCACATTTTCTCCTCTAGTCATGTTCAGACAGAATCAACCTGCAATCTATTTAAATTTCCTTGGAACTGGTACAAATATCTGAACACTGCATGCATTTAAATTTCCACCCAGTTTGGCTTAATCACTGCTGACAATCTTCTCTGGGAGAACATCGTTGTGTATAAAGTGGTAGGTATGGTTGAACCTACCTGAGCATAGAGTTCTTAGTCACCTTCACCATGCAAATCTGATACTACAAGAATGTTGATGATTCTTGGTTGGGGTGTCATTTTAGAAAGGATGGATGAGCTCCATCAGGTACAGGTATTACAGACCACCAACCTCAGGACAAATTTATGGGGAAATCTTTGGCCCCAGGGGATCTGCATAAGAGGAAAAATCAGATTGTGTACAAATGAATAACGAATGCGAGTTAATGTATTTGGCATGACAGCATTTCACTCATTAAGAATCATACCCCTGAATTAACAAATAATTTATTTGACTGATCCATTGGAGGGAAAATGTAAACAATTCACTAAATGCTAGAAGATTGTATATTCCAAGTAATCAAATCATTCAATGTTAGGAGGTTACATATGGATCAAGAATGAATGCAAATTAATATATTTGGTGATATGGCCTGAGTGTTTTTTCATGACTCCGGTTGTGTTTCATCTCTAGCAAACTAACGTAATTTTTTACTCAAAAGAGTTTCTTTGAATTAATCTCTTAACCTTGAATTATTATCATTATATAAGAGATTGGTTTAAGTTTTAGCTCATTCTTGATCAAGGTCAAGCACTTAATTCTCTATACACTATGATATACACACAATTACACAAATCCCTTATTAGAAAAACATTTACCTAGAAAAAGATCATATTACGATCATCTAGTATGTATTGCATAAAAGCTAATCATATTATTGGCATCTCATAAAAAATGATTTCCCTTCATAAGTCGACATGGTAGCGATGGAGATCCTAATGTATGAAGTACTGTATATTGTACATTATTTTTTTTCCAAAATTTCATAGTTACATCCCTTATCGGGTCAGTAAGTAAGATTTAAGGGGCAACTTGTAAACAGGTGCTCATATCCAAAAAAAATAAAGTACACAGAAGTTAACACATAACAGAAGGGCTAGTACTACCCTAGCCAATATAAAGTAGTGCCAAATTGAAGTTACCAGCTTTAAGAAGTCACAAATGTATAAAGCTAGTTCAAGCTTACTAAGCTCAATTTCAATATTTTTATTAGTCAAGATGGAACGGAGTCCTGTTTCATTCAAACTAATAAAAAAATAAAAATTTGATTTGATCATGGTTACTAATCTGAGATTCTCTAGTTAAACTATTACCATAATAAGCGTACAGTTTTCTTACAAGTTAGTGCCACCCAGTGGCACTAAGTGCTGGTTCAAAGGAAGAACATCAAAAACCATAGTTTCACCAAACCCTAACGCCACATATCTAACAAATATTTGAAAAGAAGCAACATCCTATTTGTATTGCTCTGCTTAAGTGTGTGCATGCATGTATCTGGTATGATTTGGCAATCTGACAGGTACAATAGTTAGATCCCATAAATACTTAAATTCCCTTGTGCACATGGATCAACAAATCTATCTGAAATTATTAAATCACCTTTTTGGGGATGCAAAATAAGACACCACAGAGTAACAAGTGGCAAGAAACATCAGTTTGACCAATCTAGTTAAATTTGTATTAAAGACACTTCAGATGAATTTGAAAAGATGCTAAAGAAAATTCAATAAACTTTTAGCACCACTCGTAATTCCAGACTCTTCAATTTATCAAAACATCTTAACAAAATTGAAAGATAAAAATTGCAACTGCTGCTCATGAGTATCAATTCAACCTCCTCTATGGCAATACATGGCTCTCTATAGATATCTTTTGAGAAAATTCAAATTGAGGAAGAATAAAATCTTGATTGGGCTCAAATTGTAAAATCCTACCAATATTTTTGCCTTCTAACAGCATCCTTTCAGTAGTCCTGAGGTAATAAGAAACCAACTTTTATCCCACCTAGCCCTAACAGCCACAACTGACAAAATATCAATAAAAAATAATAAGAAACTAACTAAAAGGCGAACTGGAGATCACAATTAGGTCTTGCGTCTGAGCTTCTTGCGCAGCTTGCTCAGTTTGTGCTTGTTCATCTTTCTCTTTCTCTTCTTTTTCACACTATCTGCTCTTATAACAAAAATTTCTTCATCCCCTTCAATTTCCAATCCGATAGCCTCAGATAAAGGAATCAGATCAACATTTCCCAAACGAGCAAAGGACAGACCAAATTTTGGTTCTCTTTCAAATATCAATTGCACAGCAGGTTTCGGGGTGGTAAGATGAGTCGGTTGAGCCCCAATCAACCGATCATTGCTCGCCTCAAACAGAGAAACTGGACCAAGATGAGAGAAATGGGGAAATGTCGGGTACACAGTGAAATCGTGTCTGGAGAAACCAAGAACTGATTCATTTTCGAGGTTTTCCGGAAGAGAAGGATTAGAGCTAGGGTTTGAATCGTGCGAGGCGCATGACGAGAAATGGAAATGGTGGAGATATGAGAGAGCATGGAGAGGTCGGAGATAAGAGGTAGCCGCCAGAAATCGCCTCTCGAGTAACCTAGGTAAGAAAGACGATGCCATTGGGGGTGAGACTTGAGAGTGAATATCGCGGAGCAAAAGGTTAATCTGCGCGCATTTTTCTGTGCACATAGTCACTGCGGTGTGTTTGGCAAATTAAGCAGGGAAAATTTGTTTTTTTTTTTACACTACAAAACTTGTAAATTATCAAAATGTCACTGCAAAATAAGAAATTGTCAAAATATCATTAAAATAACATCTATATTTTTTTTGCCACTATCATCATATAACCTCAATAAAAGATACAAAATTTTCTAAATCTCCAAATTGTCCTCCTCTTCTTCTTCTCCACAAAGTAGACAGTAATGACTCTTTTTATTGAGAAGAAAGGAATACCTATTCTGGATGTCGAAATCTCTTTTTATTGAACACCTCCGTAGACTTGCCTTTGAAATGGTCTTATTCAAACCGATAGTGGGAGATCATGTCAAACGTGAATACTCTAGATCCGACCAACTTACAAGTTGCAAACCCCAACCAAAATACTCATGGGTCTGAGCTTTCAATAACCTTCAACAGCCAGTTGACCCAACTGCAGTAACAGCCACAACACGTGAAATTTACCCTACGCATAACCCAAATGACCCAACTCAACAGGGCATCAACGATTCATCATCACTCTGTAATGGGTGTCAGCACACCATCTGCTGTCTACAGTGGATCACATTTACAAGGCCAATTTATAATTATGCGCAGGAAAATGATTGTTATTCTAATACAAGTCAAGATGTAGGTCTTGTTGGTGCCCTTAAGACCAGTCCAATGGCAGGAAAATGATTGCGTTATTCAAAACAAGATTGAAATTGGGCTTTGGTCTCTAATTAAGAGTATTCACGTTTGTTCGAAATTCGATAGGTAGTTTCGGATCATGTTGAATGGTTCGATTCGAAATTGATAGGTAGTTTCGAACTGAATCGTTTGTTCGAAGTTCGATTCGATACTAATTCAAGCTGTCCGATTGTTCGTATTCGACATTGATTCTGATAGTCTGATTTTTGATCTGTTTCACAAACTCAGATCAATTTCAAATGCAATAATATAGAGGTCGTCTAATAGAGTGATCAATTTCAAATGCAACTAGTGACACAGTCTTCGATTGTCAATCACTGATTGATATAATTTTCAAGCATAAAATCACTACAAGAAGAATGAGTATTTGCATCTGGAAGACGTCAATTGCATATGCACTTTTTGGTTAGTATCAGCAGAAAATTTTTCGTACCTTGAAATTATGATTTAGAAATGTTGCATCAGGATAATTGATGCAAATATTGATGTACATCTGCACTATAGATGCGAATAAATTTAGTAACTTTTATTTCTGAAAACGAAAAAGTAGAGATGTTCTAAAACGCCGATGCACATCAGCACGACAGATCCAAATAAGTATAATACCTTATATGCTGATGCACATCTGATATGCAAATGCAAATAAATATCATTTAAATGCTGCTTGTGAATATTTGACATAACATTGTTGGGTCGAAGCAAAACATTGCTGAAATTTATCTTTACATCGCTGAATCAATTAAAAACATTGATGTTTTGATTTCCTGAATAAAATTTAACAAAACATCGTTGTATGCTGATGAAAGACATCGATGTTTTCCTCTGTAAAACAAAACATCGCTGAATCAAGTAAAACATCGTTGAAATTCTTGTTTACATGAATCGATGAAAAACATCAATGTTTTGATTTCCTAGATAAAAATTGTAAAAACATCAATGATCGAAGCAAAATATCCCTGAAATTCTAGTTAACTGATGATGCAAAGTTTTATTATCTTTTAATTTTTTTATTATATGATTAATGATTGTTAGAAAAAATAGAAAAATTATATAATTACTATATATCATTGCGCAATGTTTTCACTGTTCATTCGTGAACAGTGAATTTTCCCATTTTCCCGTTTCTCCGCCTGCCTATGTGTCCATCGCACAGTGATTATTTTTCACGCATATACCACATAAATGAACAGTACAATTTTTCTTTTTCTGTTTTTTCTCCGCTCTCCGCGTGTTCTGCTTTTCAATTAGTGACATTTTTTTTTTCGCCAAATGCCTCAGCTCATCACGCGTGTCTTCTCTCCCTCTCTCTCCAAAGAGCCGCGGCCCGCGTGTCTTCTCTCACTCTCTCCAACAGTATGTATGTAAATTTGTTTTTCTTGACCAAGTCAAAGTGTTCACTTTGTTTGGGACGCAACAGCCAATTATTGTGAAATGTTCCTTCTTATCCTTCTCCAATACTTGCATCATTTTATTGGTCTGTTTTATCCATGTGCTCTAATTTCATTAGTAAACCTAACAAGATGTCAGATATGGATTTATCATGATAATTAGTAGATGAGTCCACCGATGAATAAATTGTTTGTACAAACAGTCATCACTTTATCATTATTAGTAATCAATTTGTTAATCATCACCGTACCGTATTAATTTTGGTATTAAAATTGAAGTGATGTAACGTTATCCCGGAAACAAAGGAGCACTCTCCAAAATTGAAGGCATATTTAATTTTGCAATTGGGAGCTGACACGTAGATACCATATTTGATATTTATTGATATCGATTTTATTATACATATTTTTTTGAATTTTCATGTAAAAATATTATTTTGCTTCTGCATATTATTTGACATGGTATTTGAATTTTCAATGCAGTGAAATATGACATGATATTTGAATTTTCATTTAAAAATATTATTTGTTCAATTTTTCTTAACGATGCAGAAGTAAAATATATTTGTTGGAATATTTTACTTCTGCATATTATATTCGTGTGGTATTTGAATTTGCATTTAAAAATACTATTGTACTTGACGCATGATGTTATATTTTCATTTACTTCTGCATATTAAGATGTTAGCCGCATGACGCAAGCCGAATGATGCAAGACGCATAACGCATCATGCTTGACGCATGACGCATGACGCATAACGCATGCCGCATGCCGCATGCCGCATGATGCATGATCTATGATGCACGACCTGAGACGCACGACATATAACACAAACCGCATGTCGCATGACTTATGGCGATTGACGCAAACCGCATGAATGAAGAGTGTTTTAGTTTTTATGATACTCATGTCTCATTGACTGTCACCGTTCGTAGCTTTTCATATTTTTTTCTCATTTTTTTGTTTTTTTATATTAATTAATCGGTTTATTATAATTTTATTATTATAATATGAAAGTTCAAAATTTAACTTTTTTGCGCGTAGCTAGATAGAGAGTACGAACTTGGGAACTCCAACTTATTAAGATGCAACTCAAACCACTTGAGCTAATACAATTCTCTATAGAAGGACTAAAACTTAAAATATTTATATATGTTCTATATCAAAGTTCTAATAATAATTTCTAACAAATGATCTGAACCGTTGGATATAGTATGAAAGTACATTGTTACCGTCCATTATAAGGTTAACCCATAACTCTCTCTGAACTCAAAACCCCATCCCGATCTGATCTCTCTACTCGCTCTCTCTCTCTAGCGACGACACACCGTTCTCATCGCCACCATCCTCAATCGCCTTTCTCTGTCAATCACGAGACCGTTGTCCTTGCTAGGTGCTCCACCCCTACGCTACTATGCATAACCCTAGCGGCCTAGCCTCCATCCCTGGCTCCCTACTGAAGTGCTGCCTGTGTGCTCCAATCCTCCGCCCCTAGCTGGGGGACTGAGAGTTTGAGACACTGAGTCCTCTGTATCTCTCTCACAACACAAATCACAACTCACAAGAGCATTGATCTATTCTGAGGTGAGGAAATAGTGAATCAGGAGTTTAGTTCATAATGGAATACGCTAAAGAATTCTTTTATTCTGAAATTAAGTTTAGTTCACAATGGTCTTTTATTTTATTAGTTATTTATTGTCCAATAAACATTGTATAGCCGAGCATCATACTGATTTTTCTTTGTTTTATTCTTTTGATTCTTTTTGTTGAAATTCCTCGCTAGACTATAGCTCTGTAGAGTCACCTATGAATTCCTTGTTATGAATAACTTTCTAATAAGTCTTAATGGTAAGAATAGTATATTGGCCGGATATCCGACAACCCATGCATATCCTATTCCAGTCACTGCTTCTTGTTGCACATGTGGCAAAGGGTTTTCTAGGAAAGACTCTCGATTATTAAGGTCACTGCTTAACAAAGTGATATTGATAGCCACTTTGAATCAGTTGGATACCTTCAGCCCAAGGCAAACTCGTCATCTATTCTATTTCTTTCTTTACTACAGTACATGACTATATGAAATAAAAACAAGTCAATATATGGTTTCTTGCGATTGATTTCTTCTTTACTTTTATTATATGAAGGTGATGACTGAATAGCCATGTTGAGTGGTGCTCATAACGCGAGAATTAAAGGTGTCGTATGCGGGACTGACACTGGAATCAGGTTTGTGAATTAGTATGAAACTGGCTAAGCAATAATCTGTTGATTACATCAGACCCCTTACTTGCAAGTAAATACAACATCTTCTTAGTTCAAACATTACCGGCATTAAATGAACATGCTTTCCTTCGGTTGAAATTGTGATACTGATCTTCCCTTGTATATGTTCGTTTTACTGACTGTGCTTTCATTATCCGCAACTTTTTTGGATTTTTCTAGAAAAAATCAAAGTTATGCTTTGTTGCTGATAACTTCTATGTTATACTTGAACTTGTTTTACAAAGAGAAACACCATATGTTCTTTCTCATATTTGTTGTGTAATTACATGAATGAAAACTTTTGTAACATTTGTGTAATGCTATTTCAGATGGAGGGAGGTGTTTCTCATATCCCTATGTTAGACCCTGGCATGAGGGCACACCATTGTCTCCATCAAAGAGAAGTCACAAATGCAGGAATATGAAAATAGTGCTACATCAAGTGTTGCACAAAGCTCTTGCTCAGAGAGGTTTTTTATGTAACTTGTGTTCTGAGTAGTGTTGTTAGTATGTTAGTAGAATTTAGGGCAATGTGTCAAAAAATATTGAAGCATGCGAATGGTTGTGATGAATGTTTTGTAATGATTGATTTGTGATGAATATCATTAAAAATATTGCGTTGACCACTATTTATTTGTATTTGTCAGTTTATGCAGATGCAAATAATATCACTTTAACAGATGCAAATAAAAAAATATCATCACATTAACAGATGCAATAAGAGAAGATATCACTACATTAACATATGCTAATATCAACAATTACATCAGCCTTTAGGTTTCAAATAACTAATATGTGATATAATAAAAGACATATTTGTATTCGAAAAGCTGATGCTAATGTAGACCGTAGCATCAGTACTAGTCATGCAAACAAATATGATTTGCTTCAGGAAACTAATGCAAATGATAATAGGTTTTGCATCTGCTTGATCGAATGTAAACAAAACACTGATGCAAATACGTATCAGCATCAAGGGTATTTGCATCTGTCCCTTTGCATCTGCATTCTGATGCTAATACCTTTTAGCATCCGCACACTAATGTAAATAGCCTTAATTGCATCAGGATCGTCGGATGTAAATGCTGCACCTCCCTGTAGTGAATCAAGAAAATCAAAACTAAGCTAGTAAGTAGTAAGTATTAATCAACCTGTATCATAACAAATAACAAGCAAACTAAAAAAAATCTTAAAAATACAGAAATTAGATCAAGTAGAACATAAAAAAACATTAAGTTCACATCCCAACCAAGTACAAATAACATTAAGTACATATAAATATCAACTTTTCTCTTCAGCTTGAGCCTTGCTTGCTGCCATCTATTTTTGCATCTTTCAAACCTGAAAATTTCTTAATAATGTCAGAAACGAAGAATGAGAAGGTTGATGCCGTACCAGTTTGTACCGTTTGTATAATTCTCCAAACTTAATTTGTATGTAGTGTACAGTTTGTACAACAATCATAGTTTGTATGTACATTTTTATAATCAAACTTAGTTGCTGTAGTTGTACTGCAAGTGCATGCACACAAAAGACAGAAACATAAAAAAGGCCAAAAAAAACAAGATTTACCAGAAAGATCGTGGCCTGGCCGTGAGTGGTGAGAGGGAGATCGAAGCCTGTCGAGGTGGGACTGTGGCCTGGCATTGAACTGCCGAAGTGTGGAGGAAGTGGCCTGGCCGACGCGAAGTGGGAGGAAGAGAAGTGGGACTGTGGCCTATGGATTGTGACATAAGGTGGCCTGGCCGTGAGTGGTGAGAAGGAGATCGATGCTTGTCAGTGAACTATCAAAGGGTGGAGGAGCCAAAAGGTGGCCTGGCCGTCGCGAAGTGGGAGGAAGAGAAGTGCATGGGTTACGCGATATTACGAACGAATTTCGAACGAACTAATTTTGAACGAACTATTTTGGAACTTAACCCATGGGAGGAAGAGAAGTACATGGCCGTCGCGGAATTAATTTCGAACTAATTTCGAACGAACTATTTTCGAACTTTTTTCGAATCAAACTCAAACGAATTACGAATATTTCTTACAGCCCTAGATATCACTGGAGTTATTGGATCATGTGACATCTATTTTACAGAAATAAAAAAAGTGTCAATCTCACGATAAATGATTTCATGACAATAAAAATCAGACATGCATTTTTTTCTTATATAATTGCTAATAACTCTTTAATGTTTATAAGATTGCAATTTTTTATCTCAACTAAGTGTTTGAGAGAATATTTTGAAGAATTTTAATCTTTTTTAAGACTCTTTGTATATTATTATTTAAATTGTCTTAATTTGTTGGATTGTATTGCGCAATAATTATTGATGCTAATTATTGATGCGTCATGCTAACTAGTTGCTTTTTTGTTGTTGTTTGTCATTGAAGTATACTATAAATCACTTAAGTTCTTATCTTTTGTATGTTTTTTGTAAGCTAATTTAAGTAAATTTTAGTTAAAAGTTAAATATAGCAGTCCCATAATTTAAAATAAAAGTATATAAACGATACACTTTGCTTGGTACATTATCAACTATATCTCTATTTGAATGCAATGTACATTGTACAGATCAAAATCACATATTAATTTGCACTATATATACAGTACAATTGCTACAATTTCTGAACTTATTGGTTTTCCCTTTTTGCATCGTTTTAATTCTTCATAAAAATGCAGAAAAATAAAATTTTGTTAGTTAACTACCAAGCAAAATGTTTGTATGAATGTATTACGAATTGAAATTAGAAATAGAATCAGGATGGATATTAATGTTTACGAAAATAAAGAGCCAAAAATGTAATACAAAACATTAGTGAATAAAAAGAACCACTAAAGTACTAAAAATAATCATACACATATAACACATAAAAACATATCTACCAGAATGTAACGAAAACTAAAAAAGAAACTGCACAGAAACTCGATAAATAAATTGTGCTAAGCACACAGTGCGTCTTTGAGCATTATAACTAGTGGCGATGGTGGAGGCCATGCGCATTCTTTTTTGCTTCTTTCTTCTTGTGATGTTCATGCAGTGCGAAACCTGCGCTGCCGACCGCAACAGTGGCTGCAATTTCTTCCTTAATCATGTGAGTATGTGCATGTTGTGGATCCTTTTTGACCTTGTGCTTCTCATGCTGGTACACAAAAGATGATTAGTAAATCAGTTAGTGAAGGTTAATCTCGATTTCCAGCTTGTTCTCATCTAATGTTGGGTGAAACTGAATTTGTAACATTACTTTTGTCGATTTTGTATTTTTGATTGAATTATCTGATAACATTATATATCTTTGAATTCAATTGTAATTTAACAATATTGATGTATGATGTATGATACACGTTTAGTATTAATTGAACTACTTACCAGTACTGTTGCTATTTATAATTGTTGTATATTCCATTACTATAATGGTACTACTGAAAACAAATTAAAGGAAGAACTATTTATTTTTTTGTTTCATTGTTAGTTACTTCAATACACAAATTGACTTTACTAAAAGTAAATTATGAGACATTGCTGACTGCTTTTATTGTGTGTAGTATATATAAAATTAATGTAATGCTACCATAGCATAGGTTCCTGCAGCAATTGCTCCAAGCTGGCCTAGTTGTTCCATGTGTTTGTGCTGCTTCTCCTGCTTGCGGTAGTCGATCGGCGACTGATTTTCCTGCTTGTGGTGGTGGCTGAACATTGTTGGAACTTTTTGTGTGTGAATGGTCAAGGAACTGATAACTCTTTTCTCTGTACTTTGCACTTTGCTCTCTACTTGATTGTTGAAGTTTGTTAAGAGGTTATAGATGATACAATTAATGGAGATTGGGCTTGTCATGAATTTATACTTTACAAAGGAGGCGTGATGGGAATAACCCGGAAGAAGCCTTTCCATTACTTAGCATCCAATTGAGGGTGCAACACGCTCAATTGACTATTCTACCAAAACAATAAATTAACATAGATGTACAAAATAAATGTCGGCTAGGTTGTGAACCGCGTGACAAAATTCATTATTTTGTACATCTATGTTAATTTATTGTTTTGGTAGAATAGTCAATTGAGCGTGTTGCACCCTCAATTGGATGCTAAGTAATGGAAAGGCTTCTTCCGGGTTATTCCCATCACGCCTCCTTTGTAAAG